>JAYEPQ010000007.1:35905146-36245146 GCA_036321105.1 Dracaena cambodiana
ATTAGGCGGTTGCTCCCACGATCGAAGTAATGTCGCTGCATTCGTTTGGCAGTTAGCCCCACGATCTGAGGTGGCAATTCTTTTGTTTGGGTCAGGTGACTTTGTATTAAACCCCTACCCGAAAATTATAGATAGTGTCGCGAATCTCAATTTTAGATTCGCAAACCTGTTCTGTCGTCACTGGGTCGCAAACCTCAATCTTCAGGTTCGCAGATCTGCTAAGTGGCGGACTTTTAACTTTGAATCCGCAATCTGCTTTGCTTTCAGAATTTTTCGCCGACAAAACCCCCTCCAAAGTTTCCAAAACTCTCATGATTTCTTGAGGAGTTTTGGAATACTTTGGATATAATATTCTGTATTAGGATCTCCATTGCATTTGGAGAAATCTGTGACTCTGTATTAGTGCCATTGCTACTTCTGAAGGAAAATGTGACTCTGTGTTAGTGCCTCATTTTGCAATTCTTGGAACATACGACTCTGTATTAGGGTCGCAGATTTGTATTGCGAAGAAGACGACTCTGTGTTAGGGTCGCAAACTTTTGCTTTGTAAGGGACACGTCTCTGTATTAGGGGCACGAACTTTTATTTTGGAGAAGAAAATGACTCTGTGTTAGGGTCGCAAACTTTCGCTTCGGAAGGGAAACGTCGCTGTAGCGCGAGCCTTCATTTTGGAGTAGAAAACGACTCTATGTTAGGGTCGTAAACTTTCGCTTCGGAAGGGACACATCTCTGTATTCGAGGCGCGAGCCTTCATTTTGGAGTAGAAAACGACTCTATGTTAGGGTCACGAACTTTCACTTCGGAAGGGACACGTCTCTGTATTAGGGGCGCGAGCTTTAACTTTTTGGTTGCGGAAAGGCTGGAAGGCGGTTGCTTTTTCCGGCATAAGAATTGAGACGTTCTCTGAGCCGCATTAAATGCAATGGTACCCATGAGATTCGGGCCAGATATCACGTCTATCCAGAGATCTCGGCCGTCAAATCATCTGCTATATAATCTCCACTTTATGAGAGAGGCTACTCTTATCTCAAGAAATTTCAAATCCGAGTTCTTCTTTAGAGTTCCTCAGACTTCTTGTCTTCAACCTCCTATAGCTTTCGATTCTCTGTGCGAAGGATTCTCTAATCTGCAAAAGATGTCGAAAAAAAGCTTCTTCCTCTTATGCGGCTGTAAGTGGTTATCAGGATCCTCAAGCAACCTCTAGTTCAATAGTGGCTCGACAGGAACCCTTGATTGGAGGTAATAAAAAAAAACTTTCCAAAAGCAGTCCCTTTCTCATCATTTTTTTCCTTATCTTGAATCTGAATGTCTCTTGTAGTTGATTATGACTTGAATCCTTGGTCTAAGGATCATTATTTCGGATACTCGGATGGCTATGATGGGAAGAAAGAGTTCAGATTTAGTCACGTCTTTCCATATTGTACAGCATCAGATAGCCAAGAGAAAGAAGGCAAAATTCTCCATTCTTCTCACTCAACGTTACGAGAACTGATAAGTAATGCACCTTTCGAAGGAGATGATCGGTCACCGCTACCCAAACCCGCCTTTTTGTTTGGGGACCATGTTTCAGTGCCCGATAGCGGTTTGGAAGATGGAGATTACAAGTGGCTTCCTCAAGTTGAAGGTCGCTACTTGTTTCTCCCCAATATGGAGAGGTCTTATCCGTTCTTATTCTTTCAATCCCTTATGTGCCCAGACAAATGGACTGGCACATAAACAGGCTGCAAGACAGCATCTTATTGGGGGATTTCAATGCTCAAGGTGCTTTTCCTCGTAGTACTGAAAAACACTTTTGTGGATTGCTTCCGGAACTGCGTAAACATGACCCCCCAAAGGTGAGGTTCCCATAATCATACAGACTTTCCTGCACCGATTCACCAATGCACAAGGAGAGTTTCTTGTTTAGGATTTTCGTCCCCCTGGATGGATTCACTGCTCTTTAAAAGGAGAGTGGGGAGTCTTTACTAACTTTTTCCTGAAGACTTTCAGATATCAGCTTCATTACGCAGGGCTACATCGTGCTATCAGGGCGGTTCAATACGGCATTCCCGCTAGCAGATTTCATTTTTTTGCTTTATTGAAATTGTACAATCCTGATACTTGTACAATCTTTTGCCCTTGAGGTGAACTGGGTTTCGCCCTTCATGAGATGTATGAAGTTTCGGGCTTGCCTATGGGAGACATCCCATATGAAGAGTATGTCCTTACTGGGGAAGAACTCCACCTGCTGAAAACCCGAGACCCATTGATCTATAAAACTTACTGGGAGTTGCTCTGCTATTATCATATTTGCACCCATACATCCGGCACCCGCAGTTTGAGGCCAAAGAAGTGGCTACAATATTTTGTGCTCAATTTTTCTAGGAGTAATCTGAACTTTACTCGCCTTTCTCCAGTTTCTGAAAAGGAAGTTGAGAGAAGAATTGCCAGTTTCGGAATAGCTGCTTATGTCGCTAAATCTGACGAGGATGTCTTCAAGGCTGGAACGTCCTTTGAAAGTTTTCACTATCAGGCTCTCCAGCCTTTGTCTGATCCTGCCATCTTGGCGGGCTATTTGATGGTATGACTGAAGAAGTGTGTTATTCCTTCGCAGGAAAACATACCCATTGTTCGTCGCAAATGTTGCTTTGCTTCCTTCCACTGAACAAGATTGAATTACAATAGAAGTGAACAAGATAAAAAGAAGAACAAACGAGAGGATTTATATTTGTCGCTCTCTTTTACAAAGTAGTTTCGTGGGATCAGTGGCGATGGGATCTGTCGAGCAGCTCCTTTGGATGATCGGTATGTTGAACTCTTCTCTATTGAAGATATCGGCCGACTATAAACGATCTTCTCTGATTCTGATTTGTTCAAGGCTCTCTCGCGTAACTCGAACTTCTCAAGAACTCCAGAAAGAAGATGGTGATTTTCTCTGATCTTCACGAACTCAAGGCTCTGTGCGTAACTCAAATTCTCCAAGATTTCAGAAAAATATCTTAATTGCCGAAAAGAAGATCCCTAGGGTTTCACCAAGAAGGTATTTATAGCCCCAAGGAAGATTTGAGAGTTTCTATCTGAATAGAATTTGCTCTCATCAAGGATTCTAATCAAATATCTTAATTTTGATTTAAATCTCTTGATTTAGAGTTCTGATTGGACTTGATTCGGGTATTTGGAGAGGCCCAAAATCATAATCTCAACCAATTTGAGATTCTGGTTATCTGCGTACGCGGAGCTTTAATCGCATCAAAACGCGGCGCTAAATAACCAAAACGCGGATCTAACGCGGAGCTATTGATCATCTCCGCGTTTTACTCAAACGCGAGGCTAATACAAGCCAGACTGCGGAATCAACGCGGAGTTATTAAACATCTCTGCGTTTTATTCAAACGCAGGGTTAATATTACCAAACGTGGGGCTACTGAATTGCCTCCGCGTTCTGTTATGGAAAATCCTTTTAACTTAGAAATTTTCACTGCCAACAGAACCCCCTCCAAAGTTTTCAAAACGGCTTCGAACTTAGCAAATTTTGAAATATTTTGGATCTTCAAACTGAAAATGCGGAGTTAGAATACAAAGTCTATCTCGCGTTATGCTCACTTACGCGGAGCTAATCAGCTTTACTTCGTCTTCAGTGAAATGAGTAATTATGTCATTAATTACCCTGAATTTCTACGCCGAATACCAAGCGACGGAAATCCTGTTTAAATAGAGCTCCTGACTCAACTTCTTCTTCATCTCATTCGAAGAATCTTAAGAGCTTTCAGGGCCCAGGCGACTCAGGCTTCTCATTTTGAAAGAATGATCTCCAGCCAAACTTCTTTTTCCTTTCCATAAATCTTCATCACTAGGATGTCACTTTAGAAGAGTTTGGTTTTATGCACGTTGGCCGGCGTTAATGGCAGCGGCCGTGGAAGTAGACGCGATGGCGAACCAGTCTATGCAGCGTCTTCCGGAGGTAAAAACCTTAACTTTTGGGCTTCTAAGAACCATTCTTGAGATGTTTTGGCTTGTTTTAATCCGCCCAACTTTTTACTTTACCGGCGAGATCGCTGTTCTTCGCGAAGTTATCGCGTCATCCCCGTACTTGAAACGTGGGGTTTATCTGACCAGTAGTCTCGATGAATCGGCGAGGCTATCTTTGATTAGCAGTCGCGATGATTTGCGAGACTATCTTTGATTAGCAGTCGCGATGAATTACGAGGCTATCTTTGATTAGCAGTCGCTATGAATTGCGAGGCTATCTTTGATTAGCAGTCGCTATGAATTTGAAAGAGCAGAAAGAAATCTTGTCCCCCTTTACGCGAAGTTATCACATCATCCTCTGCGTTTAAAGCGCGAGGATATTTCTTCAACTGTGCGCGGAGTTAGCTTAGCTCCGCATTTTCACATTTTTTAGAAACTCTGTTCCTTTTGCAGTAAGTCTAATCCTTTCTGAAGACGAGTGTATGCGGGTCCATCGATCTTCATCAGCAAAAGTAACTCTAAGGAAGTCAGAAGTATATGCTTTACAATATAATTGTAGGTTTCAAGCTCTGGCTCCGAGAGATAAACTCCTGAAGGAGCTGTAAAATACGGAGCTGCAACACTTGCAGTTCAGAACTGTGCTTCAATGCAACACTTCCCTTTCCTCTCGTGCTTCATTTTGGATGACAGATCCAGTTGACATTTGCAGAGGAGATCTTTTGCATGTGAACCATGGAACTGAGCTTCAACACCCCGTAAAGAGGTTTTACTGTTTGTTTATTGATGAGTTGATCATGTAAAAGCTTTTAGGAGAGCTATAACTTCCTCTTTGTAGTCTCTTTTTTTATGAATAAAGAGCAAATTATTTTCCTCTCTATCTGTTGGCTTCAAGAAACTTGCTTGCTCAACAAATAGATGGTTAATAATTTTGGTAAAATAGTCTAAGGCTCATATGCGTAACTTAGACTGATGATACCCAAATGATCGGATAAGGATCATCTTACCTTAGATGGAAGCGCTCAATTGCACTCGCCAAAAATCCAAGTTTTTCATAGGAACGCGAAGCTAAGGCACCAGGCTATCCTCACGTTTTGCATAGTTGCGCGGAGTTAATAACTTTGCGTTTTGGAGAGTAACTGACTGGTCACTTTCTCCAAAACTCGCGCCGAATTCCAAGAGGCGGTTTCTTTCATTTAAATGAAATCTCTATTCCTTATCCTTCTCACTTTATTTGATAATTTTCCAGAAACTTTAGAGATTTAGGGGATCAGAGTTCAGGCGACCCGAGTTTCTTCCGACTGAGTTTCTCCCAACTTTCAGTCGATTTTCTTCAGCAATGGCACCCAAAACTCGTGCTACTTCTCGAGCGGCTCCATCATCGGCAACTGGCGTAAGCAGTGGTGGCGGCGGCCATGGCAGCGACGCGCCAGCCCACATTTCGCCTATCGGAAGTAAGAATCTCTCCATCAAGACTTTTTAGAACATCTCTAGAGTGGTTTGGCTTGATCTCGCCGTACTCCTGCTGTAAGGCTTGGAGAAGAAGAAAAGTCTCTGACTTTCTTCTTATGCGAAGTTATCGCGTCATCCTCGCGTTTTGAAGCGCGGGGCTATTTTAAGTAGCAGTCGCGCTGAAACACGAGGCTATTTTAAGTAGCAGTCGCGCTGAAACGCGAGGCTATTTTAAGTAGCAGTAGCGCTGAAACGTGAGGCTTCTGCGCGGTCTAATCTTTAGCTTCGCGCGGTGCTATTCTTAGCTTCGCGCGTTCTAATTTTTAGCTTCGCGCGTCCCTACTTAGAGAATTTTTCTGTCTTTATAGAATCTTCTCTAACTCTGGTGCTTCTTTTTGCAGTAGGGTATTCGATGGAACCTCTTCCTCACAAGAACTACTTTGGCTTTGCTGGGGGTTCTGATCCTTCAGGCCAATTTCGCTTTACCACTATCTTGGCTTCATATAAGCCAGACCCGAAGGAGCTCAAGGAGAAGCTGATCAAGTATCACCCTACTACTGTGCGAGAAATTATAACTGACACAGCCTTCGAAACTTCAAATAGAGAGGCGATGGAGAAACCCGCCTTTCTCTTTGGAGACCAGATGGATCAATCAGATGAGATTCTTTCTGAAGAGGAGAGCGCTTGGCTATATAACTCAGGCGAAATGCTGATGTTTCTGCCTAGACTGGATCGTAGCTATCCTCTGGTCTATCTTCAGAGGCTGGCAATGCCTCGGGAATTAAAGTGGGGACTAACTCAAGAGCAAGATGGCGTCCCAACAGGTAAATTTGGTTTACAAGGGGCTCATCAAGATGGTCCCCTTAGATGCATTACTGGCTTGCTTCCAGGCCGATTTGGCAAGGAGCTTCCAGTAGGAGAAGTCCCATCTCACGCACGAACTTTCTTAAGTGAGTTCCTGGCGAAGGGTGGTCAGTACCCGGCTAGCGACTTCAGGATGCCATGCTGGGTTCATTCTTCTAGTAATATGTAGTGGGCTAGCCTCGTTCAGTACATGCTAGATTCCCACGAGCCTATTTTAAAGGATATTGGCTTGTATAAAGCCATCAGGAATGTCCAATTCGGGTTTCCCCAGAGTGCTTATCACTTTTACTGCCTCTTGGAGATGTATAACCCTGAGACTTGTACTCTCTTTACACCAGTGGGTGAGTTAGGGTTCGCTCTCCACGAAATGTTCGAGGTTTCCGGGCTCTCAATGGGCGAAGTCCCTTATGAGGAGTATATCCCCACCACCGATGAGCTGAACATGCTACTGGCGAGGGATGAGCGCATCTATACCACATACTGGGAGATAATGTACCATTATCTATTTGTGCTGACCAGACAAGTGCGCGCAATCACGGTATCGGTCACAAGAAATGGGCCGAATATCTCTTTGCCAACTTAAATTCTAAGGATAGCTCGGCCACTATCCATGGTCATTCTCCTGTCCCCATTTCAGAGATTGACCAACGTGTAGCCAGGGGCCATTACCGTTTGTATTATACCACAGAATCCAATGAGAATGGATACGGTCCCGGTACTTCATTCAAGAGCTATCACTATCAAGCCCAGTTTTCGGTTTCCAACAGAGGTCTCACTGCCGGGTTTTTGATGCTGTGGCTTAAGAGATGCGTCGTGTCGTCGTTGCCCAAGGAAGCAATTGCAATGACCGTGGTATATCCGGCGGTTCTTCTTGCATATGGCCGACCCCTTGGACTTCTTCCCACTATGGTGTGTAATTTACAGCATGGACTGCGGGTGCTTTGTCGTGATTTCCTTCCCACTGTTAAGGTTAAGGGGAAAGGAAAGGGCAAGTCAAAAGAGACTGCTCAGCCGAAGACTCCAAACCCTAGGGTGGAGATGCCCTATACCTATTTGATGGCGTGGCTCGTCTTGCACTGTCTTTCTTTAATGAGTGCACCAGAGCGTCGTTCGGGCGAAAAGTGCTTCTTTGTAGAACTGTATGAATACTCTTCATGGAAGCAGAATTATATGTCTCAAATTTGGAAGACTCTTCGTGGCTTTCAGAATTACGAGATCTTTAGGTGTTTCCCCGACTTCCCTGGCGGAGAATATGGGTTGAGGCTGAAGGACACCGCAGGAGCAAATATGTTCACTACTTTATCTGCAGGAGCATTCTGGTGGCTTCTCAACATCCGTCCCGGACACTTAGTGTATCGTCAAGATCTCGGGTGTCGGATCGAGCCGTACACTCCGAGCCGCTTTGCTCGCCAGTTTGGATACTTCCAACTTTATGTGGGTAATCCAAATAAAGATCTCGCTCACGAGGGAAATTTATACGAAGGCGCTCGTGGCTGGTTCCATTTTGCAGCGGGCGGAACCGAGGCTGAATTCTCCTTGCCCTAGAAGTCGCCAGAACTGGCAATGACCCTCAACTTCTGCACATGGTTCAGCATTACAAATGCTGACGTGCCCGGCTTCTCTCCTAACCGCAGTTGCTGCAAGGAGATCGAGGCCTTCTACATTAGTCGCCAGGGTGCTTCTAGAGTAAGAATAAAAGGAATGGAAGAATTCCTTGGCGCCACGGCTGAGCCTTTGGACGTCAGCGAGTCTGACGACGATACCGGTGATAACGATGATAATACTGGTGCTGGCGGAGTTTCCCAACCTGTTGTCAGTCGCCCCCTGAGTCCAACTCTCAAACGCCGCGGCACTTTAAAGAAAAGGCCGGGTAAGAAGCAAAAATTGGTACAGGAAACTTTGATAGCCCCCCAAGAAGTGGCTGTCAAACTTGCTTCAGACTTGTTGGGTTCAGCTCTACCCCCGGTGTCGGCAAGGAAAATTGGGCCTGCTGAGGTTCCAAGTGCCAGAGAAGTTCCAGCTCCTCCAGTGGTAGAGATAATTGAACAACCCGCAGCGCTCCCTTTAGTTAATGAGATGGGTATTCTTTTGGAGACGACAGCGGCTCCGCCTTCAAGTCCGACAACTGGACATGTATTTTCTGGTATGGCCCTTAGCATTTTATCTTTTGCCTGTTATTATTTTAACGTAACACTGCTTTTCTGGTCTTCTGAAATGCAGGTGGTCAACTTCTCTCCCCAATGCATTCGACTACCCAAGTAGAGTCTGACGATAGGATGGACCATTCCGGCTCCGTTGGTGGTGTGGGTAGCTCTGCTGGCGAGTTTGCGGCTGATTATTCCACACCGGCTCCTGCCTCTGTTCCCTCTTCAATTCCCCCAATTGACGAACTAGGAAGTGATGAGAGAACTGAGGTCATTATCGCAGCTGCTGCTCAGGAGGCTACGCCTTCTCCTAGCATGCCATCTCCAACGCCAGTCTGTTCCACTGAGACATTTCCCACGGTCGTTGGCGTACCTTTTGCTTCTCAGTCAGCGATTCTAACGCCTTCTACTATAATGGCTGTTGAGACACCTGTAATTCCTCCAGCTTCTAAACTTCCAGTCAGGGATGAGGAGAACTTAAAGTTCTCATTTGAAGCTTCTTCTGCCATCGGAGGAACTTCTGGTGGAGATACCCCCTCATCTTCTCCTGTTGGTGGCGCTCCCCGGGCGACTTGTATTAGCAGCCCTCCTTCTCTGGTTCCTGATTCCACCAGATCTGCGTTGGCTTTACTGGCCCCGCATGTCATGAACTTGGTACAAGGACAGGCTTCTTCTTCGACACCGGTAGCCACTGCTCCCCTGCCCGTGACATCTTCCGTAGCATTACCTGCTTTGTCTGCTGACACTTCAAATCCTCTTGAAGAACTTTTCAACCTCGGTGTCATTGATTTTATGCGTTTACTAAGGAGATGTATCGAGATGGTCGTTACTGGCCACGATTTCTTCAACTTCGCACGACCAATGTTACTCCGTTATCTGGAGAACATCGAAGAAATTGGGGGACGAGACCGAGCAGCTCCTTACCGGGCCCGTTTTGGAATTTTGGAAGAGCAAATGAACGTACTCAACACAGTTCGCCAAGCGGATGTTGAGTCGATTACTGGGATTGAGTGGGCTCGTCTTCGGGCGGAGTCGATCGCTCGTCGAGAAGAGTTAAGGCGCCAAGAAGAAGAATGGTCTCGAGCGTTAGCAGAGTTCCAAGCTAGTCGGGAGTCCATTCTCAGGGGCTTGGAGCTGGTGAACTCTGAAATTGAGGGGAGTCAGGCTGCCATTCTCAGCGCCCAGGAGGCCATTGCCAATGCTCGGGCGATCTTAGTAAAGAGTGAGCTCCACTTAGGAGAAGCCGTTAAGAAGCGGGAAGTACTGATCCTTCGACGGGAGCAAGTTGATCAGGAGGAAATAATAAGAAGCCATACTATGGAAGAGTCTCGCCGGCATCTATCTCAGCAAGTTGCCATGAATGATGATGACCTTCTCCGGCAGGCTCAACACTCTGTAGAAGCAACTCGTCGTCGAGTGATTGACAAAGCGATGAGTAAATTGAAGCATCTCGGAGATCCATAGTTTTCTTTTATTCTTCATTCTTTTTTTTTTAATGAGAGTTTGTAATAAAAGAAAGAACCTCATTGGTTCTCAGACTTCCTTTGTAACTCCATTCTTTTCAAATGATGAATAAGTGATAACTACTTTTTGATTCTTTTATTGGTTGGCTAGGAAATCTTCTTGCACAACAAATAACCTGCCATCAAAAAGTAGTTTTCTCTGCAAAGCGTTCCAAGTCATACTGTCAGAGGTAAGAATTTAACATGACAGGTTTTATGGGATTTTTAGCAAATCCCCAGCTATCAACGGGTTTGATTAGCCTTTACCAACTACCGTTTGAGTTGGGCTAGCCATGCTATTCCTCTCAGCATGGTGAGTTGCCGAGGAATTTATTTCCTCTCCCCTTTGCCTTTAATCAGCATTGGGTAGTTAATCTCATACTCTTACCCCCAGTATGATAGGGTTGGTGAGGAATTTAATCTCCTCTTTCTGCTGCTATAAAAGCATTGGGCAAGTAGTTTCATACTTTTACCCCAGTATGATGGGTTGGCGAGAAACTGGTTCTCTTCCCATTGCCTAGTCGGCGTTGGGCAATTCATACTTTTACCTCAGTATGATGGGTTGGCGAGAAACTTGTTCTCTTCCCATTGCCTAGTCGGCGTTGGGCAATACATACTTTTACCCCAGTATGATGGGTTGGCAAGAAGCTGGTTCTCTTCCCATTGCCTAGTCGGCGTTGGGAAATTCATACTTTTACCCCAGTATGATGGGTTGGCGAGAAGCTTGTTCTCTTCCCATTGCCTAGTCGACGTTGGGCAATTCATACTTTTACCCCAGTATGATGGGTTAGCGAGAAACTTGTTCTCTTCCCATTACCTAGTCGGCATTGGGCAATTCATACTTTTACCCCAGTATGATGGGTTAGCGAGAAACTTGTTCTCTTCCCATTGCCTAGTCGGCGTTGGTCAATTCATACTTTTACCCTAGTATGATGGGTTGGCGAGAAACTTGTTCTCTTCCCATTGCCTAGTCGGCATTGGGCAATTCATACTTTTACCCCAGTATGATGGGTTGGCGAGAAACTTGTTCTCTTCCCATTTCCTAGTCGGCGTTGGGCAATTCATACGTTTACCCCAGTATGATGGGTTGGCGAGAAACTTGTTCTCTTCCCATTGCCTAGTCGGCGTTGGGACTTTTACCCCAGTATGATGGGTTGGCGAGAAACTTGTTCTCTTTCCATTGCCTAGTCGGTGTTGGGCAGTTCATACTTTTCAGGTCAGAGGCGCTTAATTACACATGCCTAAAAGAAAGATTGGGGGCTGTTCAAACTTGAGAACTTAGCACACCAGGTTTGGGTCAGAAGCGCCAAACTGCGCATGCCCAAGAGAAGACTGATGGTGGTTCAAACTTGAGAACTAAACTGGAGGCGGTTCAAGGCTCTCTCGCGTAACTTGAACTGGGTACTCCAAACACACCAGGTTTAGGTCAGAGGCGCTCAATGCGCATGCCTAAGAAAAAGACTGGAGGTGGTTCAAACTCGAGAACCAAACGCACCAGGTTTAGGTCAGAGGCGCTCAATACGCATGCCTAAGAAAAAGACTGGAGGCAGTTCAAACTCGAGAACCAAACACACCAGGTTTAGGTCAGAGGCGCTCAATGCGCATGCCTAAGAAAAAGACTGGAGGCGGTTCAAACTCGAGAACCAAACACACCAGGTTTAGGTCAGAGGTGCTCAATGCGCATGCCTAAGAAAAAGACTAGAGGCGGTTCAAACTCGAGAACCAAACACACCAGGTTTAGGTCAGAGGCGCCAAACTGCGCATGCCTAAGAAAAAAAGACGCGTATCTCCAGGGGTACTAAAAATAGTATTTCTTCAGAAACTTACCATTGATCGGCATCATCATCCTGTCGCCTTCTTGATTCATTAAGCGATAGGCTCCACTGAAGTATACTGTCTCCACAATAAACGGTTCTTCCCACTTGGGTTCAAACTTACCCTTAGTCTTGTGGGTTAGCACCATTGGCCTTTTAACAGCCAGAACCAAGTCTCCTTGCTTAAAGGTCCTTGGCTTAACGCTCTTATTGAACGTTTGAGATATTCGGGCTTGATACAACTCAATTTGCTGTTGAGCCCTGAGACGTTTTTCATCTAACGCCTCTAGTTCTTGCAATCTTTGCTGATGGCGCTCTTCTGGCGTCATCTTTGTGGCTAGAGCCACTCTTAATGATGGTATCTGGATTTCAAGAGGCAAGACAGCCTCACTTTCGTAAACCAAAGAGAACGGGGTTGCTTTGGTCGGGGTGCGAACGGTGGTGCGATAAGCCCATAAACATTCTCCCAACTTTTCATCCCAATCTCGTTTATTGGAGGAGATGAACTTCCAGAGGAGTTTGATGATCGTCTTGTTGAAAGCTTCTGCTAACCCATTAGCCGCAGGGTTATATGGTGTAGAAGCGATATCTTTGATTCTGAACTTATTGCAGAATCTGGAGAATCCCTGACTAATGAATTGCGGACCGTTATCTTGAATGATCCGTCGAGGGACGCCGAATCGGTAAACGACATGATGCTTGATAAACTTGATCACATCTGTTGTTTTCACCTCTTTCATGGGGACGGCTTCGGCCCATTTTGAAAAATAATCGGTTATTGCAAGAATAAACCGATGTCCTATGGATGACGGGAGAGTTATTGGCCCCACAATGTCCATTCCCCAGGCCTCAAACGGCCAACTAGCGGCAGTATTGTGCAGGTATTCTGGGGGTTGGTGAATAAAATTAGCATGAACTTGGCATGCATGGCATCGTTTAGCGTATGCCATTGCTTCCGTGATCATATTCGGCCAGTAATATCCCAGCCTTCTTATGTGGTCTCCGAGTTTTGGACCGGGCTGATGAGCTCCACATACTCCATCATGTGTTTCTTTCAGCACTTGTTCTGCTTCTGCTTTTGATATGCAGCGTAGCAGCAGAACATCTCTTGACTTTCTATACGAAGTCTGAAGTTTATGGTCATAATAAAATCTTTGGGCCTTCCTCTTTATCGAGGTGGCTTCCTTTGGATTTTCTGGTAATATCCCATGCAAAGCATAATCCACGAACGGAAATTGCCAATCACGGGGTTCTAACTTTAAGCCAATCTGGCACACCTCTTCGGCTTGAGACACCGCGTCTGGGTGGAGGAGTTCTCTGCTACCAATGGTGATGCTTTTAGCTTCACCTGGCGGAAGTGCCAATATTCCGGCTAATGCGGCAAGAGCATCTGCATAAACGTTCTCATTTCGAGATACGTGATATATGTAGAATTGTTCAAAATATCCTGCCAGCTAAATAGCTAGCTGATGATAGGGGATGAGGGCTTCATGTCTGACTTCATACTCACCTGTCATCTGATTGACGATGAGCTTCGAGTCTCCATATGCTTCTAGATGGTTCACCCCCAGTCGCAGAGCTATTTTTAGGCCGATAATGAGCGCGTTGTACTCCGCTACATTATTCGTGCACGGTTCTGTTAATGAGTAACCGTTAGGCTTTATGTGGAGATATTAGCACAATCCCCACTCCAGCAGCAGATCGTCTCGCGGCACCATCAAAGAACATTTGCCAAGGCTGTTCTCCGGTAACTGTGTTGACTTCTGATGTCTACTTGGATTTGGACCAAATTGGATGGTCTGCGAGGAAATCGGCGATTGCTTGTCCCTTCATGGCCTTTTGAGGGACAAAATGTATGTCATAGGGCGATAATAAGAGCGCCCATTTTGCTAATCGGCCATTTAAGGATCCCGGTTTGGTCATCAAAATCTTCAAGGGGTTAACCCGTGATATGACATGAATTGTTTGCCCCGAAAGGTAGTGTCGCATTTTCTGAACAGCAAATACTAGGGCTAAACATTCCTTTTCAATCGGGGTATACCGCTGTTTGGCCCCTATCATTGTTCTACTTAAATAGTAGAGGGCATGTTCATGGCCGTGCTCATTATATTGAGCAAGTAATGCTCCTAAAGCATTATCCATGGCTCTTACATATATAAGGAAGGGCTGCCCAAGGGCTGGTGCCATTAGTACAGGAGGCTTAGTAAGGTACTCCTTGAGGTCATCAAATGCCTGCTGACATGCCTGATCCTATATGAAGGACACTCTCTTTTTCATAAGTTTTGAGAATGGCTGGCATCGTCCAGATAGGTTGGAAATGAAGCGTCGAATATAGGCGAGCTTTCCCTATAATCCCCTTAATTTCTTAAGATTGCGGGGAGGCGGCATTTCGCTAATCGCTTTTACCTTCTCATGGTCGAGAAAAATTCCTTTTGAGGTAATTATCAACCCAAGAAATTTCCCGCTGGATACCCCCATGAACGACTTGGTAGGATTCATCTTCAGATGATGTTTCCTCATAAGATCGAAGACCACTCTTAAATCATGAAGATGATCTTCTTTGTTTTTGTTTTTGACTGCTAAATCATCCACATAGAACTCCACTATTTTGCGCAGGTGTTCTTTGAATATGACACTCATTGCGCGTTGGTAGGTGGCACCTGCGTTCTTTAATCCAAATGGCATCACCGTATAACAGTATACCCCCAGCGGCGTTCTGAAAGCTGTATGCTTTTCATCATCCGGGTGCATCTTGATTTGGTTATAACCTGAGAAGCCATCCATAAAGGACATCCTCTCATAACCACAAGTACTATCAATCATCACATCGGTGATGGGGAGTGGAAATTCATCCTTGGGACATGCAGCGTTTAGATCTCGAAAATCGATGCATATCCGAATTTTTCCATTCTTTTTGCGAACTGGTACTATGTTAGCTACCCAATCCGGGTGTTGTTCTTCACGGATGAATCCGGATTGTATAAGCTTGTTGACTTCAGAAACTATTGACTCCATCAACTCCGGTTGAAAATGCCTCTGTTATTGTTTAACAGGTTTGACATCTTCTTTTATATTTAACCGGTGTGTGGCAATTTGAGGATCAAGCCCAGGCATATCTTCATAACTCCAAACGAACACATCTATATACTCTTTGATAAGAGATATAAGTTCCTCCTTTTCTAAAGGAGTTAGTGTGTCGCTTATGAAAATGGGTTTCGGATTTTCTTCCGTTCCCATGTTAACTTGTATTAATTTGTCTTCTGTGGGCGGGTCACGCTGTTCAAAGCGGACATCCCAGAGAGTATCTATATGCCTAGCCCAAGCATCATCTTGAACGTCAATTGGTTTCTCGTCGCTTTCTGGCACGGATGAAACCATATTGGCTATCAAATATTGAAACCAAGCACCGGTACTTATATCCGAATCATGATCGGGTGAAGATGTTTCTTCTTTGGCCGAAGAACTCTCTTCATCTTTTAATGGTGAAGAAGGTGGGGTAGATACATAACCCAACCCCCTGCGGGTCTTCTGATAGTAATCAGGACTCTTTCCTCTCGGTCTAAGCGAGGGTATGAGATTCCGTCGCCCTTTTCCAAAGTTTAATCCCGGCTTCTGGGTAAAATTATATCCCATCTTTTCCATCATCTGTCGGATTTCTGTTCGAACAAATGGAACTGAGGTGATATCTGTTCATCACTTTCACTACTTTGTCTTTGTCGAGGCGACGTGACCACTTTGCCGAACATGATCGGCCTTTGGGACTTCTGTCGGGGAGGCATTTCAAAGAAGTGCCCTTGATCCTCGGTTATTTTTAATTGAGAGAGGAAGGAAGACCTGAGGGGCAAGTGGTATGCCGCCAGAACTTCAAGTTCGGTCAGGTCATCCACTTCGGTGGAGGTACAAGAGGGCTCAGAGTCAGTAGCTATAGCATGCTCGTAGACTAACTTTACATTTTCATTAATAACCCATTCATCCTCTATTACATCGACTATATTATTATCAAAACTAAAAGTAAAATCTAGGTTGGGGTTAATTTCATATTCACCCCCATCGTCTTCCTCAGGAAGCTCGTACTCAGTGTCGGCCTCATTGCCACTGTCGTCGGGCCTTGGAGATTTGCTAAGATTGTCATTGGAGGCTTCATGTGCTGGCTTGTAGAGTACAGCATCTGTAAAGTAATTCTCCAACCCTTTGAAAGGCTGCTTGTCCGCAATTAGTGTCCAGACCTCTCCTTCCTCATTGCAATATTTCATGCATTGGTGAAGAGTTGACGGAACTATCATGTTAGCATGGATCCAAGGTCGCCCCAATAAAATATTGTAGGAGGTATCAGCATCAATTACGTAGCATGTAACCTCCATTTTTAAGTCTCCAATTTGACACCGCAATCGGATCTTACCAAGGGGATGGCTGTTATTAGCATTGAATCCATAGATGGTAGTGTGCGTAGGTGTCAAGCGATGAAGGGAAATCCCCAACAGCTGCATCAATCTTCTGGGCATGACACTGAGTGCAGAACCCGGATCAATCTGAATTCGGTCCACTTTTGTGGATCCGATATATCCGGTGAAATATAAAGGCCTATTATACTTTATATTCCTCACCTGCATGTCTTCTGGAGAGAAGATGATTTGTGGGACTTGCCTCCTCACTTGATGATAGTGGGGGCAAGAGTCCCGTTCTTCGGTGGCCGGCTCGACAATCTGAGCTAGGAATGACTCAGAGTCTGCCAAGGCCTCTCTTAGAGCTTCACGTATTGATTTTCATAATCTCAACAATTCGTAAAGCGTTACTCGTGCTGGGATATTAGCCAGCTGTGTAATTATGTCAAATTCGAAGGGAGTCTCTTTGGCTCCTTCATCTCTGATAGGATTCTTCTGGAAACGAAGTCCTTTCTGCTTCGCAGGCTTTGCGAGTTCTGCATAGATGTCTTTTCGATCTACTCTAGTGTAGTCCTTAAGATATGTCTTCCCGGATCGAGTACCGGAAGGGCCTGCCCCATGTTGATGAGTGGCCATAGTTTCGGGCTCTTCCTCAGAATCTGTGAAGGCTCCTGAAGCTATATATTCTTCCTTATCTCTGCAGAAATGACATTAACAGTCCGCTTCTTCTCTTGACCTCTTGAAGTAGTCCATTGTTCATCTTCCAGCAAATCGGGGTGAACCCACATAACTTCCCCCTTTTGGGTTGTTACGGGGACAAGTCCTTCTTGGGCTTTGTTGTGAGGATCAAGGTTCTTCGTAACTGCCTCGCCCTTTGGGATTGGGGTCACTCCTGTGGGGAACTCATGGATTCCAACCACTATGGTTGCCATATTGGCAGTGACCTTCTTTTACTCTTCCTTAAGTGTCAGAACCCCAGCTTCTATTAGTGCTTGGATCCTGTTCTTGAGGGGAAAACAATCCCGGGTAGGGTGCCCAACATTCCGATGATAGAGATAGTAGTTGGGATCTTTAGTCTTACCAGCATCTTCTGGCTTCTTATTCTCCGGAAGTTTTAGCATTCCCTTCTTCTGGAGCAAGTGAAAGAGGATATGCGTTTGTTCCACCTTGAAAGTGTAATTCCTTTCTTGTTGCGGTCTAATTTGCCTTGATCCTCGCTATCCTTGAGGCTTCGGCTCTGGTGGAGGACTGGTTTTCTGGAGAGCAGTTTCTGATGACATCGCTGCTTTCCCTTTATTTTTATTGCTGTTGTTATGGGTATATGACTTACTACCCCCAGCACTTCTTGACCCGCGGGACTCTTCATCTCGGCGAATCAAGTCTTCAGCTTGCTCTCCTTGTTTGAGCAAGTCCCTCCACGTCTTGGACTCTACGGCCCCCATCTTGAGGAGCACGTTGGTCTTAAGGTTGTGTCGACAGGTCTCGACTAGAGTTTCCTGGATCATTCCGTGTTTGCAATGTACGGACTTCTCCCGGAAATTTTCTATGAAGTCTTTAACAGTTTCCTGTTCTCCTTGTCTAGTTGCAAGGAGGGAATGAACCGTAATCTCGGTGTCATCCTCAAAGAAACGTGAGAGAAATAATTTCTCAACATCTAACCAGGCATTAATAGTACCTGGGGGCAACTGCATGAACCAAGTAAAGGCAGGCCCTCGCAAAGTACTTGCGAATACTTTGGTCATGATGGGGTCATTACCCATCAAATGTCCTGCTTGGGACAAGAAGTAGTATATATGCTGACTGGGCGATCCCTTCCCGTCGTATGGCTCTAACTTGAGCGGCTTATACTTCTGTGGGTATGGTATCGTGTCCCATTCAGGAGGGTACAGTCTTGAGACCCCTGCTTCTTTTAACTCCTTTTTACACATTAAAACTTTGAGTTGATTCTGTAGCTTTTCTATCTTTTCCCCATGTGGGTCGTGGAAAGAAAATCTATCGTCATCCTCATGCAGTGGGTGGGCTTTCTCCTCCTGTTCTTCTTCGTTCAGAGTTTTTTTTCCCTTTTTGGCATTATCTTCGACAAATCTCGATAGCATAACTTTAAGACCTTCAATCATCTTTTGCTGCTCTCGAATCATTTTTTCTTGAGCTTCAAATCTCTGATTGATATCGTCAGACTTATCTGCCATATGCGATGCTGACTTCTATAGCCGAGACGATGTAGAGGATGGAGGCGAGGCTATAGCGGAATTATCGCTGTCCTCGTCGTAAGAATCCCCTGCGAGCTTCTTATAATTTCGGGGCGGGACGGCTCCTGATCTTAGTCGAGTAACACGATGAGGTTCTTCATCGCTCGATTCCGAATCACCATCCGTCTCTGCAATTTTCTTCCCTTTTCTTACCATGTTGGAGGTTACAGCTCTCCATTGCTTCAGGGAAGTGGTTCTTGTCTTCTTAGCCGGATTCTGGTTAGACTCGTTTAATATGTCGAACACAGATATCCTGTTCTTGCTGCAGTCATAGTTGTCCATCACGGCTGATACTGCCGTCACAAGTTGCTGGCAATGACAGACAGGCTCAACTTGAAGTTAGTCTATGCCTCTCTTCTTAGAGAGATATTCCCTGAGATCAGCGCCTTTAGCCATGGAGTCAAGAGGTCCATTCAACTCTTGAGAAGGTCTGGGAACCCACTGAAGCTTCTTTGTCTGATCAACGCTGACTCTGGGGTTGGACCGATCCTCGCGTGGCTTAGAAATAGCCTCGCGTTTCACATTGCGGGCCTGAAGAACTCTCTCGTTGGCTTGATGTGTCTTCAAAAGTTTAGCTTCTTGGATAATAGCCCCGCGTGAAGGGAAGTTCTTGCACGCTGGCTTATCTTTGCGATTAACGCAGATCATAGCTTTGCGCTTAGCACGATTTTTACGACTGACAACTATTTGCCAATCGTCTTCACGTTCCTCGTGGGTATCAGAAGTTTTGCGTTTATTGCAAGTATTACTGGCTTTGCGTTTCTTGCTAGGCTCAGTATCAGCCTCGCGTGGAGAATCACACGCTGGAAGAATTTTTATACTCGCGTAACTCGCGAGTGTTGAATATTTTGCGACTAGCGCAAATCTTGCTGGCTTCGCGTTTCTTGCTAGGCTCAGTATCAGCCTCGCATGGAGAATCACATGCTGGCTTTGAAGAATTTTTATACTTGCGTCTCTCGCGAGTGTTGGGTATTCTGCGACTAGCGCAACCCTTACTAGCTTTACGTCTCTCGCTATGCTCAGTAATAGCCTCGCGTGGAAAATCACATGCTGGCTTTTCCTTGCTTTTAAGGCAAGTTGTATCTTCGCATTTAACGCGGTAGAGACTGGTCTCGCGGGTAGCGCGAGCTAGTTTGCGAGGGACCATAGCCTCGCGTCCTCTGGTGTTAGCTCCGCGTCCAAGGCGGGCTTTGAGGGCTCTACGCCTCGCTCTCCGGTTCCTGTTCCGGATTTGGGTCCTGGTCAGTCCAGTCCCCAGGTCTTCTTCGGCAATCGGAAGCTCATCCTCGGCTAGGATTTCTTGTGTGAACTCTGGCTCTATAGCCGCAGTCTCCAAGGATCCCCGTTTCTTGATGGGTACCTTTCTACCCGTTACTCGGGCATTGGAGTACATGCGACGATAGTGCCGTGTCTCATCCAAGTCACCTGATCCGAAGGAGAGGAACTCCTCGTACTTCTGCTGGTCGATTTCAACGACCAGTATGTCTACTTCGGATCCGATCAAGTCAATGTTCGATTGCGCCACTATCTCTTCATCAGTGAAAGAGATGGCTCCCACTGTGGTCGCCAGTTTGTTCGTCGCAAATGTTGCTTTGCTTCCTTCCATTGAATAAGTTTGAATTACAATAGAAGTGAACAAGATAAAAAGAAGAACAAACGAGAGGATTTATATTTATCGCTCTCTTTTACAAAGTAGTTTCGTGGGATCAGTGGCGATGGGATCTGTCGAGCAGCTCCTTTGGACGATCGGTACGTTGAACTCTTCTCTGTTGAAGATATCGGCCGACTATAGACGATCTTCTCTGATTCTGATTTGTTCAAGGCTCTCTCGCGTAACTCGAACTTCTCAAGAACTCTAGAAAGAAGATGGTGATTTTCTCTGATCTTCACGAACTCAAGGCTCTGTGCGTAACTCGAATTCTCCAAGATTTCAGAAAAATATCTTAATTGCCGAAAAGAAGATCCCTAGGGTTTCACCAAGAAGGTATTTATAGCCCCCAGGAAGATTTGAGAGTTTCTATCTGAATAGAATTTGCTCTCATCAAGGATTCCAATCAAATATCTTAATTTTGATTTAAATATCTTGATTTAGAGTTCTGATTGGACTTGATTTGGGTATTTGGATGGCCCAAAATCATAATCTCAACCAATTTGAGATTCTGGTTATCTGCTTACGCGGAGCTTTAATCGCATCAAAACACGGCGCTAAATAACCAAAACGCGGAGCTAACGCGGAGCTATTGATCATCTCCATGTTTTACTCAAACGCGAGACTAATACAAGCTAGACTGCGGAATCAACGCGGAGCTATTAAATATCTCCACGTTTTATTCAAACGCAGGGTTAATATTACCAAACGCGGGGCTACTGAATTGCCTCTGCGATCTGTTGTGGAAAATCCTTTTAACTTAGAAATTTTCACTGCCAGCACCCATTAGGGCCGTATACCCAGCCGTCCTACTAGCATTTGGTAGGCGGCTCAGTTTGTTGCCCGCGATGATTTGCAACATCCAAAGCGGACTAAGGATGCGATCTAATAAATTCTGCAATGTGAAGAAGAAGCAAAGGAAGAAAGGAGATCCGGTCATTAAGACTAATAATCTGCGCGTAAAACTCCCTTATACTTATTTGATGGCTTGGCTGGTTCTACATTGCCCCACTTTGATGAGTCCTGCAGACTCGCAGATTGACTTAAGTGCTCCCAAAGTGCAGCACTACGAGAAGTCGCAATGGAGAGGGGGCTACATGGCCATGATCCACAAGACCCTTCGTCATTTCTCAACTTTTGAGTTGTTCAGATATTTTCCGTACTTCCCAAATGCCGGGTATAGGGAGGAATTCACGGATACTGCTGGTACTGATAAATTTACTATTCTTTCCTCGGGATGCTTCTGGTGGCTGATAAACATCTGCCCAGGACATCTGGTTCTTCGTTTGGGAAACCATTACTGCATAGAGCCTTACTACCCGAGTCATTTCGCTCGACAGTTCGGGTATGATCAGCTTTATATTAGTAATCCCAATAGAGAGATAAGTTTTGTTGGGAATGCTCTTGAGGGAGCTCGAGCTTGGTTTCACTTCATCGTAGGTGGAACTCAGGCCAGATTTGATCTTCCGCTCAAAACCCCAAATTCAAGTATGAGCTTCAGTTTCTGTAAGTGGTTCACAGATGCTAATTCTACTCCCCAGAATTTCAACATAAATCACACCAGTCTGGCGGAGATCAGAGCTTGGTATGCCCAGAAAAGAAAGGCTGGCAGCACGAAAGTAGTAGGGATGGAGGATTTCAGAGGGGACAATACATCTAATGAATCGGAACCGGTGACTCAACAAAGAGAAAAGGATAATGATGCACCAGTTCAAGCTGCCTCTCTTGATACTTCTCCTCTCCTAACATCGAAGAAGATTTCTCCTCAACCGCAGTCTCCTCCCAAGAAATCTTCACATAAGCAGAAGAGACTAAGGCGCCTCAGTGACTTGCCTACCATTCCGCAAGGGATTAATTCGCAAGGCACTCCATCTGAAACTGGCACTGCAACACCCACTCTAGTTTCTGAGTCCCTCATTGAGGAGCCTGAGGAGGATGAGGATGACTCATCTTCAACTCTCTGCTCCCTTAAGAGGCGTCGGTATTAAGGACATGTTCTCTGTAGTGTTCCTCCTCCCATTAATCAAGAGGGTTCTACCCCCTATTTGTCAGGCCACTGTTGAAGTCGGTGTTTCTCTGGCTATATAAGAGGGCCCTTCAGCTTCTGCTGTTGCAGACGACGAAATACAAATCATTGGGGAGACTCGCGCATCAAATCCCCCAAAAGCAGCACCTCCTTCAGGAAGTCAGGATGATTGGGGAGACGACTATAATGCCGACAGTGATGATTTTCGATCTTCAACCCCTCCATCAGACCATGGTAAGTATGTCTATTTGAGCGAGGATGTTCGAACCGAAGTATACGGGCCTGAAGTGTTTGGTCTTGAGGTGTACGGACTTGGGGAATCTAGTGTTCAACCTTTAGATCTACATCTTTTTCCTTTAGCAATTATGTTATTATCAAATGATATTGTATCATTTAACTATTAACTTTCTCTTTTGGATAGCTCCAGTTTCGACTCCTGATTTAGAACGTATGGGCGCGAAGGTAACTTCGTCAGATGACACCATAGCGGGAGCTGACACTGATGAGGTGACTGCAGTTACTACTTCTGAGGAAGTAATGATTCCCGAAACTACTATGTCTACGGTTTTGGCCACAGCTGCTCGGACCGATATTTTGGTTCAAGATGCTGTAGTTGTTAGCGCTGTTGAAGTCTCCAAATGTCCCATTCCTCCTGATACTAGTCTAGTTGCGGATCAATCCGCCTCTGCCTCAACCAGTATTACTCCCTCTTATACGGAGATTGATATGCTTGAGATTGATTTATTGAAGGATACGGTGGAGAACTTCCTTCACTTCCTTGACCGCTGTATTGATAAAATACTGAAGGGAGCTTCTTTTGCTTCACTCGCCAATGTTCTCAACATTTATTTAACTGGTATTGCCAGCATTGGTGGAGAGAATAAAGCTGCTCCCTTTAGGCTTATGATAACTTAGCTTCAAAAGCACGCTAAATTCCTATCAAAAGCCAGAAGTGCTAATAAATCTGAGACAGTGAAAATCATTTTTCAGAAGCTGAAAGAGAAACAGCTTAAGTTCCAGAAGAAGACTCAGGAGAAGGCAAATGGTTGCAAAGCCTCTTTAGAAAAGGGTCAATCAGACCGCGAGTCTCTAGTTCTTCAAGTGGAGGCTGATACTTCAATTATCAAGGACCATGACCAGGCTATTGTTAGGACTCAAGAGACTATCACCAAAGCCCAAACTTTCTTGGCCAAAATCACTCAGGAGCGTGATGAGTCAATGAGGAATCTCGCCAACTTATCGCACCAGCGAGACAATACAATCAGAGATCTCTAGACGATACAAACTGAATTGGAGGCTGCTGCAGCGCAGATATTGTTGCTAGTGACGAGGAATTGCGTCGTCAAACTACTGTCCAAGCTTATGAGATCCTTCAGCAAGATATTGATCGTGCTGAGGAGAAAATTAAAACTCTCTTGAATCATTGAGTTGTAGAAACTTGTATATGCATTTTTTTTTATTCTTTGTTGTTCCTTCTTTTGTAATAGTCCCTGACATTTGTTGTGCATGGTATGACTCCTTGCTTATGTAGAGAACTTAAATTTGGTTTTGTATTTCTAAGGCATGACCTTAGCACTTGTCTTCAAAGACTTGCAATAAACTCGTCCTCTCGCGTGTGAAATTTGCGATTCTCTATAAAATTCTGGTGTCCGTGGATCTGTCACGTGACTTCCACGGATCTTTGTCAGGTTTGCGACTTCACATTCGGAGGTTCGCGAGTTGACTAAACCCATAGTAAATGCACGATCCTGACTTCCAAGGATTTCGAGCTTGAGTTTGTGATGTTCATCCCAAAAGTTTGCAAATTCATGCTAAATTCACAATCTTGGCTCTTGTGGACTGCAATTTTCAGGTTCGCGGTATTGCGCCTAGAAACTTTACGGGATGACTCAAAATTCTTCGGAATTTGTAGAGACTTCTGTGAGTCTTGGGATGAAACCGTCGGTCGTGGAATCCCAAGTGTTGCATATCTCTATTAATGACGAGATCTCCGGGCTGCGATATCTAAATGTCCTATGCAACAGTAATAAATTCTGTTAAAATCTGAACTGAAAATCTTAACTGAAGATTTCAGCCTTATCTTTTCCAAACCAAAGATTGCAGTTACCAAACTATCTATATAAGATGCATGATTCCTTCAATGGAAGATCATTCTGACGTGAGAAAATTTATTCCCGATTCTCTTCTCTTCCTTTCTTTTGTAGTTGATTTATTTGTGCAGCCATATTTTCTTCTTCTCCAACCGAAGTGATGGATAAGAGTTGGCATGTTACAAGACCTCCAGACTGTATCAATCCAGCGAGGTGTTCCGCCGAAAAGGTTCTTCTGACCGTAGTCATTTTCCTTAATTAAGGTAATTTCTTCTTCTGATTAATATCATCCTCTTTCTTCTTTTCTTCCTTTTTAACAGGGATTTGACTTGGCTACAGGAAATAACCGTAGTCATTCTCCTTAATAATGAGCTAGACCCGATGGGCTCGTAATTGCTTCCAATACCTCAAGGGGCTTGGAAGATCTCATGTATTTTTCATGAGAGAAAAGATTTCGGGTCTGGGGCATTGTTTTTCTTCTTTCCTAGTATCCCACAAGGTTGAGGTACTAATGACCAGGACCTTGAATTTGTGTAACCCCTCACATTATACGTTTGGGGTGTGTATTTGGTATGCCTAGTTTTGAACTAATCAAGTCACTGGCATCATCACTGGGGGAGCCAACTAGGAGGTCTCTGATTGTGGTCGAAAAGAAGAAATAAGATTGTGCCTTTAAGCCGTCCTTAAAAAAAAGGCTACAAAAGCAAATTGGAAGTGGAGACCATGGAGCAAACTTTTTGATCCAAGTCATGCCCAAAGAGAAGGCTACAGAAACAAGTCTGTCATTCCAAAAGAAGAGCCTGCAGGAGCAAACTTTTTGATCTGAACTATGCTGAAAGAGACGGTTACAGAAGTAAGTTCCCTCTTCTTCTTTTTTTACATCAATGATTTGTATCTACTCTTGTTGACTGTACAACACTAGAAAATTCTCTGTAATTTTGTTCTGATGATGAATAAAGAAGTTCTTTTCTTTTTACGTAACTAAGAGTATCTGAAGGATGATTCTGATATTGATTACCAAAGATAACTGTTAAGTTGATAATCTCAAAATGAATCAAAATTTTCTAAGTACCCGAAATTACTGTGAATGAAAGAACCTCTTGTTGACAAATTTGATTCGCAAGAGGTATTTTTTTTTAACTTGGCGATTTAGAAAGAGGGAAAAATGTGATTCGCCAGAGGTATTTTTTAACTTGGCAATTTAGAAATTGGGAAAAATGTGATTCGCCAGAGATATTTTTTAACTTGGCAATTTAGAAAGAAGAATGTGATTCGCCAGAGGTATTTTTTTTTTAACTTGACAAATTTGGTTAAAAGAAAATCTGGTTCGCCAGAGGTATTATTTAACTTGGGAAATTTGATAGAAAGAAAATTTGGTTCGCCAGAGGTAATATTTAACTTGGCAAATTTGATAGAAAGAAAATTTGGTTTGCCAGAGGTAATATTTTACTTGGCAAATTTGATAGAAAGAAAATCTGGTTCGCCAGAATTATTATTTAACTTGGCAAATTTGATAAAAAGAAAATCTGATTCGCCAGAGGTATTATTTAACTTGGTAAATTTGATAAAAAAATTTGGTTAGCCAGAGGTATTATTTAACTTGGTAAATTTGGTAAAAAAAATCTGGTTTGCCAGAGGTATTATTTAACTTGGCAAATTTGATAGAAAGAAAATTTGGTTCGCCAGAGATATTATTTAACTTGGCAAATTTGATAGAAAGAAAATTTGGTTCGCGAGAGGTATTATTTAACTTGGCAAATTTGATAAAAAGAAAATTTGGTTTACCAGAGCTATTATTTAACTTGGCAAATTTGATAGAAAGAAAATCTTATTCGCTAGAGGTATTATTTAACTTGGCAAATTTGTTAGAAAGAAATTTTGGTTCGTGGCTTTAAAGATTCTTAGTCCGGAACCATAAATCTTTATTAATGAACTTCCGATTACAGACAAACTTTGGTTCATGGTTTGCATCGAACTACCCTGGTCAAATTACAACTAGTGTTCCGCAATTTTGCTAAGAATAATATTTTTTCAGGAACTTGTCGTTGATCGGCGTCATGATCTTGTCACCGTCTAGCTTTGTCAACCGATACGCGCCGTTGAAGTAGACCGTATAAATGACAAAGGGTCCCTCCCACTTGGGCTGGAACTTCCCTCTAGGCTTCTGGCTAGTTGTGATCGGCCTTCTGACTGACAGGACTAGATCGCCTTTTTTGAAAGTTTTTCGCTTAGCTTTTTTGTTAAAAGTTCTGAAGATCCACACCTGGTATAGTTCAATACTCTGTTGAGCCTCTAAGCACTTATCGTCCAAAGCCTCTAATTCTTAGAGTCTTTGTTGATGTCTTTCTTCTTGCGTCATTCTAAATGCAACTCGTAATGACGGGATTTGGATTTTCAAAGGCAAGACTGCTTCTGACCCACATACCAACGAGAAGGGCATGGCATTAGTGGGGGTTCGGACTGTGGTGCGATACGCCCACTGGCACTCTCTGAGCTTCTTGTCCCATTCCATTTGATTGGATGACACAAACCTTTTGAGAAGTTTTACAATGGTCTTATTGAAAGTTTCTGCTAGACCATTAGCTGCAGGGTAATATGGCGTTGAAGCCACACTCTCGATCCTGTACTTGTTGCAGAATCTAGAATATACCTGGTTTACAAACTGAGGCCCATTAATATGAATGATCTTTCTGGGCACTCCGAAGCGGTAAAGCACATGGTGCTTGATGAATCTGATAACATCCAATGACTTTACTTCAACCAGGGAAATGGCTTCGGTCCATTTTGAAAAGTAATCTGTTATAGCTAAAATGAACCAGTGTCCTCTCGTTGATGGCAGGGAAATTGGCCTGACAATGTCCATACCCCATTATTCAAATGGCCATGACGTAGCCATTGGGTGAAGATACTTCGAAGCTTGATGTATAAAGTCTGCATGTATTTGGCAGGCCCTACACTTCTTGGTGTAGTTAACCGCTTCTGTCATCATCTTAGGCCAGTAATAACCCATCCTTCGGATTCTATCCCAGAGTTTCGGCCCTGGCTAGTGTGCTCCGCAGATGTCAGTATGAGCTTCTTCGAGTACCTTTTGAGCTTCACGGTTGGAGAGACAGCGAAGTAAAATTCCGTCGTATGATTTCCTATACAATGCCTAGAGTTCTGTGTTGTAGTAGAACCGGACAGCCCTTTTCTGAATTGCCCTAGCTTCTTTTGGACCTTCGGGTAATATACCATAAAGGATATAGTCTATATAAGGAAAACGTCAATCCCTCAGTTCTAGGCTTGATTCGAAAGCGTCAGATTCGTCTTCTTGTGGTTTCTTCATTTCTTCTTTGAGCTCGTTTTTTTGACAAAATAGTTCTTTGCTTCCTACCGTAATTTGCCTTCTAGCATACTTGGGCAAGGCTAATGTAGCAGCCAAGGAAGCTAGCAAATCTGCATAACTATTTCGGTGGCACTTTATGTGGCTGATATAGAAACCATCGAAACCATCGGCGATCTTGATCACCGCACGATAATACAGTAGGAGGTCTTCATGTTTGACCTTGTACTCCCCTTTTACTTGATTCACAATAAGTTGAGATCCCCATATGCCTCCAAATATTTGACCCCCAGTTGTTTGGCTATTTTTAAGCCGATTAGGAGGGTGTTATATTCCGCGACATTGTTGGAGCACGAGCTTCTTAATGAGTAAGCTCGAGGAATGATGTGGTTGCGGGGAGAGATGAAAACAACTCCTACCCCCGCTGTCATCTTTCCCTCAGATTCCATTCGGGAGACACCATCAAAGAAAAGCTGCCATACACCTTTCGAGATTGTATTTGCCTCAGAAAACTTTTGCGAGTCATCCTTTTCTGGAATCAAGTCACATTCTTCTAACTCTCCCGAGATTTGTTCGCATAACTTCGAGGATGCCGAGATTGGATGTTCGGCTAAGAAGTCGCAACGGCCTGTCCTTTAATTCTATGAGACAAAGCGCATATTATACTGTGATAACAAAATAACCCAATTGGATAGTCTTGAGTTTAACGATCCGGTTTTAGTCAATAATATTCTCAAGGGATTAACTCTCGATACAATGTGGATGGTTTGTCCAACCACATAGTGTTGTATCTTCTGTACTGCGAACACTAAGACTAAACATTCCTTTTCCACTGGATTATACCAGTATTCCGCCCTGACCATCATTCTGCTGAGGTAATAAATAGCTTGTTCGTGACCTGACTCATTCTTCTGCGCTAGCAAAGCTCCGAAGGAATGGTCCATAGCCCTTACATATAGCAGAAAAGGTATTCCTGAGATTGGAGCTACAAGCACTGGTAGTTTCATGAGATATTGTTTGACTTCTTCAAAATCCTTTTGGCATGCGCCATCCCAAACAAATGACACTCCTCTCCTCATTAATCTAGTGATGAGCTCATATTTACCAGACAAATTTGATATAAACCTATGGATGTATGCCAGCCTGCCTTGCAACCCCCTTAACTCTTTGAGGTTATGGGGGGCGGCATATCTTGAATAGCCTTGATCTTATCTGGATCAAGATGTATTCCTTTTGACGTTACAATAAAACCGAGGAATTTTTCGCTGGAAACCCCCAGGAAAGACTTAGTTGGATTCATCTTGAGCTGGTGCTTCCTCATGAGGTCGAACACTGTCTTCAAATCCTTTAAATGATCGTCTTTGTTTCTGCTATTAATTACTGGTCATCTACGCAGCATTCCACTGTTTTCCCGAGGTGCTCTTGAAATATTGCGTTCATGGATCGTTGATACGTAGCACATGCATTCTTTAGGCCAAAGGGCATGACTGTATAGCAGTATAACCCGAGTGGTATCCTGAAGGACGTATACTTCTCATCATCAGGGTACATCTTTATTTGATTATACCCTGAGAATCCATCCATGAGCGTCATACGCTCATACCCACAAGTATTATCTATCATAATATCCGTGACGAGTCACAAAAATTCGTCTTTAGGGCAAGCCTCATTCAAATCCCTAAAGTCTATGCAAACTCGGATTTTTTGTTTTTCTTGGTCACGAGAACTATATTCGAGACCCATTCAGGGTGTTGTTCCTCACGAATAAAGCCTGTTTCAATCAACTTCTTGATTTAAGTTTTTATAGCTTCCATAATTTCTGGGCGGAATCTTCGTTGTTATTTTACTTGCTTAGCCTCTGGCCGGATTTTCAATTTGTGAACCGCCACACTTGGATCCAACCCTGGCATTTCCTCATAACTCCAGGCAAAAATATCAATGTATTCGCGAATGAGGGATATCAATTCCTTCCTTTCTTCCGAGGATAGGTTCTCACTTATAAATATGGGTTTAGGATTATTTTCACCTCCCATTTGATTTGGATCACTTTATCTTCAGTTGGGGGGCTTATGCTGTTCAAACTGGATCTCCCACTTCATATTAAGATGCTTGGCCCAAGGGTCGTCTCTTATCGGCGTGGTTTCCTTTAAATCTTCGTCTTCTTGGATTGCAGAAGCTATGTTCGTGGACACTTCGCGAAAAATCATACTAATACTGACATTTGAGTCCCAGCATGATGATTCTGATGAATGATCGCACTGTCTTTCTTCGGTTTTCTCACCTGAGCAACTTTCGGGAATGGTAACGTATCCCAACCCCCTGCAGGTTTTTTAGTAATAATCTGGCATTTTACCGTCTGGGACAAAAGGTTGAAGGATTGTCCTTCTTCCTTTCCGAAGTTCAACCCCCTGCCGACGGCCAGATTATATCCTATTTTCTTTATTAATCTACGAGAATTTTCATTGTAATGGAAGAACTCGGATTTTCCCTGTTCTTCCTCAGAATCTAAGCATTTCTTTTTATTCTTGTGACTTGCTCTTCCAAATACTATGGCCTTTTGGGTTATGTTTTTGGGAGGGACCTCAAAAATGACCTAGTTAGCACTTTCAACGCCATAACTTAATTCATGTAAGGATAATCGGATAGGTGCTTGGAAGGAAGTCAGAGAATATATCTCATTTATACAGTCACTAAATGCATCTGTGCTAGTGCTTGAGGGCTCAGAATCAACACCAGAAGAATAAGCAAACTCTAAATTTTCATTTATCACCCATTCACCATCAGAGTGAACGACGTTATTTACATCAAGGCCTTCGAGGCTTATCACATTCGGCTCACCATCCTAAATTACATCCTCGGATTCCGAATCTTCGGATCTTGATCCTGTATCAACCTTCTCGCCGCTATTAGAGTCATCTGGAACAGGCCGATTTGAAACACCGAACGCACCTTGATACAGCAATGCGTTAGTAAAGTAATTTTCAACTCCTTTAAAGGGTTGCTTTTCTGCAATCAGCGTTCTTATGTTCTCGTCTTTGTCCATATATTTCATGCATTGGTGTAACGTGGAGGGCACAATGAGATTGTTATGGATCAAAGATCTCCCTAATAGCAGATTGTATGATGTGTCCGCATCTATCACATAACAAGTGACTTCCCTCTTTAGATCGCCGATTTGATACTTGAGTTTTATCTTACCTAACGGTCTACTACCGTTAGCATTGAATTCGAAGATAGTGGTATTAGTTGTCGCTAATCTATTCATCGACACTCCAAGATATCGTAGCATCCTTCGTGGCATGATACTCAAGGCCGAGCCTGGATCAACTTGAATGCGATCAATCTCCGTAGACCCTATGTATCCCTTATAATACAGAAGGCGGTGATGCTTGTTGCTCCTGACTTGTATATCTTCTGGAGAGAAAGCGATGTAGGGAACAGTCTTACCAGAGACCTGGTGACATGTCGCGTAAAGAGATTCTCCTTCCTCAATTATCTCCAGTATTTGTGCTAATAATACTTCTGAATCCTACAGAGTTTCTCTTAAAGCTTCTCTAGTAGATTTAGAGAGTTTTAGGAGCTCGTACAAGGTTATCCTTGTGGGAATATTGGCCAACTGTGTTAGAATGTCAAACTGGAATGACTTCCGCGAGTCCTCCGCAGGCTCTTTTCCCTTCTTCTTCAGAACTTTATCAAACTTAAGCTCTTTTTGCTTGACTTTCTCTAGAGGTGGTTGAGAATCCATTGTCTGGCCATAGTTCGTCAAGTAATTTTTTTCCTGAACGGGTTCCCACGGGAGGAGGATCCGCGTCAGCCACCAAAGAATTTTCGTTTTCCTCTTCCGAATCGGTCAAAGCAGGAATGACTCCGTCATCTTCAGGAATCACAGAGACGATATTGGAGGTAAAGGTTTTCCCTCTTCGCCTCTTTCCAAATGAACTGGAAGTCCATTATTTATCACTTAGGAGATCTGGATGCACCAACAGTATCTCCCCCCATCAGTTTCAAAGGAGAACAGTCCTTTCTTTTGCTATTGGTGCGTATCAAAATTTACGACCTGCATCGTACCTTTAGGGATGGGTTGCACTCCATCTTGAACTGTTGACTCTATCCAGTTGGGCACTTTGTCGAACTTGATAGTTACCATGTCCGCGATCACCTTCTTCTGGTGCTCTCGGAGATTAGTGACATTAGCATCCACTAAGACTTGAATTTTATCCTTAGCAGTTTTGGATAGGATGGTTAATGATCCTATGGTAGACACAGTAGTTAGGATCATTAACTTTTCCTGCTTCTTCTGGACGTTTAGACTCCAGCAGCTTTAGCATCTTTTTACTCATGAGGAGGTTGAAGATAGTCTTCATGTGCTCATCCTTAAAGGAGTATTGCTTTTGCGGCATTCGTGTCTGAGGAGGGAGCTTCAGGGAAGTTTTCGCGGGTTGTGGCGTATCAGTGACCATTGTCTCCTTTCCCTTATATCCTCAGGGTCGGAACTTATAGTTGTTATCGCCACTTCGCTTATGTTTCTCCTCGCCTCCTTCTTCTTCAAGTCTTTGTGCAATTTCTTCAGCTTCTTCAGCTTGCAAGACGAGATCCTTCCAAGTTGAGGACTTCACTGCTCCCATTCTGGCTAGAACCTTAGTCGATAAATTATATCGACAGGTTTCTACCAAGGTCTTTTTTGGCATCCTATGCGGATATCTGAGAGAATCGTTTCGAAATCTTTTGATGAAGTCCCCGGCTGACTCTCCTTTTCTTTGTTTAATGGCTAGAAGCGCCAGCATTGACACCTCCATATCATCTTCAAAGAACTTGGTGAGAAAGGCTTTCTCCATGTCGCTCCATGAATTGATGGTTCCTGGCTCTAGTCTCCAGAACCATTCAAAAGCTAGTCCTGTTAAGGTACTAGCGAATACCCTCGTAATAATGGAGTCATTTCTGGCTAAATGCTCAATCTGCGATTTAAAATAGTAGAGGTGCCGGTTTGGCTATCCTTTACCATTGAAAGACTTGAGCTTCAATGGTTTATAGCTTTCTGGGAATGGCACACTTTCCCATTCCATGGGATACGGCCTTACCACGCCGAGCTCTTGTAAGTCGCTCTTATGCATGGGGACATTCAGTTGATTTTGGAAGCTCTCCATCCAAACAGCATTCACGTTCCCTTCTTGATGCACGGAACGGTTCCCATCATCCTCATGATGTTCTTCATTTTTATTATTGTGAAGACCTTCTTCTTCTGTCTTCTTTCCTGTATTCTTCAATCTAGTCTTCTCCAATTCCATCAGAACATGTAGCATATCTTTAAGCTCGCTGATAGCTTTCTACTGTTGCTGGATATGCTTATCTTATTCATCCATTCTCCTCATGAACTCTTCTGAGATATTGTTTTGAGTCATATATGCAGAGGCAGAATCTTCTAGGAACGAGTCGGATGTCTGCGATTTAGCCATAACAGATTTGACTGTATCTTCTTCATCAGAAGAGATTTCCGTCATATGTCTATAATTCATGGGGACTGCCATCCCACTTTTGAGTCGAGCGTTTCAGAAAACTCATCATTCTTCATTGAATAGATCCTTCGAACTCTAAGAGTCAGAAACTTCTCCTTCGGAGACTTTCTTTGCCTTCTTTTTGTTCTTCTTTTCTCCGACGTTTGTCATGTTGGATGACACTGCAGGATATTCTGGCTCAGAAAACTCAAGCCTGTTTTGTCGCCTCCGCTTCGCCAGTTGGGATGAAGATGTCGATGGAGCCGACAATCGATGAAACATCGAGGATCTGGTATGGGTTGAACAATGACAGTGAGACAGTACTGCATTGATCAGTCATTCACAGTAACAGTGAGATACATAGGATTCTTCCCTTTTCTATTTAGAAGTTCCCTAAGATCTCTTGCACTGGAATTCTTTGTGACAGCGTCATTCGTGAGAGATAGCTTCGGGAACGGCACAGTCTCAGCCTTGCAGATAGGCATGCATTTTCTGCAAATTTGAGGTTCGCAGGTTCTGCGAGCTTCTTCAATCACGTGATCCGACGTTCTCCCTGGAACACGAGGGACGTGGATGTATGCTCCACATTTGTGATCATGGATAACTTTGATGGGCTTACTCCGGTTCCTGTAGGAAATGTGAGTAAATCCTTCCACGTCTCGACCAACCTTGCCTTTTGGCTTCCATATTTATGTGGTAGGTTTTTGCCGGGATGAGTTGGCGGTTTCTTTTCATTGCGTGATCTTGTGGAGGGCACGAACTTTACTTCTTCTTAGGTTTCTTCTCGTTGTACGAGTGAGAGGAACCTCCTTCTCCGCGTCATAGTCTCGCAGAGTGGGTAGTGGTCATTTCCCCTTGTTGAAGTGGAGACTTTAGTCCACTTTGCTTGAGAGATCAAGAGTCTTAGCCGAAACTGACCTTGAGCCCAATGTTGAAGAAGAGGATTTCGGACCAATTTGGTCTGACAACTCCCTTGGCTGAGTTATTTCCATTAAAGCCTCCTTAGGGATTGACCACTTGGAGATTTATGGTATCTCCTCAGGGAAGTAGGGCTCTTGGACCCTGAAAAAAGAAATTCTTCGTACATTTCCTGGTCAACATGAATAGTGAGCGAGTTGACCATACTACCAAATGGAATATTGTCGTATTGAACTACCACCAGATCACCGGAGGCGATGGTTGTCCCCAGCGGAATCGCCAATCTTCTGTCCACCATAAAAATTGCAGGCTCTTTATATCAAAGTCTTTTCAATAAAAGATTACAATCTAACGGTTTTTCATTTACAGAAAATGAGGAAAATAGATTTCCTCTTTGTTTAAAACTAGGTTTCTATGTAGCTATAGAGGACTATCCTGCTCTCTGTTGACACTCCGTACAATCTCTCTCAGTTGGCTAAAGGAAAAGGAAAGGCTCTCGACTCTTGATCACAAGGGATAATTCTTAGGAGAAGATATCCGTCTGTGTCCGTCCCTCTCTCTTTCACTCCCCCACATTTTATAGGGGTTTTAGAGTAACGTCCCGCCATATTTGCTCGACTGTTAGCTCTCACTACTCGAGAAGTGCTGTCATATTCGTTAGGCGGTTGCTCTCACGATCAAAGTAATGCCGCTGCATTCGTTTGGCAGTTAGCCCCATGATCTGAGGTGGCAATTCTTCTATTCGGGTTGGGTGACTTTGTATTAAACCCCTATCCGAAAGCTATGGGTAGTGTCGCGAATCTCAATTTTAGATTTGCCAACCTATTCTGTCGTCACTGGGTCGCGAACCTCAATTTTCAGGTTCGCGAATCTGAACTTCTAACTTTGAATCCGCGGATCTGCTTTGCTTTCCAGAATTTTTCACCGACAATAGGATCTTGGAATAATCATAACTACTATGACAACAAATAAATAAATAACATGTTTAAAACTGAAGTTATATTTATAAGCGTAAGGTTGATTACATGAAAGAGGCAAATTGTTCTACGTATATACAACAAAAGAATCAAGTGAAGGAATAGTGCCCGACAAAAAATGTACTCTACCTTTTGCGATAACAGGCCCACTATGGCCTGATGGATAAAGGATAGGTCTACATAGTCAATATAGGGAGTCGTAGTAAAAAAAAAAAAACCTGAGTCTGGTGTAGAAACTATTGATGTCGTTGGTAGTAGACGTGGATAATAGGTGGCCTCCTGAATTGATGCTGATGTAAGCCTAGTCTAGATCTGGTAATGACATAGTATCTGGATTTACCAAGGACCAATGGGTAAATGTGGAATGAAGCGAACGGAATGTCTGCTGCGAATCGTCTCCACTAACCTCCATATATCTCGATCAATTTGAATGAACTCTACCTCCGTTGACACGCCGGATGGATTATAACACAATATCACACTGACTAACTGCATGCTCAACCTGGCCGCACTCCAAACACTAAACTATATCTGCATCATTATCATCCTTTGGACTAAATACATGTTTCTACATTTTATATATGCAATCGAGCATTTGAAACCTAGGGTATTAAACACAACAAATAACACTTGAAGGGAAAAAAAGGGTGTACTATTATAGTACATGAGTATCAATGTATGTGGGTATGTTCATGTTAGTGTTAGTCGTGAACATATAAATTTAGTATGTAAGTATAAATAAATAAGTAAATGAATAAATAAAAAAAACAAGCATGAGAAACAATTATTTTATGTATTTTGATAATGTATTCTATTGGTCTAAATTATCGTCCAAGTTAGTTGTAAAAACTGTATTAATGGACAATATTTCTCATTATCGTATAAGTGCCCGTACACATCCAGATTCGGACCTCAATCCCATGGAATACCCAAAAATCAATTTGGGACACCAAAATAACTTTCGGTGGATGTAACTTTAAATTGGCAACTCCAAATGATATTCAGTCTTTGTGATAATTACTTTTCTAATATTTAGGATTTTTAAAAATTTTCCTTATGAGCTCAAAAAACACTCCCAAAATTGTTAATTTAAAAATATTAAATTAGCCTTCTAATTACTTCAGAATTTTAGTTCATTTATTTCGGATCCCAAAATGACAAACGGATAATTTTGTTATATTTCTCTTGTTGAGCACTATGCCCTGCATTAATTTATTAGTATTTGGAGAACGTTATACGGAATCGAAATTATTAAATTATTAAATAAATATTTAAAATAATTAAACGAATTTTACAAAGTCTCGTCCATATCTCAAGAGAAGAGAGAGGCACTGGCTTGGACAATTGAGGTGGTTGCATCTTTGGAAACCAATGAGCGTTTAGGAGGCAGGTTGAGAAGATAAAAACAAAATAAATAAACAAATAAATAAAGAAAGAGAGAAAGAGAAAACCAAAAACCACAACTCTCCCTCTCTTCTCTCATTCACTCGGCCAGAACTAGAACCACAAAGAGAATAGAAGAAAAAGGACAAAAAAAGGAGAAAAGAAAAAGGGAGAAAAATAAATCGAACCGAGGTACTGGGGAAACTGCATGATGGATAAGTACCGTATTGTACAAGAATCTTATTGACTAACTTCTTGATTGAGGTGCTGAGGAATTTTACTGCAGCAGCACTGTGTGGTACTGAGCTACAGTTTGAGTCACCACAAGGGATGTCCATTACTATTTCACAGTACGAGATTTGACTTGAACACCTAGTGGGTGTCATGGTTCAGCGCCATGGTTTGAGACCGGGTCCTAGGTATGTACGGGCACTTGTACAATACGAAAAACTGTGCACTCTTTTATCCATCATTTGATTTCAAATGCTAATAAGAATGTGATTTAGACTTATTATTTTTACAAGAATTTACATGCTATTTGCAAATGACATACACAGTCTTATTTATTCTATTTTTTAGTATTCACGTGACACGTTTAACACTATCATAATTTAATTGTATTTCATTTATTTATTAGAGGATATCCCTAATGAAAGCATTTTATTCATTTACATACCTTTATCTCCCGTACAGTAATAGTATAACATCTTTTCTTTGTGTTACTTACTTGGTTTAATCTCCTATATTTTAAATCCTAGATTGCAGATAAAAGCAGACACATGTATCTAGTTCAGAGGCATATAATGGTGTAGATGAGTCAGGAGTGTGGCCAGGTTAGACATACATTTAGTGAGGATGATATATGTGTTATTACCCAGCCCGAAACACCTTAGATGGTAGAGTTCGACTAGACTGACTTAGACATATGAAGATTAGTGGAGGCTACTCATAGCAGACATCCTGTTTGCTTCATCCCACCTTTACCTTGGACATTAGTCTTTGGTGGATCTAGGCATTATGTTATCACTAGGTCTGGACCAAGTTCACATCAGTATCGATTTAGGAGGTCACCTATCATTCATGTCTACCGCAGACGATGTCGGTAGATTTGACACCAGACAAGGTTCTTGTTTTGCTTACTTCATCTTCCTATGTTTATTATATAGACCTATACTCCATCCACTAGGCCATTTTATTTCATTAGTAGGCTCGATATCATAAAGGATAAATTATATTCTTGTCTGGGCACTGCTCCTCTATTTTGTATTCATATTCAGAGCAATGTGCCATTTTGTGTAACTAACTCTTGTATAAAGTAAAATCAATCAGCTTTAAATATGTTATTTATCAATCTGATTGTGGCAATAATTACGGTTATTTCAAGATCGTATGACCGCTGAGTTGTCTAGTTTAACTCTTAAATAGCATCCTCCATTTTGGGAAGCAACTGAAAAACATAGGCGTTACAAATTGATATCAGAGCCTAGGTTTAGGTAGAAGGCTATATGACTACTGCCACATAAGAACATATCTGTAACTTATTCTTTATAATTATTCATTGTTTCAGGATATCTACCTACTCTAGTATCGTGCCTATCCTACCATATCAATTGAAATATCTATATTTGGAATTCGATTATTGATTTCTATCTTGTCCATTGTAGAATAATATTGATCCAATTTTTGACCAATATATCTCTTAGTAATTAATGATAGGAAATTTTATGCCAACCTGCTAATCATGAATGGAAGAGAATATGATATTATCTTAGACATGGAATAGTTAAGTACATTCCATACGGTGACAGAATGCAGAAGAAGAAGAGTAATATTTTAAATTCTTGATCATTCAGACTTTGAATTTATTGTTGAAAGTCAATATTTAGAACTAGCAGAATCTAAGATGTTCCTAATAGGTGTTTTGCATGTCATGGAAGTAGAAGAAGAAATGATTCTAGTAGTATCTGAATTCTTAGATATATTTTCTAAAGAGATCCCAGACTATCACCAGTAAGGACAGTAGAATTTACTATTGACATTATTCATGAAGCTGAACCAGTTTGTAAGTCACCTTATCGAATGGGAGTTGTAGAATAAATAAAAAATAAGAGACAAGTATATGAGCTTTTGAAACTGGATTTTGTGAGATCTAGTGTTTCACCTTGGGGAGCTCCAGTATTATTAGCAGAAAAGAAGGATGGAAGTCAAAAATTGTGTGTGGATTATAGGGGTTTGAATGTAGCATCAATCAAGATTAAATATTCATTACCGAGGATAACTGATATATTTGATCAACTAGGAAGAGTAAAGGTATTTTCGAGGATAGATTTTCGTTCTAGATTGCATCAATAAAGGATCCGAATAGAAGATATTCTAAAAATTGTATTTAGAATTAGACATGGTCATTATGAATATTGGGTGATGCCATTTGGAGTGACTAATACTTTGACAGTATCTATGAATTTGTTGAACTATATTTTTGCTTAGTATCTAGATAAATTTATGGTGGTATTTATTAATGATATATTAATCTATTCAAAGAATGGAGAAGAGCACGCTGAGTATCTGAGAAGAGTTTGGCAGACTCTACAAGAGTAAATGTTATATGGAAAACTGAGTAAATATGAATTTTGGTTAAATAAGATTGTTTTCATGGGTCATAGTTTCTGGAGATAGTGTATCAACTGAGCCTGAGAATATAGGAGTTATGATAGATTGATACGTGTCAAAATTAATATCGAAGATTCGAAATTTACTGGAATGGCTGGATATTATTGAATATTTGTGTAGAACCTTGCAAGACTGTAAACAAACTAAAAAGGAGTGAAATGTTTCTGGAGGAAGAGTGTGACAAGATATTTGAAGAATTGAAATGAAAGTTAACAACAACACTAGTATCACCCATTTCCAGATAACCTTGGAAGCATGAAGGTTTATAGTGATATTTCAAGTCAGAGATTATGATGTGTGTTGATACAGAATAAAAGAGTGGTTAAATTTGAAACTTGCCCTTAAGTTTCCTAAGAAAACAAAATATGATGTCATGCTTGTATTTTTTCAAGATTAGAGAGATATAAATATTGATGAATTACAGTAATCGATATTGATAGACTTGGCAGAATAAGCTTAGCTTGCAACATTAACTAGGCAAATGAGTTAGGAGATAAAAAACAACTTGTAGAGGTGTGAATGTAAGGTTATAAAGAGATTTTAGAAGGCTGAGAATTTTGTAGAATTAGTTAAGTTGAAAGTAGATAATAAGAAATTGATAATAAGCTATAATTAAAGAGGACAAATTGTATCAAATCATAACATGATATTAGATCTTGTTACTCAAGTTAAGTTTATGTTCCCAAATGATCAGTTTATTCCATTATCTTGTTGATCATTCTTATTTGATATTTTATATCTTCCAATTGAACATTATTATAGTATGGTTCATGTCTTGAACCTTTTGTATATCACAAGTTTTATTTTGTCGGCCAGGCAATTATAGAGATGTGTTCTCTGGTGCCAGTAATTGCAGTCGCTTGATAAGATCATTTTATGTGATTGAATTTTATAATTAGTCATGAATTCATCTCTTGTCTTGTATCCTTACCCTTCATAGCCTTACTACATCGATATTGCAATAGTTCAGATTTATTTTCTTTTCTAGAGACCATTGCAACATATAATAGGATTTTGGGAATGGACTCTACAAAAAATATTTATCACATGTATCTTACACATTACTTAATCAGAATGGCGTGACACTCTAAATTGGTGGTAGCTATTCCTGATTAAACTCTATCTTGTTTTTGTGTTCTTCACTTAAATAAAATTTCAAGAATAAATTGAAACTCTTGTCTACCCATCATCATTAAATATCTACCAATTATCATTCCTTCCAAAGATAAAAATCATTCATGATGTATTTCATTTATCATAGTTGAGAAAGCGCTTAGGTAAAAATACAGGGTAGTGAATTTATCAAAGATAGATTTGAGATCGGACCTAAAATATGAGAAGCGATATGTAAGAATCATTAACCAATTAAAAAAATTTCAAAGAATCAAGCAATACAATTAATCCTTATTTCGTGGGATGCCGAATCACCAAGAGATTCTACTTGGGAGTTTGAGAAAGATATCGTGATAAAATACCCATATCTTTTCTCATGATTAGGTACGCCAATTGGATATATTTTTATATATCTGTACATATTTGCATATACTGTCATCACTTTTAATTTAGAATTTCGAGAATAAAATTCTTTTGTTAGGTGGGTAGGATGTAATACTCTAAAGTTTGAGCTACTTGTATTCCTCTTTTGAGTTCAAATGTGTCATAAGCCTACCGAAATTAATTTGGGACACTGAAATAATTTTCGGGGGATGTAATTTTAAATTTGCAACTTCAAATGGCATTCGGTCTTCCCAATAATTAGTTTTATAATATTTAGGATTTCAAGAAATTTTCCTTACAAGCCCGAAAAATAATCCCAAAATTGCTAATTTAACAATATTAAATTAGCCTTCTAATTACTTTAGAAATTTGGTTCATTTAATTTGACCTCAAAATGACAAATGAATAATTTTATAATATTTCTCTCATTGAGCACGATACCTTACATTAATTTGGCAATATGTGGAGAACCTTACAAGGAACCAAAATTATTAAATTATTAAATAAATATTTAAAATAATTAACCGAATTTTACAAAGCATCGTCCACATCTTAAGAGATGAGAGAGGCACTGATTTGGATAAATGAGGCGGTTGGCTCTTTGGGAACCAATGAGCACTAAGGAGACAGGTTTAGAAGATAAAAACAAAATAAATAAACAAATAAATAGAGAGAGAGAGAACCAAAAACCTCAACTCTCCCTCTCTTTTCTCACTCTCTAGGCCAGAACTAGAACCACATACAGAAAAGAAGAAAAAGGACAAAACTAGAAAAGGAAAAAGGGAGAAAATAAACTGAACTGAGAATTCGATATCAAGCCGAGGCAAGTAACATTGCTACTTTTCGCCCGTTTCTTTATTTAATTTATATTTGTGTACGCAATCTATTTTGTAAAAATATTTTGTTTACATTTTGAACTATTGATTGATATTGAGAATATATTTGTGTACGAAAATTATTTTGTGTATATGTCTGGTTCATATTTTTGGACCATTGATTGATATTGAGAACTGAACTAGATTAGTAGGTCAATTTTGATATATAAAAATATTGAAATATTTGCTTTTTTTATTTTACAAAAAAAAATTTACGTGTGCAAAAATAAATTTCCACCCATGTAAAAATAATATGGTTTGCATGGTCTTGAAAGAGAGAAAAGAAAGAGAGAGGAGAAGAGTAAACAATTTTGATGGGCTTGAGAGAGAGAAAAGAAAGAGAGGAGAAGAGTAAACAGTTTTGCATGAGCTTGAAAGAGAGAAAAGAAAGAGAGAGGAGAAGAGTAAATAATTTTGTATGGGCTTGATAAATTTAGGTATGCATAAATAGTTTTGCATGAAACAAAGAGACAGAAGAGAAATTCTTAAGAAAGAAAAGAAAAAACTATTGCATTGGCTTAAAGGTATATGGGCTTGATTTAATTTGCATGAGCTTGATATAATAAGTGCATGTACTTGAAAATACAAGGGCTTGATATAACAAGAAAATAAAGAATTGTTTCTTTTACGTATAATTTGTATAGGCATTATAAATTATAACATTGTATTTTATTAATACAAATACACACGATTGTAGATACTAAAAAAAAAAAAATTATTTTTGCTAAGTGGGCACACCCGCGCCTGCGGGAGCCCCCGCGGGTTGCCACACGAGGGAGCGATCCCGCAGGTGCCACCCGCGGGAGCGATCCCGCAGGTGCCAACCCGCGGGTTGTTTTCCGTTCTTTTCCGACTATTTATTTCCTATTTTTGGACTGATAATCCGTGATCCGATTTTTTAGGGGAGAATTGAGCCGGATTTGGAGCTTCTTCGGTCTATAAAATACAAGAATTTAACCGGAGAGAAGACTTTTGGATTCTTTGACTTTGGAGAGATTTCGGGCGACCTCAGAAAATTGGGAAGCGGAGCAGAGCCATCTCTTCCAGTCGGACGGTCAACGGAGGCAGCAACGAGACTCCATCGCCACCCGAACCCGCACATAAAAAAAGGGAATAAATTAATGTTCCCGTTCTTGGTCCTCAGAATTTTTGTAATCTCAATTTCCTTGTAATCAATCAATTTTGCAATGGAATCAAAGATGCAATTTTTGGGCAAACAAGAACTGGCGACCACAGTGGGAGCCGCTCTGTTTACCACAGAGAATCTGGTGGCGCAGTCCGACCGGGTGCCGATTGGCTCAATGGTTGAGACGCTAGTCGTAGAAGTTGACCAGCAAAAATATGAGGAATTTCTTTCCTCCTCTGATTCGGAGCCTAGGCGTCATCGCCGGGTGACGATGAAAAAAGGTGAGGCATCATCGCCCACCGGAAATCAAAAGGCGTCATCGCCTATGAAAATTTACGAGGCGTCATCGCCCGTTGAAACTTACGAGGCGTTATCGCCCATTCCAAAGTCAAGCCAAAAGTCAAAGCAGTCCCTGACCCGCTCTTAGAAGAGAAACCTGAGGCGTAAGGCCCAGCGGGCCCGCCTCAACAGTGCCTCTGGAAAATTGCGGTCAGAAAATCCAGATCAGGAAACATCAGAGAAGAAAAATTCCAAAAATGAAAATCCGCGGCAGAAGTGCGGGTTGCACCGCACGGGGGCAACCCCGCGGTTGCAACCGCGGGTGCAAACCCGCGGTTCCAACCGCGGGTTGCACCCTGCGGGTGCAACCTCGCAGTTGCAACCACGGGTGGAAACCCGCGGCTCCAACCACGGGTTGCACACCGCAGGTTGCAATCCGTGGGGTGCAATCCCGCGGTTGCAACCGCGGGTGCAAACCCGCGGTTCCAACCACGGGTTGCACACCACAGGTTGCAATCCATGGGTTGCACTCCGCAGGAAAAATCAAGGGTTGGTTCTGGTGTCTATTCGGGCACACGTGCAGTGAGCACACAGCTCACATCTAACCTTTTGGTTACTCTTTCAGGTGTACCATCCCGTTCCTCTACAGACAAATATAAAGATGTGCTCATGTGCTCACCAAGTTTCTCTTCGGATGAACATAATCCGAAGAATAAGTCAGATGCGTGCGAGGCCCGTGCAGCTGCGCAGGCCAGCACACACTCCAGAAGAATCCGCAGAAGGGTTGGGGAACAATCTGATGCTGGACAAGAGCTCAGCCCTGAGATATTGTAGACTCTCCAGTATTATGAACCAAGTTTGCGACGCAAGCGGCGTCAGGTTGCGAATAGAGATAAAGAAGTATCTCAAGACTTGAGAGAATACCTCAATTGGAAGAAGAACTCTGCACAGAATATTACTCAATGCCAATGCGAACAGTTAATCTCAACTGTTTTATCAAACTGCGAGTGCCATCCGAGACGGTCCGTTTTTGAGCGGATCACCGAATCCAAAAGAATACGGACAGTAAAGAGGGTGTGCTCTGAAACCGATCTACCTGTCGCCTCATCACATATGGTTAATAAAGGCAAAAAGGTGGTCGGAAGCAACCCTTCGGATAAGGAAATCACTCCAGGATCAAAAGGAGTTTCCATCGAACCAGAGGGCGCGCTTCTAGAAGAAGTCTCTGAAATGCTTGAGAGACAAGAAAAACGTCTCGAACAGCACGAGGAGACCATAGAAGAAATGAAACAATTTTTAATTGAGTTGCTGGCTCAAACTAGGAGGAGCCAATCCTCGTCGTCCATTTCTGGTCGGCAAAAAGGAAAACGACCCTTCCAAATAAATGAAGACAGTAAGGACGAGGATGAAGAAGTGCCTCCTCATTTAAGAGAAGAAGAGGAAGTGAAGGTTATCATTAACCCTCACGTGAAAAAAATAGAGAAGATGGAGAATCAACTACAAGCTCTTCTTCATCGAAAGAAACTGCAAGAGGTGGGGGTAGTCCGTCCTTATCCTATAGAATGGGAGACCGTGCCTTATCCTACAAAATATAAACCGTTGAATCTTCAGTCGTTCGACGGTAGAGGTTCGCCGCAACAGCACATCTTCTATTTCCTCTCACAGACAGGACATCTCATGGGGAATGATCCGACCATGACTAAGATATTTGCGAGTACTTTACGGGGGCCTGCATTTACCTGGTTCATGCAGCTACCCCAGGGATCAATTAAATCATGGGCTGATGTAGAACGTGAGTTCCTAGCCAGATTTTTTGAAGATGATACTGAAGTCTCGATACTATCTTTGCTAGCAGCGAAGCAAGAAAAAGGCGAAACGGTCAAAACTTATGTCGAGCGGTTCCGAGAACTTTCTGTTCGATGCCCACATGGCATGACGTATGATACGCTTGTGGAAACCTGCAGACATAACTTGTTAACCGATATCCTAGACAAGATGGGTTCGGTCGAATCAAGTCATGGAAGGATCTGCTTAAGCAGGGTGAACGGGCCGAAGAAATACTTCGACGTCTCAAAATGCAACAGTCTGCAACCGGAGACGGTACAAACGAATCTCCATTCCATTTTTCCCGTTCAAAAGGGAAAGACATAACGGCAATGGCGGTAGAAAGTACACCGAAGAAGAAAAGATGGCCAACTACAAGCAACACAGCAAAGTCACCCAGACTTCAAAAGCAGTATTCGTTCAAGGATGAACATACTGCTACTATGTTCAACCTGCTCAGCAAACGCAAGATGCTCAACTTGCCGAAAAGTAAGAGGCCTGAAAAAATTGGGAAGACTAACGATCCGAATTACTGCCTATACCATCGGATTGTAGGTCACCCTACAAAGAATTATTTTATCTTAAAAGATAAAATTCAAGCGTTGATTGACGCTGGAGCAGTTCAGCTCAAAGCTGAACAAAAAAGGAGTTAGAGCTAACTCCGACACATTTAATGTGTGTGGTCTAAAAGTACCACTTGAGCTCACAACAATTCCCAAAACGAGCTCAGGGCGGTTAATTTAAACTCCCATAAAAAAAATTATTATGAATTACCCAACGCCGATAAGGCTACGGAGAGAGAATAAATTTCACGCCAACCCCACCATGCTGGGGGTAAAAAGCATGAATTACCCAACGCCGACAAGGCTATGGGAAGAGAATAAATTTCTCGTCAACCCCATCATATGGGGGTAAAAAGTATGAACTGTCCAACGCCGACAAGGCTACGGGAAGAGAATAAATTTCTCGTCAACCCCATCATACGGGGGTAAAAAGTATGAACTGCCCAACGCCGACAAGGCTACGGGAAGAGAATAAATTTCTCGCCAACCCCACCATACTGGGGGTAAAAAGTATGAATTGCCCAACGCCGCTAAGGCAAAGGGAAGAGGAAAAGTTTGGCATTTAAGCCCAAACGAAATCCTTGACAACTCACCATGCTGAGGGGAATAGCATGGCTAGCCCGACTCAAACGGTAGTTGGTAAAGGCAAATCAAACCCGTTGATAGCTGGGGGTTTGCTAAAAATCCTAATCAGATAAATCTCCTGTCACGTTAAGATTTCACCTCTGACAGAAAAGAAAATTCACACTTCATCAAGTCCAACATTACAACCTCTGATGAACGTGCTTTTGATATCGTTATGTTGAAAATCACCTCTGACGAAAATCATCTCCCTATCAAGTTAACAGTTACCTCTGATAGTCCGATTCCAAAACTAAATACGTTAACCGTCACCTCTGTTTAGTCAGCTTGTCCCTATCACGACCAGATCCTCTGAATAGGTTAAGCTCCAAGACACGTTTAATATCACCTCTGTCTTTTCCTGATTCGTCATACTAGATGTCACTGAACGGTTAGGATTAAAATAAGCACGTTAATATTATACCTCTGCTTGACCTAAAATAAGCATGTTAACATCATGCCTCTGCTTGTCCTCTAATGAGTACGTTAAAATCATACCTCTGCTTGTCATTGAATAAATGAATATATTAACAGTTATCTCTATCAACCAAATCTTTTAAAAGGTTTATAACCAAAATTAAAGAATCCAAAGTATTTCGAAATTCAAGTATGGTTCAATATAGAACTTCGAAAACTTTGGAGGGGGTTATGTAGATACCAAAAAAAAAAAAATTATTTTTGCTAAGTGGGCACTCCCGCGGGTTGCCACCCGCGGGAGGATTCCCGCGGGTTGCAACCCGCGGGGGCGATCCCGCGGGTTGCAACCCGCGGGGGCGATCCCGCGGGTTGCCACCCGCGGGAGCGATCCCGCAGGCGCCAACCCGCGGGTTGTTTTCCGTTCTTTTCCGACTATTTATTTCCTAGTTTTGGACTGATAATCCGTGATCCGATTTTGTAGGGGAGAATTGAGCCGGATTTGGAGCTTCATCGGTCTATAAAATACAAGAATTTAACCGGAGAGAGGACTTTTGGATTCTTGGACTTTTGGGAGATTTCGGGCGACCTCGGAAAATTGGGAAGTGGAGCAGAGCCATCTCTTCCAGTCGGACGGTCAACGGAGGCAGCAACGAGACTCCATCGCCACCCGAACCCACACATAAAAAAAGGAATAAATTAATATTCCCGTTCTTGTTCCTCAGAATTTTTGTAATCTCAATTTCCTTGTAATCAATCAATTTTGCAATGGAATCAAAGATACAATTTTTGAGCAAACAACGATGACATGATTATTCGTTAATATTGCAAATTATGATATTTGTATATATTACTATGGTTAATTACACTCAGACCCTCTGTAATATGAGAAGTATATAACTTATCATCCCTAAAATTTTAAACTCTCACTTAGACTTCCTGAACTGCAGGAAAAAATTGACAGGAAAGTTCAGATGAAAATATTTTTTCTGCAGTCTAGGAGGTCTAAGTGAGAGTTTAAAACTTTATGGGTGATAAGTTATACATCTCCATACTACAGGTGGTCTGAATGTAATTAATCCTTATTAATATTATGAATAATGAACATAATTTTGGCATACCAGATATAAAATGACATGATATTTATGGGAACATGATAACAAGTTTATTGTATCTTGATTATATGACATGAATTATCCTTGTGATGCATGTGCCCATGATCTTGAGTCTTGATTTTTGAATTCTTATTTCTCGTGATAAAGACATACACACAGTTTGACTTACAAGCCACGTGTTTCCATTAATTCATGTATACTGTGTATCATTGACATGGGGACTAGGAAAAACTGCATGATGGATAAGTACCATATTGTACATGAATCTTATTGACCAACTTTTTGCTTGAGCTGTTGAGGATTTTACTGCAACAGCACTGTATGGTACTGAGTCACAGTTTGATACATGAGTCACCATAAGAGTGATGTCCGTTACTATTTCATAGTATAGGGTTTGACTTGAACACCTAGTGGTGTGTTAGGATTCAGCACTATGGGTTTGAAGCCAGGTTTCGGATATACTCGGGCACTTGTACAATATGAAAAACTGCACGCCATGTTTTCCATCATTTAGTTTCAAATGCTAATAACAACGTGACCTAGACTTGTCATTTTCATAAGATATTTACCTGTTATTTGTAATTGACATACACAGTCTTGTTCTATTTTTCATTATTCACATGACACGTTTAACACTATCACAATTTAATTGTATTTCGTTTATTTATTAGAGGATATCCCCAATGAAATCATTTTATTTATTTATATACTTTATCTCCCGTACTGTAATAGTACATATATCTTTTCTTTGTATTACTTGCTGGGTTTAATCCTCTAAATTTTAAAACCTAAATTGTAGATACAATGCAGACACAGGTATCTATTCCAGAGGCAAATAATTGGGTAGATGGGGTTCGATGTCAGGAGTGTGGCTAGGTTAGATATACCTTTAGTCAGGATGATATGTGTGTCATTGCAAGCCCGATATGCCTCAGGAGGTAGAGTCCAACCAGACCGACCTATACATACGAAGAATAGTGGAGGCTATTAGCAACAGACATCCTGTTCACTTCATCCCTCCTTTACCCTGGACGTTAGTCCTTTGTGGATTCAAACGTTATGTTATCACTAGGCCTGGATCAAGTTCACATCAACATCGATTCAGGAGGCCACCTATCATCCATGTCTACCACCGACGACGTCGGTAGATTCGACACTAGACTCAAGTTCTTCTTTTACTTACTTCATCTTCCTATATTTATTGCGCACACCTATATATACTCTATCCACTAGGCCATTTTGTTTCATTAGTGGGCCTGCTATCGTAAAGGATAAATTATATCTTTGTTTGGGCACTGCTTCTATATTTTGTGCTCATATTCAGAGCAGTGTGCCATTTTGTGTAACTAACTTTTGTATAAAGTGAAATCTTTCAGTTTCAGACGTGTTATTTATTAATCTGATTATAGTAGTAGTTACAATTATTCCAAGATCTTGTAACTATTGAGTTGTCTAGCATAACTCTTAAGTAACGTCCTTCATTTTTGAAAGTATCTGAAAAATGGGGGCATTACATCCCTTGATGCTGAATCACGATATATCACTAGGTATTCAATTCATACTTCATACTGTATTACAATAATAGATATATCACACTAGATACTAATAATCAATCGGTGATCCAGTATCACCAAGTGATGTGATATATCTATTGCAAGTGCATAGTATCGGTGAGCGTTGTATAGGTCATTCTTATAGGGATCTAAGGTGTTTTGTTATTCTCACTAATTCTTTAGTCCTAGCAGATTAACTACGGGTTTTAAGTTGGATTTGAGTTATTCTAATTAGTTTAGGATATAGAATTCACTAGTTTCCAACCACGAATTAGTTTTATTATTATTTTTCCTATCATAAAAATTTGATCTTTTAGTTTTAATCTTTACTTAAAGTGTTCTAAGCATATGTTATTAAGTGGTGTGCAAGCATAACGTATCAAAGATACAACTTTTCATAAAAATAAACTAAATCATTAGATAACTCTATGACAAAGATGAAAACCCCAAATTCTAACTAATTATAGGCTATCAAGAAATCTAATTCAAGTATAACCTATCAAAGTATTAATCTACGAGTTGTTATATTTTAATCTTTTCATTGAAAAATCTTATCTTTATTATTTTATTTAAGAAGAAAACACTAGAGAGAAACTACATGGTGGATTTCTAGTTTTATCTACATTTTAGAGCTAGATTAAATTAGCTACTTATAGAACCCTCTTGTACTTCTACCGAAGTGGATGACCTATCCGAACTTGAAGTTCTGGCAGCATGTCATTTACCACTTAGGTCATCCCTCCTCTCTAGTCTAAAATGTCTGAGGAGAAAGGTCACTACTTTGAAGTGCCTTCTCAAAGAGGATCCCAAAGGCCTATTATGTTCGGTAAAGTAATTACCTCACCTCGCCGAAAGAAAAGCAGTGAAAGTGATGAGCGGACATCACCCCAGTTTCACCTGTATGGACAGAAATCTCGACAGATGATGGAGAAAATGGGATATAATCTTACCCAGAAGCCGGGATTAAACTTTGAAAAAGGGGGGCGGAATCTCATACCCTCGTTTAGACCGAGAGGAAAGAGCCCGGATTATTATCAGAAGACCCACCCGCAGGGTGTTGGGTTATGTATCTACTCCACCTTCGTCACCATTAAAAGATGAAGAGAGTTCTTCGGCCAAAGAAGAAACATCTTCACCAGATCATGATTCGGATATAAGCACTGGTGCCTGGTTTCAATCTTTGACAATCAATATGGTTTCAGCCGCACCAGAAAGCGAGGAACCAATCGACATTCAAGATGATGCTTGGGCTAGGCATATGGATACTCTCTGGGATGTCCGCTTTGAACAGCGTAACCCGCCCACAGAAGACAAATTAATACAGGTTAACATGGGAACGGAAGAAAATCCGAAACCCATTTTCATAAGCGACACACTAACTCCTTTAGAAAAAGAGGAACTTATATCCCTTATCAAAGAGTACATAGATGTGTTCGCATGGAGTTATGAAGATATGTCTGGACTTGACCCTCAAATTGCCACACACCGGTTAAATATAAAAGAAAATGTTAAACCTGTTAAACAGCAACAGAGGCGTTTTCGACCGGAATTGATGGAGGCAATAGTTGCTGAGGTCAATAAGCTTATAAAATTTGGGTTTATCCGAGAAGAACAGCATCCTGACTGGGTGGCAAACATAGTGCCAGTTCGTAAAAAGAATGGCAAAATCCGGATATGCATTGACTTTCGGGATCTGAACGCTGCGTGTCCCAAGGATGAATTTCCACTCCCCATCACCGATGTGATGATCGATAATACTTGTGGTTATGAGAGGATGTCCTTTATGGATGGCTTCTCAGGTTACAACCAAATCAAGATGCACCCGGATGATGAAAAGCATACAGCTTTCAGAACACCACTGGGGGTATACTGTTACACGGTGATGCCATTCGGATTAAAGAATGCAGGTGCCACATACCAACACGCAATGAGTGCCATATTCAAAGAACACCTGCGCAGAACAGTGGAGTGCTATGTGGATGACTTAGCAGTCAAGAGCAGAGACAAAGAAGATCATCTTCACGATTTAAGAGTGGTCTTCGATCTTATGCGGAAACATCACCTGAAGATGAATCCTACCAAGTCGTTCATGGGAGTATCCAGCGGGAAGCTTCTGGGGTTCATAATAACTTCAAAAGGAATTTTCCTCGATCCTGAAAAGGTAAAAGCGATTAGCGAAATGCCGCCTCCCCGCAATCTTAAAGAGTTAAGGGGATTGCAAGGAAAGCTCGCTTATATTTGGCGCTTCATATCCAACTTGTCTGGACGATGCCAACCATTCTCCAAACTTATGAAGAAGGGAGTATCTTTCATATGGGATGAGGCTTGTCAGCAGGCATTTGATGATCTCAAGGAGTACCTTACTAAGCTTCCTGTTCTCATGGCACCAGCCCCTGGGCAGCCCTTCCTTATATATGTAAGGGCCATGGATAATGCTTTAGGAGCATTACTTGCTCAATATAATGAGCACGGCCATGAACATGCCCTCTACTATTTAAGTAGAACAATGATTGGGGCCGAACAGCGGTATACCCCGATTGAAAAAGAATGTTTAGCCCTAGTGTTTGCTGTTCAGAAAATGCAACACTATCTTTCTGGGCAAACGATTCACGTCATATCAAGGGTTAATCCCTTGAAGATTCTGATGACCAAACCGGAATTCTTAAATGGCCGATTGGCAAAGTGGGCCTTGCTACTGTCTCCCTATGATATACATTTTGTCCCTCAAAAGACTACGAAGGGACAGGCAATTGCCGACTTTCTTGCAGACCACCCAATTCGGTCTAATACCAAGCAGACATCAGAAGTCAACACAGTTAGCAAAGAGCAACCTTGGCAAATGTTCTTTGATGGCGCTGCCAGATGATCTGCTGCTGGAGTGGGGATTGTGCTAATATCCTCATATAAACATATATTGCCTAACGGTTACTCATTAACATAACCGTACACTAATAATGTAGCGGAGTACAACGCGCTCATTATCGGCTTAAAAATAGCTCTGCAACTGGGGGTGAACCATCTAGAGGCATATGGAGACTCTAAACTCATTGTCAATCAGATGACATGTGAGTATGAAGTCAAATATGAAGCCCTCATCCCCTATCATCAGCTAGCTATTGAGCTAGCAGGATATTTTGAACAATTTTACATATACCACATATCTCGAAATGAGAACATATATGCAGATGCTTTTGCCGCATTAGCCGCAACACTGACAATCCCACTAGGTGAAGCTAAAGCATCACCATTGGTAGTATAGAACTCCTCCACCCAGACATGGTATCTCAAACCGAAGAGGTATGCCAGATTGACTTAAAATTAGAGCCCCGTGATTGGCGATTTCCATTTTGTGGATTATGCCTTACATGGGATATTACTAGAAGATCTTAAGGAAGCCACCTCGATAAAGAAGAAGGCCCAAAGATTTTATTATGACCATAAACTTCAGATTTTGTATATAAAGTCAACAGGTGGTCTATTGCTACGCTGCATATCGAAAGCAGAAGCAGAACAAGTGCTGAAAGAAACACATGATGGAGTATGTGGAGCTCATCAGCCCGGTCCCAAACTTGGAGACCGTATAAAAAGGCTAGGATACTACTGGCCGAGCATGATTACAGAAGCAATGGCATACGCTAAACGATGTCATGCATGCCAAATACATGCCAATTTTATTCATCAACCCCAAGAATACTTGCACAATACTGTCGCAAGTTGGCCATTTGAGGCATGGGGGATGGATATTGTGGGGCCAATAACTCCCCCGTCATCCAGAGGACATCGGTTTATTCTTGCAATAACCGATTATTTTTCAAAATGGGCCGAAGCCGTGCCCATGAAAGAGGTGAAGACGACAGATGTGATCAAGTTCGTCAAGCATCATGTCATTTACCGCTTTGGCATCCCCCGAAGGATTATTCATGATAATGGTCTGCAATTCATTAGTTAGGGATTCTCCAGGTTTTGCAATAAGTTCAGAATCAAAGATATTGCTTCAACGCCATATAACCCCGCGGCTAATGGGTTAGCTGAAGCTTTCAACAAGACGATTATTAAACTCCTTCGGAAGTTCGTCTCTTCTAATAAACGAGATTGGGATGAAAAGGTAGGAGAATGCCTGTGGGCTTATCGCATCACCGTTCGCACCCCGACTAAAGCTACCCCGTTCTCTTTAGTTTATGGAAGCGAGGCTGTCTTGCCTCTTGAAGTCCAGATACCATCCTTGAGAGTGGCTTTAGCCACAAAGATGACGACAGAAGAGCGCCATCAGCAAAGATTGCAAGAACTAGAGGCGTTAGATGAGAAACATCTCAGGGCACAACAACAAATTGAGTTGTATCAAGCCCGAATATCTCAAACGTTCAATAAGAACGTCAAACCAAGGACCTTTAAGCAAGGAGACTTGGTTCTGGCTGTTAAAAGGCCAATGGTGCTAACCCACAAGACTAAGGGTAAGTTTGAACCCAAGTGGGAAGGACCGTTTGTCGTGGAGACAGTATACTCCAGTGGAGCCTATCGCTTAATGAATCAAGATGGCGACAGGATGATGATGCCGATCAATGGAAAGTTTCTGAAGAAATATTATTCTTAGTACCCCTGGAGATACGCGTCTTCTCTTTTTCTTAGGCATGCGCATTGTGCGCCTGGCGTGTTTGGTTCTCAAGTTTGAACCACCTCCAGTCTTTTTCTTAGGCATGCGCATTGTGCGCCTCTGACCTAAACCTGGTGCGTTTGGAGTGCCCAGTTCAAGTTACGCGAGAGAGCCTTGAACCGCCTCCAGTTTGGTTCTCAAGTTTGAACCACCATCAGTCTTTTTTTCTTGGGCATGCGCAATTTGGCGCCTCTGACCCAAATTCTAATGTGCTTAGTTCTCAAGTTTGAACAGCCCCCAATCTTTCTTTTAGGCATGTGTAATTAAGCGCCTCTGACCTAAAAAGTATGAATTGCCCAACGCCAACTAGGCAATGGAAAGAGAACAAGTTTCTCGCCAACCCATCATACTGGGGTAAAAGTATGAATTGCCCAACGCCAACTAGGCAATGGGAAGAGAACAAGTTTCTCACCAACCCATCATACTGGAGTAAAAGTATGAATTGCCCAACGCCGACTAGGCAATGGGAAGAGAACAAGTTTCTCTCCAACCCATCATACTGGGGTAAAAGTATGAATTGCCCAGCGCCAACTAGACAATGGGAAGAGAACAAGTTTCTCGTCAACCCATCATACTGGGGTAAAAGTATGAATTGCCCAAAGCCAACTAGGCAATGGGAAGAGAACAAGTTTCTCGCCAACCCATCATACTGGGGTAAAAGTATGAATTGCCCAATGCCAACTAGGCAATGGGAAGAGAACAAGTTTCTCGCCAACCCATCATACTGGGGTAAAAGTATGAATTGCCCAAAGCCAACTATGCAATGGGAAGAGAACAAGTTTCTCGCCAACCCATCATACTGGGGTAAAAGTATGAATTGCCCAATACCGACTAGGAATGGGAAGAGAACAAGTTTCTCGCCAACCCATCATACTGGGGTAAAAGTATGAATTGCCCAACGCCAACTAGGCAATGGGAAGAGAACAAGTTTCTCGCCAACCCATCATACTGGGGTAAAAGTATGAATTGTCCAGCGCCGACTAGGCAATGGGAAGAGAATAAGTTTCTCGCCAACCCATCATACTGGGGTAAAAGTATGAATTGCCCAGCGCCAACTAGGCAATGGGAAGAGAACAAGTTTCTCGCCAACCCATCATACTGGGGTAAAAGTATGAATTGCCCAGCGCCAACTAGGCAATGGGAAGAGAACAAATTTCTCGCCAACCCATCATACTGGGATAAAAGTATGAATTGCCCAGCGCCAACTAGGCAATGGGAAGAGAACAAGTTTCTCGCCAACCCATCATACTGGGGTAAAAGTATGAATTGCCCAGCGCCGACTAGGCAATGGGAAGAGAACGAGTTTCTCGCCAACCCATCATACTGGGGTAAAAGTATGAATTGCCCAGCGCCGACTAGGCAATGGGAAGAGAACGAGTTTCTCGCCAACCCATCATACTGGGGTAAAAGTATGAATTGCCCAACGCCGACTAGGCAATGGGAAGAGAACAAGTTTCTCGCTAACCCATCATACTGGGGTAAAAGTATGAATTGCCCAACGCCAACTAGGCAATGGGAAGAGAACCAGTTTCTCGCCAACCCATCACGCTGGGGTAAAAGTATGAATTGCCCAATGCTTTTATAGCAACTGGAAGAGGAGATTAAATTCCTCGCCAACCCTACCATACTGGGGGTAAGGGTATGAGATTAACTCCCCAATGCTGATTAAAGGCAAAGGGGAGAGGAAATGAATTCCTCGACAACTCACCATGTTGAGGGGAATAACATGGCTAGCCCAACTCAAACGGTAGTTGGTAAAGGCTAATCAAATCCGTTAATAGCTGGGGGTTTGCTAAAAATCCCATATTAAACTTTAATTTTTTACTTCGGCTCAAGAAATTGAGCATAAACGATACCGAGATAAATCGTTTTGACGACAGGTTATTTGTTGGGCAAGCAAATCTGTTTTGAAGCCAGCAAATAGAAGAGTCAAAAGAATCATCTTTATTAAAAAGGTGAAGATACAAAAAGAATTTCAAAGAAACATCGTAAGGTTATCTCTCTCCTGTTTACGAAGTTCTTATTACAAGGAAGATAAAAGCGTAAAGAGAGATGAAACTATTGGCCTCCCAGGAGTCTCAGTTGGTTTATTGTCTCGTCCAAATTTCTACGATGAGAAGCCTCCACGGTTTGCTGAGCTTGCCTACGCAACTCATCATCACTTATTGTAAATTGTTGCTGACGAGATTCTTCTATGGCACGATTCCTGGCCATCTCTTCCTGTTGAATCTGCTCCTGCTGGGCAAGCAACATCTCCCGCTTCTTGACAGATTCTCCTAATCGGAGTTCATTTTCTATCAAAGTGTCCCGAGCTCTGGCAATCGTCTCCTGGGCTTTAGAAATGGCCGCCTGACTTTTCTCAATTCCAAAGTTTACCCTCTGCAGGTCGCCAAGAACGGATTCCCGACTGGCCTGGAGCTCTGTCAGCTCCTGAGACCATCTCTCCTCTTGCTGCCTTAAAATATTTCTTCGAGATAAGGATTCTGCCCGAAGCCGCGCCAGCTCTATCTCAGTGATCGCCTCCACATCCACCTGACGGATTGTGTGTAGCGTGGTCACCTGTTCTTCCAAAGCTGCAAGGCGGGCCCGGTATGGAGCTGCTCGATCTTGTCCACCGAATTCTTCAATATTTCCTAGATAGCGGAATAACAATGGACGTGCGAAGCTGAAGAAATCGTGGCCAGGAAGAACCATCTCGACACATCTTCTTAACAAATGCATAAAATCCTCGACAGTGAAGCCGAAAAGTCTTTCAAGAGGATTTGCAGTGTCGGTAGGCAAAGTAGGTAATGCCAAAAGAAGTGTCGTGAGCAAGGGAGCAGTAGTGGCTGGAATTGGAGAAGAAGAAGCCCGTCCCTGCATTAAATTCATAATCTGGGGGACCAATAGAGCCAGTGCAGATCTGAAAGAGCTGGAGACCCCAGACGAAGTACCGTCAGTACAAATCACTTGGGTACCCCCACCAACAGGAAGAGAAGATGGGATCACTTCGCCTGAAGCTCCTCCGGTGGGAGAAGCATCTTCGAATGAGAATTTCAAATTATTCTCCTCCCCTGTTGGAAGGCTTGGAGTTGGAAGAGTTGCAGGTATCTCAGCAGCCACGACAACGGACGACGTTAAAATTGCTGACTGAGAAGGCACGCCAACGACCGTGGGAAATGTCTCAGTGGAGCAAACGGGCGTTGGAGACGGCATACTAGGAGAAGGTGTAGCCTCATTAGCAGCAGCTGCAATAATACTCGTCACTTCCTAATTCATCAATTGGGGGAATTGAAGAGAAAACAGAGGCAGGAGCCGGTGTGGAATAATCAGCCGCGAACTCGCTAGCAGGGCTACCCACACCACCAACGGAGCCGGAATGGTCCATCCTATCGTCAGACTCTACTTGGGTAGTCGAATGCATTGGCGAGAGAGGTTGAACACCTGCATGACAGAAGACCAGAAAAGCAGTGTTACGTTAAATAATAACAAGCAAGAAGATAAAATGCTAAGGGCCATACCAGGTGATACCAGCCCAGTTGTCGGACTTGAAGGGGGAGCCATTGTTGTTTCCAGCAAAGTACCCGTCTCGCTACCCGCTAGTTGCGTCACAGGTTCTGCAGCAGGCTCTATAGCCGAAGGAGCCGAAACCTCAGCAACACTTGAAGTTTTAGCAGGTTCATCCTCCCTTGCTGCAACTGGGGGTAGAGCTGAAGCCAACAAGTCAGAAGCAAGTTTGATAGCCACTTCTTGGGGGGCTATCAAAGTTTCCTGCCCCAACTTTGGCTTCTTACCAGACCTTTTCTTTAAAGTGCCGCGGCGTTTGAGAGTTGAACTCAAGGGACGACTGACAACAGGCTGAGGAGCTCCACCAGCACCAGTATTGTCGTCATCATCATCGGCATCATCATCTGATTCGCTGACATCCGAAGGCTCAGCCGCAGCGCCAAGGAATTCTCCCATTCCTTTTATTCTCACCCTAGAAGCACCTTGGCGGCTAATATAGAGGGCTTCAATCTCTTTGCAACAGTTACGATTGAGAGAGAATCCGGGTACGTCAGCATTCGCAATATTGAACCAATTGCAGAAGCTGAGAGTCATGGCCAATTCTGGCGTCTTCTGGGGCAAGGAGAATTCAGCCTCGGTCCCGCCCGCTACAAAATGGAACCAGCCACGGGCACCTTCATACAAATCTCCCTCGTAAGCAAGATCTTTATTTGGATTACCCACATAGAGTTGAGAGTATCCAAACTGGCGAGCAAAGCGACTCGGAGTATATGGCTCGATCTGACACCGGAGATCTTGACGATACACCAAGTGCCCGGGACGGATGTTGACAAGCCACCAGAATGCTCCTGCAGATAAAGTTGTGAACTTATCTGCTTCCACGGTGTCCTTCAGCCTCGTCCCATATCCTCCGCCTGAAAAGTCAGGGAAACATCTGAAGATCTCATAATTCTGAAAGCCGCGAAGAGTTTTCCGAATTTGAGACATATAATTCTGCTTTCATGACGAACGTTCATACAATTCTATAAAGAAGCACTTTTTGCCCGAACGACGCTCCGGCGCACTCATTAAAGAGGGACAGTGCAAAACAAGCCACGCCATTAAATAGGTGCAGGGCATCTCAACCCTAGGGTTTGGGGTTTTCAGCTGGGCAGTCTCTTTCGACTTGCCCATTCCTTTCCCCTTGACCTTGACAGTGGGGAGGAAATCACGACAGAGTACCCTCAGTCCATACTACAAATTGCATACCATGGCCGGGAGGAGTCCAAGGGTTCGGCCGTATGCAAGAAGAACCGCAGGATATACCATGGTCATTGCGATTGCTTCCTTGGGCAATGACGGCACGACGCATCTCTTAAGCCATAGCATTAAAAACCCAGCAATGAGACCTCTGTTGGAGACCGGAAACTGGGCTTGATAGTGATAGCTCTTGAATGAAGTACCGGGACCATATCCATTCTCATTGGATTCCGTGGTATAAAACAAACGGTAATGGCCCCTGGCTACACGTTGGTCGATCTCTGAAATAGGGACAGGAGAATGACCATGGATAGTGGCCGAGCTATCCTTAGAATTTAAGTTGGCAAAGAGATACTCGGCCCACTTCTTGTGGCCAATACCGTGATTACGTGCACCTGTTTGGTCGGCGCAGATATGATAATGGCACATCATCTCCTAGTACGTGACGTAGATACGTTCATCCTTCGCCAGTAGCATGTTCAATTCATCGGTGGTAGGGATATACTCCTCGTAAGGGACTTCGCCCATCGAAAACCCAGAAACCTCAAACATCTCATGGAGAGCGAACCCTAGCTCGCCCACCGGTGTAAAGAAAGTACAGGTCTCAGGGTTATACATCTCCAAGAGGCAGTAAAAGTGATAAGCACTCTGGGGAAACCCGAATTGGACATTCCTGATGGCTTTATATAAGCCAATATCCTTTAAAATGGGCTCGTGGGAATCCAGCATGTACTGAACAAGGCGTGCCCACCACATATTGTTAGAAGAATGAACCCAGCCAGGCATTCTGAAGTCGCTAGCCGGGTAATGACCATCCTTTGCCAGAAACTCGCTTAAGAAAGTTCAGGCACGAGATGGGACTTCTCCTATTGGAAGCTCCTTGCCAAATCGGCCTGGAAGCAAGCCAGTAATGCATCTGGGGGAACCGTCTTGATAAACCCCTTTTGCACCAAATTTGCCTGTTGGGACGCCATCTTGCTCCTGAGTCAGTCCCCACTTTAATTTTCGAGGCGTCGCTATCCTCTGAAGATAGACCAGAGGATAGCTACGATCCATTCTAGGCAGAAACATCAGCATTTCGCATGAGTTATATAACCAAACATGCTCCTCTTCAGAAAGGATCTCATCTGAGTGATCCATCTGGTCTCCAAAGAGGAAGGCGGGTTTCTCTATTGCCTTTCTATTCACATCTTCAAAAGCCGCATCAGTTATGATCTCCCTCGCGGTGGTGGGATGATATTTAATCAACTTCTCCCTACGATCCTTCGGGTCTGGCTTGTACGAGGGCGGGATGGTAGTGAAACGGAATTGGCCTGAGGGATCAGAACCCCCAGCAAAGCTGAAGTAATTCATGTGGGGAAGGGATTCCATCGAATACCCTACTGCAAAAAGAAAAAACACCAGAGTTAGAGAAGTTTCTATGAGACAGAAAATTTCTCTAAGTATGGACGCGCGAAGCTAAAGATTAGAACGCGCGAAGCTAAGAATAGCGCCGCGCGAAGCTAAAGATTAGACCGCGCAGAAGTCAAAAGAGCCTCGCGTTTCAGCGCGACTGCTACTTAAAAGAGCCTCGCGTTTCAGCGCGACTGCTAATTAAAAGAGCCTCGCATTTCAGCGCGACTACTACTCAAAAGAGCCTCGCGTTTCAGCGCGACTGCTACTCAAAAGAGCCTCGCGTTTCAGCGCGACTGCTACTTAAAAGAGCCTCGCGTTTCAGCGTGACTGCCACTTAAAAGAGCCTCGCGTTTCAGCGCGACTGCTACTTAAAAGAGCCTCGCGTTTCAGCGCGACTGCTACTCAAAATAGCCTCGCGTTTCAGCGCGACTGCTACTTAAAATAGCCCCGCGCTTTAAACGCGAGGATGCCGCGATAACTTCGCGTAAGAAGAAAATCACAGACTTTTCTTCTTCTCCAAGCCTTACAGCAGGAGTACGGCGATCCCGCCAGTTGTTTGATCAGTTAAAATTAAGCCAAATCACTCTAGAAATATTCTAAAGAGTCTCGATGGGAAGATTCTTGCCCCCGATGGGCGAAATGTGGGCTGGTGCATCGCTGCCTTGGCCGCCGCCACCACTGCTTGCGCTAGTCGCCGATGATGGAGCCGCAAGAGAAGTAGCACGAGTCTTGGGTGCCATTGCTGAGAAAAATCGACTGAAAATCTGAAGAAACTCGGTCGGAAGAAGATCGGGTCGCCTGAACTCTGATCGCCTGAATCTCTAAGTTTCTGGAAAATTCTCAAATAAGAGTGAGAAAGATAAGAAATAGAAATTTCTTTTAAATGAAAGGAACCGCCTCTTGGAATTCGGCGCGAATTTCGGAGAAAGTGACTGGTCAGTTACTCTCCAAAACGCGAAGCTATTAGCCTCGCGCGATGATGGAAAACGAGAAGTTGCTTAACTCCGCGTAGCTATACAAAACGCGAGGATAGCCCTGTGCCTTAGCTTCGCGTTTTCATGGAAAAACTTAGATTTTTGATAAGTGCAATTAGGCGCTTCTATCTAAGTTAAAATGATCCTTATCAGATCATTTGGATTAATAATCTAAGTCACGCAGAAGTGCCTTAGACTATTTTACCAAAATTATTGACCATCTGTTTGTTGAGCAAGCAAAATTATTAAAGCTAACAGATAGAGAGGAAAATAATTTGATCTTTATTCATAAAAGAAGAGATTACAAAGAAGGAGTTATAGCTCTCCCAAAAGCTTTTACATGATCAACTTATCAATAACCAAACAGTAAAACTTCTCTACGGGGTGTTGAAGTTCAGTTCCCTGGTTCACATACAAAAGAAGTCCAGATTTCTCTACGGGGTGTTGAAGCTCAGTTCCCCGGTTCACATGCAAAAGATCTCCTCTGCAAATGTCAATTAGGATCTGTCATCCGAAATGAAGCACGAGAGGAAAGGAAAGTGCTGCACTGAAGCGCAATTCTAAACTGCAAGTGATGCAATTCTGCACTGCAAGTGCTGCAGCTCCTTATTTACAGCCCCTTCAGGAGTTCATCTCTCGGAGCCAGAGCTTGAAACCTGCAACTATGTTGTAAAGCATATGCTTCTGACTTCCTTAGAGTTACTTTCGATGAAGATCGATGGACCCGCATATGTTCCTCTTCAGAAAGGACTGGACTTACTACAAAAGGAACAGAGTTTCCAAAAGAGTGAAAACACGGAGTTAAGTTGACTCCGCGCATAGTTGAAGAAATAGCCTCGCGCTTTAAATGCAGAGGATGATGCGATAACTTCGCGTAAAGGAGGGCCAAAAGTTTCTCTCTTTCATAAGCTTAGCGACTGCTAATCAAAGATAGCCTCGCAGATTTACAGCGACTGCTAATCAAAGATAGCCTCGTAGATTTACAGCGACTGCTAATCAAAGATAGCCTCGCAGATTTACAGCGACTGCTAATCAAAGATAGCTCCGCAGATTCAGCGCGACTACTAATCAAAGATAGCCGCGCAAGCGATCTCGCCGACAAGATAAGCAATCGTCCAGAATAAACCAAGCCAAAATATCTCAGAATGGTTCTTAGAAAACCAAGAGATGAGGTTTTTACCTTCGGAAGACGCTGCATAGACTGGTTCGCTGTCACGTTTACTTCCATGGCCACTGACATTAACGCCGGCCAACTTGCGAAAAGCCAAACTCCTCTGGAGAGACATCCTATGGAGAGTTGAACGAAGATCAGTTGAAGATCATTCGTGAGTCACTCGAGTTCTCAGAAATTCTTCGGATGAGATGAAGAAGAAGATGAGCCGGGAGCTCTATTTAAACAAAATCTGCGTCGCTTGGTATTCGGCGTGGAAACTCGGGGTGATTAATGACATAATTACTCATTTCACTGAAGACGAAGTGAAGCTGATTAGCTCCGCGTAAGTGAGCAAATAACGCGAGATAGACTTGGTATTCTAACTCCGCGTTTCAGTTTAAGTATCCAAAGTATTTCAAAATTCGCTAAGTTCTAAGCCATTTTGAAAACTTTGGAGGGGGTTCTGTTGGTAGTGAAAATTTCTAAGTTAAAAGGATTTTCCATAACAGAACGCGGAGCTAATTCAATAGCCCCGCGTTTGGTTACATTAACCCTGCGTTTGAATAAAACGCGGAGATGCCTAATAGCTCCGCGTTGATTCCGCAGTCTGGCTTGTATTAGCCTCGCGTTTTGAGTGAAACGCGGAGATGATCAATAGCTCCGCATTAGCTCAGCATTTTGGTTATTTAGCACCGCGTTTTGATGCGATTAAAGCTCCGCGTAAGCAGATAACCAGAATCTTAAATTGATTGAGATTATAATTTTGGACTTATCCAAATACCCGAATCAAGTCTAATCAGAATTCCATCAAAACTAAGATATTTGATTGGAATCCTTTATGCATGCGAGTTCTATTTAAATAGAAACCCTTGCATTAACCTGGGGCTATAAATACCTTCCTGGAGAAACCCTAAAAAGGCTTATTTTCGGCAATTAAGATATTTTTCTGAAATCTTGGAGAATTCAAATTACGCACAGAGCCTTGAGTTCGTGAAGATCAGAGAAAATCACCATCTTCTTCCTTTCTGTTCTTAGAGAATTCAAGTTACGCGAGAGAGCCTTGAGTTCGAGAAAGACCAGAGAAGATCGTCTACTATCGGCCGATATCTTCGACAGAGAAGATTTCAACGTACCGATCGTCCACGGGAACTACTATAGATCCCATCGCCACAGATCCCACGAAACTATTGTAAAAGAGTGAGATTGAAATATAAATCCCTCTCGTTTGTTCTTTTTATATCTTGTTCACTTCTATTGTAATTTAAGTTAATTCGATGGGAGGAAGCGAAGGAAATTCTACGACGAACAGTCTATTCTGGTTATTCCCTTGATTTGAAGCATTTGGGTGTTGATAAGCACCCATATTTGGTTTTGGTAACTGACCATTGGCTGGAGGTTACATGTTTTGGTTTGGAGCTCCCTGATATTACCCTTGATCCCAAGTGTATGGATTATTCATAGGTTTTTGATATAAGACGTTCGCCTGCACAAGTGTTGGACCCATGGAATTCACTAACAATGGACACTCCTCCATAACGTGATTTGGAGTTCTGCAATTAAAACATATGGAACCTTGTATTTGATTTACTTGACCCACTAGTGGAGCACTAGGAGTCTCGAACGCCTCAATTCTCTGCATAAGGGCTGCAAATTTTAGCTTCGGCAGCTATCGAGCTGTCGATACTATGGATTCCACCCTTATTTGTAGACATTGATACATTGGGTTTCTCAGTAGGACTCTCCTATTGTATAGTTTTCTACGATAAGTCCTCAAAGAAGTCCCACGCTTCATTCTCATTCTTCCTTATGTTTTTAACTCCCCCTGACACATGGACTCAAGAAGAATTTTGGATGTGTAATTGAGTTTTTCGTACACGATTTGACACAACCGCCACTGTTTTATCACATGATGGGGGCACTGAGCTAATAGATCTTTGAACCGTTCTAGATATTTTCAAAAGGGTTCTCCCGGCACTTGACGGAATTGATTAATTTGATTCCGAATTTGTTTCGTCTTGTGCGTGGAATAATACTTCTTAAGAAACACAGTGACGAATTCATCTCAAGTATTGATTGAATCAGTAGGCATATTGTATAACCACTTCTTTGCATTATCTTTGAGAGCGAATAGGATGAAGCATAGTTTAATTGCGTTCTCCGATAAGTGCTGCAGTTTAATCATCACGCACACTTCCTAAAATTCACTGATAAAGAGATATGCATCCTCAGAATCAAAATCAGTGAACTTAGGAAGCATGCTGATGTACTGCGACTTCAATTCATAGTGATTAGCTACTGCGTGTGGAAGTTTTATACATGATGGTAGTGATATGCGTAATGGGTAATATCGATTCTAAAGGATCGGGATTGGTTGGTCCATCTGTCTCCCATGAATAAATCTGATCTCACTAGTCAACCAAATTAATTACGGGTCCAATATGGCATGAACCAACGACCGTGAATATATGCGTGAATTTTCTAAACTAATGCAAGAAGTGGGGTGTGGTGAAGATAAAACAGTGGAAGAGATATGATCAAAAAAAAGATGTGATTCCTATTGTTTATTGTTTTTTAAAATTTTTTTACAAAATCAGAGAACCAAAATACAGAACTGGAGAAAATTTGGGGTCAAAATATATCTGAACTGTCACTATTTGGCGGTTCTTGTCACCAATTAGCGACAGAACCAGAGAGATTGTCTCTCTGGTTTCTGCTACGTAGCTTTGAAACTCCTCTGATCCCTATTATCTTCATATTTCTGCACTTTCTGGTCCCTGCAAACTCAACACACAATGTTATCCCGTAAAACGTTAGAAAAAGCAAGCAAACACCGTCGATTCTAGGTAACGGTGCCAAAAACTTGATGTGATATACCTATTGCAAGCGCACAGTGTACGTGTAGCACTGTACAGGTCGTTCCCATATAAATCTAAGGTATTTTACTATTCTCACTAATTCTTTAGTCCTAGCAGATTAACTACGGGTTCTAAGTTAGATTTGAATTATTCTAATTAGCCTAGGATATAGAATCCACTAGTTTCCAACAATGAATTACTTCTATTATCTTCTTCCTATCATAAGAATTTGATCTTTTAGTTTTAATCTTTACTTAAAATATTCTAAGTATTGTTATCAAGTGGTGTGTAAGTATAACGCATCAAACATACAACTTTTCATAAAAATAAACTAAATCATTAGATAACTCTATGACAAAAATGAAAAGTAACAACTCCAAACCCTAACTAAGTATAGGCTATCAAGAAATCTAATTCAAGTATAACATATCAAAGTATTAATCTACGAGTTGTTATATTTTAATTTTTTTTCATTGAAAAATCTTATCTTTATTATTTTATTTAGGAAGAAAATACTAGAGAGTAACTACATGGTGGATTCCTAGTTTTATCTACATCCTAGAGCTAGATTAAATTATCTACTCATAGTTCTAATTAACAAGATCATATTTTTCCTATAAAGCAATTAAAGTTTATACTAGAAAATAAGATAAATCTATATAGAAAGCAATTAGAAGAAGATTATCTAAGAAATATTAATGAATAACAAAGGTAAACTCTGGAGTCGGTATGGCAGCCGTCACCCCTTCAGCAAACCCTAATTTTATTTAATAAAATTCGAGTACAAAATTACATTCTCTCATAAACCCTAAATTACAAGGATACAGCCAATATAGAGCCTTCGGAGAATCAAATCCTAATTTGAGTACAAGTGAGAAACTACAAAATTACATCGAAACCTCCGTAGAAAAATCACTAGAGTGGGGCCTATTGGACCGCTAATTAGAGGCCAATGCCGCCAAATAGCGGCAAAATCTTGGGTGTTTTGTCTGGTTTTTCTTCTTCATGAGTCTCTTGTTTTTTCCTTTGATTTTGATAATTGTATTGAACTTTGACTCTCTGTAGTATCTTAGTCTTATAGTTTAGCTCACTTTTAATCATTTTCTGGACTTGGTTTCCTAATCCGGCTCTGAGTTTATGGTATATCTTTGTCGAAATAGGTTTATTTGAAAACACACTAAAAATACCTGAGTAGCATTATTTAAATACAAAAATAGATAATATGGAGGTTATAAATATACAACATATGGCACTCATCACGCAGACCGCTTCAATAAAAGATCTCGGCCCTAACATTGTAATAGTCCTTACACGTTATGCCTATTATCTATTGTATAGTTTTTCCCCATCCTCAAGTTCATGATACATTTATAATGATATCATGACATGATTCATTCATTCATATATACATGTATGTTTCTATCATCCATTATATTATTAACAATTTATTATTTGATTATGTATACGCAATATTGCAATATTCTATTCCAGTATCATGTCACTATGCTCACTATTATATCTATCATGTATCAGTCATATTAGTACAATATGTCGTTCATAAACAAGTGTTGCATATTATGCTATGTGATCGAGATTTAATGAAATGATTTAGCTACAGATTCTTATTCAATTCGAAATAAAGACAATTCACAACAGAGAGTAATGATAATAATACATTTATATAATTCCAATATTTCCCACTTTTTCACTACCCTACTTTTAAATATGGTGTGACAGTCCATTTAAATATAACCTTACAATGTGCCAATCACTATACAACAATAGATATTCATTTAAATGTTCTATTGTATTAGTTAGACATTAATAAGACTTATTCTGATAAGATAAGCAATTCTGATATAAAGCTGTAATAACTAAAACCCTAGTAGCATGCATACCCAAATATTTTATCTAACAGAATTACTTATCAGATCTCCACTATTTAACAATTGTGACGTACTAAAGTTATTTAAATAACAAATTAGTGATTATATAAAAGGTATAACGTAAATAGTATGAATTATCTTAAAAAAAAAAAAAACTTAATAAGCAAACTATTTAGTAATTAACTTAAAAGTATTACTAAGTGCAATGTTGCATGCTTCACGAAATAAACAATTTATTTAGTAATTATTATTTATTTAGTAATTCAAATTAATTAATAAGCAAACAGCATGAATTGAGTGCAACTTTGCATGCTTCATGAAGTAGACAAATTATTTATTTAGTAATTATTAATTATTTAAATTATATTATTTGTTCATGATATTTAAATTATATGATTTTTAAATAACAGATGCCTTAGTCTTATTCTTGGCTCACAGAAGACCATAAACAACATATTATATATATATATATATGAGCAAACAGGAAATTCACCTACGGTGAAGGAAGCTCCTTTACCGCCGTTTAGATGGCCTAATAAAATTATTATATATGGCGCCACTCTTGAGTGGTTAAAAGAATTTTTTTATTTGTTATTTTAAGTAGTGCCATGTGTAATAGTTTTATTTAGACCACCTAAGTGGCGGTGAAAGAACTCCCTGCCGGTGAATTTCCCGTTCTCTCTGTGTGTTTATATATATATATATATATATATATATATATATATATAAACACATACATACATCATCAAAATGTATGAATATTTAAATATGTCAAAATTGTCCCAATAATCCAGTTCAATACTCAAATTTAATTAATAGTCTAAATTGTGAGTCAGATATATTTACAAAATAATGATTTAAAATGTGAGCTAAGAATATTTATAAAGTAAATTGAATTATGTACACAAAATATAAAATAAATAAATTTTCCAATAAAAAATAATGAATAGGCAGTGTTACTTGTATCAATTTTTCTCTATTTTTCTTTTCTTTTTCAGTTTAATTGGAAAATTTCCTCACTCTTTCTGCCGCTGCTGTTGTGAGCCAACGGAGGGCGTTGGGCTGCAGGGGAAATTGAGAAGGAGAGAAAGAAAGGAAAAGCAGGGAAAAAATAAAATGGGATTATTTAGGAAGTTGTGTTTATTTTGCATGGGACTCTCTCGCCACGTCACTCTCATCAATTTCTCTTTATTTCTCTTCTGACACACAAACAACCTCTTGCCATTTTAACCAGCCACCTCTCCCTCTATAATTCTCCCCATGATATGTTGCCTAATGTGTTAGTTTTTAAATAAATTTTAATAGGTTATTTAATTAAATTATTATTTAATAATTTCGGTCACATTAGACATTGTCCAAATATTGTCAAATTAGTATAGAATGTACTACAGCAAAAAAGAAATACTAGAAAATTTTTCATTTATCATTTCGATATCGGGAATGAGAGAAATAATTTACTAAACTTATTATAAAAAAAATTTAATATTATGAAATTAATAAAATTTATAAATATTTTTGGACTTTTCAAAAGTTTTTTAAGAATCATAAATATTAGAAAATTAATAAGTACAAAGACTAAATATCATTTAGAGTTAGAGATTTAAAATTATGGTCATTAAATGCCATTCTGATATCCAAATTAACTCGCAGTAGCACAAATTTAAAACGTTTGATAAAAAAATAAAAAAATAAATAAAAATAAAAATAAATAAATAAATAAATAAATAAAAATAAAAAAAAAGGATGAGCATGAATTTTGGGATTTACATATCTAGTTCTCATGACTCTCTGATGGTTACAACTATGTGAAGAACCATCCCAATATATGATTTTCTGACACTGTACTACCTTTATAATTAAAGTAAATATTAATTACAATAAATATCCTTATATTATAGGGATTGCATTAGTAATACTCTGTAAATTTCTAGAGAACACCTTTCTTTTTTTTTTTTTTTTTTTTCCTTGATGAGCCTATTTGTTTTAGTGAGCACACCCTCTGTTTTTAAAGGGGACACCGTTAGCTTCCAAAAAATTTCCGCTCTAGCTCCTCTCACCCGCATTCTAAAATCCACCCGTCCCTAATTCCTTTAGAAATTCCCCAACCACAAACCACTTTTCCCTTCCTTCGAGTTCTCCGCTATAGACCCGATCGAGCGCCACTCGCGACTTGCCACCCACCCCCTCCGCTCGCGACCTGCCGCCCCGCCGCATCTGCTTGCAACCCGTCACCTCCGCTCCGTGCCTGTCGTCCCCTCGCCTCGGTGCCGCCGCCGCCCCTCCATCTTCTCCACTAAACCCTTCCTAATTCTCACTCTCCTCTCCAGGTTTGTTCCGTGCAATCTCTGTTTAGGGCATTTTTTTTTTTAATTTTGTAATTATTCGAATTTCACAAATTAGAGTGTGATTTATTCAATTTGATGCACTTGCAGTTTCTTTTAGGGCTTTATATCTATTTCTGAACGTGCAATGATCACATTTGTGAAATATGAAATATGATATGAACGTGCATATTATTATATGAAATATCACATTTGTATCTATAAATTTCATTCACCTACATTTGTGAAATATGATATGGAAGTGCATCGGAAAGTAATTAGTGATTGAATTTTGTCAAGGTCAAACCAATCTAACGATTATTAGGCACTTGATTAAGACCTTTTTTTGGAAAGAAGTGCTGATTCATTCGGTATGACATCAATCTGGGTTATGCTGGTATCTCTAGAATAGAGATTTCACACGATCTTTTATCTATGTCCACAATTACGTTCTTAGTGACATTATTTCTATATTTTAGTTCCTTTTCTTCTCCCGTATTCTGATGTTAGGGAATATTTTGTTACATTTAGTTTTTTAAAACATTGTTTCAGTATTTTAGTCTATTAAACAATGTGAACACAGTTAGAGAAGTATGTCACAGTTTCTAAGATTATCCATTGTATGTTGTAGATTGGGCGTGAAATTTTTAGTCCATCTTGTTATTGATAATTGATATTTGTTGCCAAATTGAGCCCTGCAATTAATTTCTTGTCTATACACAACGCATTATTATGATAAGTGTTAAATATGAATAAACTTACATGTATTAATATTATGATATGTAAATTCCGACCAGGCAAAATAATCTTGTGTACGACCAATTGTGTCGTTGAGGAGGAAGAAAGCTGTATTTCGGCTAGTGATCAATCGACCAATACCAGAGGGGCAAGCCATACCTCCTTAAATAAATATGGAGACTCCTCATTTGCTAATATATGAAAGTGCAAGGCAAGAGCGAAGTAGTACGGATTCTTGGGATTTAGAAGAAGATCTTCAGGGGCCGATAAAAGGAGAGCTAGTCAAGGTTGAGATAACTTATTTTTCATTAAAACTAATAACAAATTATAGTATGTGCATATTTTATGCCTAACTTATATAGTATGTGCATATTTTATGCCTAAGTTATATACATAGGAGCAGGATCTACTTCGGTGTATCAATCATATGAAGAAAATAACTTCATGACCATTGAGGACACTCAACATCCGATCTATGGAGTTAATAAGCATGATGTCCTTATATCTTTTGGTCATTTGTTCTTACCGGTATATTAGTAGTGTTGAGATAACTGCATTTGTTGAGAGGTGATATCACGAAACAAATACGTTTTATATGCCGTTCGGTAAGATGACGATCATACTGGGCGATGTTTCTTGCCTACTTGGCTTACCCATGACAAGAAAGTCTGTGCCAACAAGAAGGAACAGAGTCTCGTACAGTTGTTGACATAATTACTCATTTCTTGGGCATTAGTTACTCAGAAGTTTCAATGAGATCAACACAAAAGTGGTGTATCAGACTGGATTGGCTAAGGAGTATTTTAGTGGTGCGGTTGACACTGACTTAGGACTTGGTGTGCTGGAAGGGCATATTTGCTTTATCTTCTAGGGTGCACTCTTTTCGGAAATATAAGCGATACAAGAGTGTCAATCGAGTATCTCACAGTCCTTCATGATCTCGAAAATATCTATACATTCGCATGGGTGCTGGAGCTTTTGCTTGGCTGTACAGGGAGCTTGGACTTGTTTCTCGAGCACATGTGGCATGGACTTCTAGGTATCTGATATTGCTACAAACTTGGATATTTAGTTATTTTCGAACGTTCATGGTTGTGTCGAACTTATCATTAAAAGCCAGTGATCCACTTGCTTGCCACTAGTTGAGTAGACGAAATATCAATGTGTCTCGTTCACATTTATGCACAATTCGGTCCAAACTTGACCAACTCACTAAAAAAGATTACGTGTTGCATAGTTTGAGTAATTAATTAATATGTTATTAACATGTATGAAATTTAATTATTTTTGCCTATTTACCAAAAATGCATGTCACTTGGAATTTATACAGGGCTTATAGATAGTCTATTCCTTTCAAGGAAGTTTCTTTTTATATGGGTACCCTGAAAATGCAGCATCTAGTTGAGCCTTATCACCCTATGCATATGCTCAAGCAGTTCGGACGCAAGCAGTACATACCGCCTTTACCATTCTTTCCGTCACGTGAATCTCAGGGTCTAACATCCAATAGCTACTTGGCCGCCTACGGCCACATTGACGAGATCTGAATTAATTGGCTATATCATGTGCTATATAAAGAACACCGTAGGACGATGGCTGACTACCCATTGGAGTGTACGATAGACTACATTCCGTGGTTTGCTAAAGTGTCACAATATTTCATGGGAACAACCATAGAAGAAGCTCGTCCAACTTCAACCAACGCGTCAAGAGGTAGCAGATGAGGTAAATTCCATTAAATTATTTCACTTATGTCTTTTTCTCAATCAAGTTTAACTAATATCATGCAGCTATTGCGATTATTGATCCACAGAAGCTATTGCTATTATTGATCCACTACTTGAGTAAGGAGAAAAGGTCTTCAATAAGCAATATGGGGTATTATTCTTTGCTCTTGCGAAGATTAAACTGGCTCACATAGGTTGCACACAACTCGAGGAGAAACACGAGGCACAACCCGAGGAACAAACCATGCCGGAATCAGCCAATACTGTCAGAATGACCCGAACCAGGCGTCACCCACCTCGAAAGACACGAAGGCATTAGATCATGAAAAACTTATGGGCTAGGGAGTGCAAATGTTGTGTGTTTTGTAATTAACTTAAACCTCGTCCGGACCGTCTTGTGTATTTGAATATTAATGTTTTTAGTTTGACTAATGAAGGTTCAATTTTCAAAAACATCTCCTTTGCTCTGAAATGTTATAGGTTTTCAAATTAGTGTTGTAGTTATTGTGTGTTTAAGACCTGAGTTGGGAGTTGTCTTTCGTTGCTTACCTCTATAAAAACTCAATTGCATTGGCTTGTCCGGATTGCCACTCCCGCACAATGTAAATCCACAGTGCAACTCTAGACAAATTAAATACTGTTCGGGTTGTACACTGTGGACAACCTATTTTTCCTAAATAATTGCTTGGAATTAGCCCTTCAGACTGCCAGTCCGGCAGTTTTAAAGATCATTTGGACTATCAGTCTGGACAGACATCACTCGACTGATAGTCCAGACAGTAAGCCATTATCCGGACTTTCAGTCCAAACAAAAGTCATTTTATCCGGACTATCAGTCTGAACAATAGAGTACTGTCCGGACTTACAATCCAGACAGTTAATTTAGAAGCCTATTATGTGTTGTCTATCCGGGGTGTACACCTCAGACATTCTACTTTTCGTCCGGGGCATACACCTCGAATGATCTATTAATTTTCCGATTTCTGCCCCCCGACAAAGATGTTTTCCAAAGAAACTTTGTTTTATCCATTGTAATCTTACATGAAATTTTAGGTCTTGCAAAGACTTTGAACTGTTTTATAAAGATGTTCTTAGTATATACATATAATTACATGCCCATAACAAAAATAAACCTTAAGTGCTAGAGATCCAAATTTTGGTAATAAGTCAATAATCCCCTATGTTGCTACCGAACGTGCCTCAATCTCCTTGAATTGTTATATCCGATCTAAATACGGTGCCTCCCGTCCAGTGGCTACAGGGTCATGATGATGTCGCCAATTCACCAACTCAGTGCAATTTGGGTATAGACGGATTTACGGGCTCCGACTCTAAATGGACCGGTGCCATAGTCTCTACAGTAAGCTCTGGTATGCCTCAATAGAGTTAAGAGTCTTGTGTGGAAAAAATAAATAAAGTAACATATAATAAGATAGAATATGAATGCATAACCCTGAAATAATTGTCTAGTAACTAGCCTCCCCTTGGGTGGCCTTCTTGGCATCAACTTTATGGGTCTGCCTTTCCTATGAACAATCATTGCCTTCACCAATGGGGAACAACCGTCAGGGACTCTGCGCATCGATATATCAAATTTATTTTTGCAACCCATTACCTGTTCAATCACCTTGTTTACAGGATCTGCCAGTGAAGAACTCACTGGATTTGATATCTCCCTCAATTTTTTCAACCTTCAAACTCGCCCCTCATTGTAATATTTAATGAAGTTATCCGTAAAAACCTACATATCTTTCTGGTATCAAACACCTTCAACAACAAATACTTTATTTGGTAGCCAATGATGGTCAATTCAATCCAAGGGATTGATCAGTTGTCTCTTTGGTACATTGCAATCTCATGGGCGCAAGGCAAGTTACGAGTATTCCGAATTATACAACCATATTCAACTGGATCGACTCCGATAAAAGTAGCTCTTTTTAATTAAGTCAAAATCAAACACCCCCAGAGTTCTCTAAATTTTTGCAACATCCGATGAACGATAGTCAAGCTTTTAGGAAGGATGCGTTAATCTCTGTATGCTGCAGTTCAAGCAATGAGTGTATGTTGCTCCAACACTTCTCAAAATTATCTTGACTAGCTCAAAATTGCCTCTTTGATTTGGTATGGGCACTCTCTGCTCGGTTACTTATCTCATTATCCCTGTAGAGACACATATTTGTCCAGTAGGAAATAAATTTCTCTTTATACGGACTCAATCATGTCTTCGTAACATAATCAATTACATCTTAGTAGGCTCAAAATTCGTTCATCAGGATGCTCAGATTTGCCTTGTACTCCTCAAAAGTATCAGATAATATAACCAACTTCTATATTGAGAAAAATTTCTCTCACTCAGGTTGTTGATCCAACAATTTTTTGCAATTTTCCAAGATGTTCCGATTAATATGTCATCTACAAAGAAAATATCGGCTCACCAGAAATGTGGACTCATCTGTATTAACGAGCACTAAATCTTTATTTGTAACTATCACACTAGGACACACTTCATTGACAAATTATCCATACAACTTATCGAGTGTCTATGCATGATTAGTTTTTCCGCTCTCTTTCAAAAAAGGCAAAAGTAATACAGAATGACATATTAGTGGAGATTACACCAATAATCTCCAATAATGGGTATTGTACCTATTTGTTTTATAGGTACAATTCATGATAATAACACCTGGAAATGCACAGAGAATTTCAACGCCAACAGGATGAGCCCAAAAGAGGTCCGTTACTGATTCAGTTTGGTCATTACTTCGATGTCACTCAATGTATTTGTATTCTGAAATTTTAATAATAAGTGTTGCATTTGCATTGTCCTCCCTGTTCATTAACTCTATGCTTGTATTGTGCATTACATATTGTTTTCATTGTCGAAGAAGTCTTCAAATCCTTGAGCTTCAAAGATGTTAGGATATCTTTCAGTCATACATAACACTTCGACATCTCTATTACAGCAGAAGTCTTGCTCTTTGACAGTCTTTTCATATATGAGTGTCTTTTAAGATATTATGTTGTAGGATGATTATGCACACTAGACATAACCGTCAATTTATATTCGGGCCCACAGTAGAAATCTGTTGACCCTTTAACTGAAAGGGACATCAGTATTTTTCGCTACCCTTGAAGCCCTCATCATTCCTTAATTTTTTTGGATCTTGGGTGTCCACCCCGCTCATAATCAAACCAGATCTTTTCCTTCTTATATTGACCTTCAGTGTCAGATTTTGAAAATATGATGACAAAATCTAACATTCTTTCCATATCGTGCACCCACTGGCAAAGTTCATCTCGATTTGCAAAAATCTAAATCATAATAGATAAGTAAGATTTCTAATGAAAATATGTTAACCTCAATATGCATAGTTATTTATGTTATTGTACATGACTTGTTTTGAAGTCCGAGCTATAGTCAACAACTAATTCGTTCTGGCCTCAACTGCATTGTGTTGAAATATTATCCTATAACCAAAATTTTGCACAATTAATATTTATTAATTAGTTTAAGACATTAAAATAAATAGAGTTAGACAAATCACAAACCACACCTTTCACCCCGGATGATTGTGATGTCATCAGTAATAACAGTCCAAATAAAGTGAGTTATGTCCAGCTTGTAAGTCTAGCCAACTGCTTGCTGTCTAGGCTAACAGTCTGAAAAGTGGCGTTTTGGCCGGAATTACAAGATGGACATAATGTATTTTGTCCGGGAAAGAATCCCGGATAACAACAAGCCACACCAGGATTCTAGAGTGAACAACTGCGAACTCAACAACCCAAAAAACTCGATCACAATTCTATGCTATTGAAATCTAAACCATAACTTAGATATTAATAAAATGGGATTTTTACATATTGCTCCCTCAAATCTTTAAAAATTAGACTTTAGTCCCTGAAATCTTCATATTTTGATTTTAGTCTCCCAAATCTTTAAATTACTTCACTTTAGTCCCTTTGTTGGATATTCCGTCCAAATAAACGGTAAATTTTAATTTTAATATTTAAGAGATAGAGGAAATGATTAATATACTCTAAATTAGTTAGTCTTAGCTCATTTGGTTAGAGTTAGGATTTGCTCTCTTTCATCTTTCGACCGAAGTGGTAAGAAACGGTGAAAGCAGCGGCTTTGTGGGGTATAACGGGAACCCAATAAGAAGAGGAAGAGAGGAGGAAGAGGGAAGGGAGAGAAATAATTGATATTTTCTTCTCTTCCAGGGATATAACAAGAAATTCGGGCCAAATTTTAACTGGCTAACGAAAGTTATCTAGGGGGACTAAAGTGAAGGAACTTAAAGGATTTGGGGGACTAAAACAAATTATGAAGATTTCAGAATCTAAAATCTAATTTTTAAATATTTAAGGGACTGATATGTAAAAAACACTAAAAAAGTTAAAGAGAATAATGGATTCACCATCCAAAGATTTTTTTATCGTCGAATGGAACCAATGCAATATTCGTATTCTCGATTTTCATTACCTTAGACCCAACTAAAAAAATCCACTTCTTTAGGATTTGTTAGGAAATGATAGATGAATAAAACCAAATCTCGACTTTAATTTCTGAAATGATCTAGTGGAAGAGAAATCAGTTTAAGTGGATTGGGTTGTCACGCCCTGCTCCCAATATACGATATACGAGCACGTGTAGCAGATACCAGTAACATATTTAGTTTGTATATGCTAAAGCCTCAATTATAATATCACAGCCACAAAGAATAAATACACGTAGATAAATAAACTGACATTTATTGATCCATTAAGTCTATTACATAAAGAAAACAGAAGGACGATACTGGATAACTTTAGATAACATCCATTAAAGAATGATAGGTTCAAAAATATGAAAAGACTGCATTTAATACAAACTAAGTACATGATAACTACTGATCTTCGGTCACTTCAGCAAAATACTCCATGTCTTCCGCGGTAGGATTAACAGGGTTCAACTCAGTCACTAGACATGCATATCCAGGTCGTCAGATAGCGACCAACACAATAAATACAGAAAAATATGATGTAATAATTATGTCCAACATGGTAATAATACAAGTCTTAAGAAAACATTAAATCCATAATTAACGATAATATTAAGTGACAGGTTAAAGTAAATATCTTTTAGTATGCTCACAATCATAGCAAGTTTATCATTTTAGTAAAGTCAACTCTATAATAGGGGTATTTTTATCTAAGATGTCATATAATTGGAAAAACTAACTGATGGGATACAACTGTTTCGATTGTTTCCTGTACAGACTGAGGAAATGGTCACAGGATTGTCCGGTGCTGAGTCGGACCTGCCGTCAGGTAAACATGAATTATAATCAGGTATGATCCAGCAAATCATCACGCACCCATGGTGTGTGAAATATTCAGTTGTACAACTTAACAAGTTTACAACCGAAACAGAGTATATTTCCATCACTCAGTTTCTCCCCAAACCCAGTGTCATTTAAGTATAGTACATGCATGTCTAAATTCTGGTTTTCGTAACTTGTATATTGAATTTCGGGTACAATATTTCAATTAGATTTTGTTAATTTGTTAATAACATAATTTACAGAATCCGTTTTATATTTTATTCAATAAATCACAATTGGTTATATCAAGGATTTACTGATTTGAGATATCATACAGATATCGGCCAGGCCAGTGTATGAATGCTGGGAGGTTTTCCGTGCATTGCACGTTCCTTAATTAGAGAACCAGCATATAAAACTTTTCTAGACACCGATATAGAATGATATTACAAACAGTATGTTTCCACGATTATAGCCTTTTTCATGATTTATTAAAAACCTAACTACAGGCTGGAATTTAACAAGTAATCATTTAATTTCTAACATCATAAAGAAATAACAGATATGTCAATGATTGCACTTGTAATAACACATTTAGCTTCTACAAATTAAAGTCTAACAATATAAAGAAATAGCATTTGTAATCACAAATTTAGATGATATAATTGAAGTAATATTTCTATAAGAAAAATTAGCATGTTTAGTGAGTCCAAAAAGAACTCACCTCGATTTGCGAAGGTCTACCAATTGGCAATCACACGAAACAATCTACATATTAAATTATAATATATTTGTTAAAAATTATTCATCATAAATTCAGGTGATTTTTGGGGAATTTCTAATTTTCATAAAATACTTAGTATTAATTTTAAAGTTAAATAATATTAGTATAGAAAATTAACTTCTAATGTTGTCCTAATAAGTTGTTAGTTACATATTTTGTAAACATTTGAATTGGTTTATTCTCATAGAACTATAATCTTATTTGTTTGGCAAAAGAGGCTTATAGGATGTGTAAGGTGGGCTCAGTTGGACATATGCTGTATTAATACTAATCTTGAAGTCTATGTTAACAAAAATATAATTCAACTCTTATGTGGTTATGTTTTTGTTTGATTTTATATTTGTTGGATTTATTGGATAAGTTTAGCATATAAAGATTTCATTTAAATGATAAATTATTTCCTTCCTATTTTATTTTATATTTATTTTTGAGAAGAATCTCCTAATTGATTTATAGATAATATTTTGGCCTAAAATTGTAGGATTACCCTAAATTCTATTTGAAATCAATAAATGGGTTTGAATCCATCTTATTAGGTCTATAAGATGGTGGATATCTTTTATTAGGGTCGTTAGATAGGGTGTGAGCTAATCCTAGGGTCCAATTAAATAAATGCAATAGAAATTTAAGAAATTAATACCAACCTCAAATAGTAGAGTAAGGGAAGAAAGAAATAGGAGTTTCTTCGTCAAAACTTCGGCGAGGCTAACGACAGCGGTCCGACGAGACGCTCCAACAAAGTGAGAGAGAGATTTTTTTTTTAAAAGGATGAGTGTAAGATTGAATTTAGAAAAGAAGTTGGGTTTATATAGTGTTAGATTTAGGAGTTATAAAATGTGAAGGGTTTAGGGAGTTATGGAATTCAAAGGATTTGAGGAGTTATGGAATTTAAAAGGTTAGAAAAATGAATGAATTTGGGATGTTATAAAAGAGGGAAGATGACTAGTTTAAATTATTATGTTTATTTGTTATTCATTTAATTATGAAAAAAAATAAGGATTATTACATTCTATCCCCCTTAGAAAAATAATTTCGTCCTCGAAATTAAATAAGAGATAGAATAATACAAGAAATCTTAATCAAAAAGGTGCGGATACTGTTCACGGATATCGTCTTCCCGTTCCTAGGTTGCTTCTTTAGGTGATCGATGATTCCACCAAACTAGAACGAGGGGAATGACTTTACTCTTCAAAACTTTCTCTCGTCGCTCGATGATAGCTACTGGTTGTTCTTGATAGGAGAGGTCTGGTCTGAGCTCTAACTCTGAATAATCTAATATATGATTCTCGTCCCGAACATAGCGTTTGAGTTGGGATATATGAAACAAATTATGAACACCTTCTAAGGATGGGGGAAGTGCTAAACGATATGATACTTTTCCAACTCTCTCCACAATATCAAAAGGACCAATAAATCTTGGGCTAAGTTTTCCTCGTGAACCGAATCGAATAATACCTTTGGATGGTGATATTTTCAAGAATACTAAATCTCCAACTTGAAATTCCAAAAATCTTCGATGAGTATCCGCCCATTTCTTCTGCCTGTCTTGAGCAGCCTTTAGGTGGTTACGAATCAGATTGACCTTATCCACTGTTTGAGTAATCATCTCTGGTCCCAAAAACTTTCTTTCTCCAATATCGTCCCAATAAACCGGTGATCGACATTTCTTTCCATATAATGCTTCAAATGGCGCCATCTTGATGCTTACTTGATAGCTAGAAAATTCAACAAGATGAAGGTGATCTTCCCAAGACCTACCAAAATCTAGCATACATGCTCTAAGCATATCCTCTAAAGTTTGGATAGTTCTCTCTGATTGTCCGTCAGTTTGAGGATGATAAGCATTGCTAAATTTAAGTTTAGATCCCAAACTTTCTTGCAAACTCTTCCAAAAATGAGATCTAAATCTAGTATCTCTATCTGATACAATACTGATTGGAACACCATGAAGTCGTACAATCTCATGCATGTATTTCTCTGCTAATGTTTCCGACGACTGTCCAACACGAAATGGGATAAAATGAGCAGATTTTGTGAGCCGATCCACGATAACCCATATAACAGTATTACCCTTAGGACTTCGCGGCAAGGCCGTAACGAAATCCATAGTAATTTCCTCCCATTTCCATTTGGGTTTTGGCAAAGGTTGTAAAAGTCCCGGTGATCTCTGATGTTCCGCATTTACCTGTTGGCATACCAAACATTTGGATACAAATCGAGTAATTTCTCTCTTCATTCCGTGCCACCAAAAGTGTTGCTTCAAGTCTTGGTACATCTTCGTGCCTCCCGGATGTACTGAATATGTTGAACTATGAGCTTCCGAAAGAACTTCTTCTCGAACATTTCCCTTTGGCACACAAAGTCTGTTCTTAAATCGAAGTGATCCATCAGCATGAATGTTTAAGTCTGATCTCCGTCCAGATTCAACTTTACTTCGAAATTTCTGTAGTTTGGGGTCGTCTTTCTGGCATTCTTTGATTTTCTCAACTAATGATGATTGGAGTTGTAAGGCCATAAATTGTACTTTTGATTTTGGCAAGATGACTTCTAAGTCTAGCCTCCTCATCTCTTCGAGCAATTTCTTTTGCTGGGTAAGATACATCGCCATTGGTTTTCTACTTAAAGTATCAGGAATTACATTAATCTTACCGGGATGGTATTGTAAGTTGATGTCATAGTTTGCCATTAGTTCTAACCATCTTCTTTGCCTCATGTTGAGCTCCTTCTGAGTAAAAACATATTTAAGGCTCTTATGATCAGTATAAATATCCACACGATTTCCAAGCAAGTAGTGTCTCCAAATCTTTAAAGCAAAAATTACTGCTGCTAACTCCAAATCATGCGTTGGGTAGTTCTTCTCATGAGACTTCAATTGACGAGATGCATAAGCAATCACTCGCCCATGTTGCATTAACACACATCCTAGTCCTCTTCCAGATGCGTCACTAAATACAACTATTCCACCTGTTCTATCTGGAATCTCCAAAATTGGTGCAGAAGTAAGTCGAATCTTCAACTCTTCGAAAGCTTCATTACATTCACTTGACCACACAAACTTCTCATCCTTTTTCATTAACTTGGTCAAGGGTCCTGCGATCTTTGAGAAATCTTGAACAAATTTTCGATAGTAACCAGCCAATCCAAGAAAGCTCCTAACTTCGGACACATTCTTCGGGACAGGTCAGTTTTTCACTGCTTCGATTTTACGCGAATCAACCGAGATTCTTTCTCCAGAGATGATATGTCCCAGAAAAGATATACTTTTCTGCCAAAACTCGCACTTACTAAGTTTGCCGTAGAGATTCTCTTTTCGAAGAGTCTCCAACACAATTCTCAAATGTTCGGCATGTTCTTCATCATTTTTGGAGTATACTAAAATATCATCGATGAACACAACTACGAATTTGTCCAGGTATAGAGCAACACTTGGTTCATCAAATTCATAAATACAGCCGGTGCGTTTGTCACTCCAAATGGCATTACTAGAAATTCATAATGGCCATATCGAGTTCGAAAAGCAGTCTTCTGTATATCTTCCTTCTTGACTCTTATTTGATGATATCCTGACTTGAGATCCAATTTAGAAGAAACTTTAGCTCCCCCGAGTTGATCGAACAAGTCATCGATTCTAGGCAAAGGATATTTGTTCTTGATCGTGACTTGATTCAATCCTCGATAGTCAATGCAAAGCCTCTTACTCCCATCTTTCTTTCCCGTAAGTAAGATTGGTGCTCCCCACGGCGAGCTGCTGGGTCTAATGAATCCTTGATCTTCAAGCTCCGTCAATTGACGTTTCACTTCTGCCAATTCTACTAGTCCCATTCGGTATGGTGCTTTAGATATAGGCGCCGTACCGGGAATAAGATCAATAGAAAATTCTACTGCTCTCTCAGGTGGTAATCCAGTAAACTTATCTGCAAATACATCAAGATATTCTGACACCACCGGAATATCTTCATCTTTTTCATCCATCATGATGAAGATTTCACTTGTTGATCTAGCTCTAAATTTTGCCGACTCTAGTGTCTTACTACCTCTAAGAAATTCAAATTCCGGGTGATTCGGAATTCAAAATATGACACTTTTCTTTCGACAATCAATCATTGCATGGAAAGTACTAAACCAGTCATTCCAAGTATAACATCGAATCCACTAGGTTCGATTATAAGAAAATTGGCATAGAACTCCCTTCTACATACTACCACAGGACATAGTCTACACACTTTACTAGATATTATAGCTCCATTACCCGTATTAATGTTCCAATTAGATGTCAAAGTTTCACATGGAATGTCATGAAGGGATACGAAAGCAGATGAAAGGAAACAATGTAAAGCTCCAGAATCAAATAGTGTAAAAGTTGGTGTACCATGTACTAAAATTGTACCTGTCACCACATCATTGGAATTTTTAGCCTGTTCCGCAGTGAGATTGAAAGCTTGATTCTAACCATGGTCCACTCTCTTATTTTTCAGAGCTTGCTGGAATATTTTCTTTTGAGAAGTAAGAGATTGTCTACCTTGATTGAGCCCTGCATTCCTTTGTTGTGGGGGAATAGCAGGTCGAGACATTTCTTCATTAATTCTCCTCTTCGGACAATTCATCAAAGTATGTTCAGCCGATCCACAGGCCAAATATAGTCCATTAGCAGCTCTGCAGTTCTTCTTGAGATGACCAGGTTTCTGACAGAAGTTGCATATGAGCTTTTGAGGATGAGGGATGGAAGGTCGCTTCTCGGTAGGACCCATTTTGGAAATAGATTCTCCAGATACTTGATTGAAAGACCTCTTCTATATTGTTTGAACTCGCTTCTCTTTATTAATAACTTGCTCTACACTTCTTGCGGTATCAATCACATCAGCATAAGTCTCAAGTTTGGAAGACACAAAATATTTCTGGATGTCCAATCTTAAACCTTGCTGGAATCGATGAGCTCGATCTTCTTCATCAACAACCATGTATGGTGCAAATCGGCTCAAACGGACAAATTCAGCTGCATACTCTTCTACAGACTTTCCTCCTTGTTTTAGGTTGATGAACTGTTGTTCCATCTCCCTTCGAGCTGCCTTTGGAAAGAACCTTGTGTAAAAACTCTTAGTAAAATCTTCCCATACGATTGGTTGTTCCAGTCGGTCTCCTTCAGCTTGCCACCAGGTTCTAGCTACATCTGTCAGCTGGATCTTCACAACATCAATCTTATTCTCCTTAGGAATTCGTGCAGCTGTAAGAAGATCCTCCATCTCGGCCAACCACTGTTCAGCTTCAAGTGGTCCAACTGTTCCAGAGAAAGTTGCAGGATGAAGGCGTCGAAAATCAGAAATGCTCCCAACTCGTTGTGGTCGAGGCGCATTGATTTGTTCTAATGCTGCCGTAATTCCAGTACGCATCATCTGAGTTTGTTGTTGTTGTGCTTCCATCATTCCACGAAGTACTCCCAACATCTCTACGGCATTAATTGAGCTAGTGTTCGAGTTCGATTCAGATTCATTATTTTGTGTCATCGTACTGAAGAAGATAAGGAAAAATGGAATCAAAGGAAGTTTGAATAAAGAGATATGGTAATGAAGTCTTCAATATCTACATTTATTCATATGGCTGTGATCTCAAGCTTAGGATCAATTCCAAGTTAACTCAACCTCATTGGGTCAACTCATTTTTGAACCTGGCTCTGATACCACTAAAATACCTGTCACGCCCCGCTCCCAATATACGGTATACGAGCACGTGTAGCAGATACCGGCAACATATTCAGTTTGAATATGCTAAAACCTCAATTATAATATCACAGCCACAAAGAATAAATACACGTAGATAAATAAACTGACATTCATTGATCCATGAAGTCTATTACATAAAGAAAACAGAAGGACGATACTGGATAACTTTAGATAACATCCATTAAGGAATGATAGGTTCAAAAACATGAAAAGACTGCATTTAATACAAACTAATTACATGATAATTACTGATCTTCAGTCACTTCAGCAAAATACTCCATGTCTTCCGCGGTAGGATCAACAGGGTTCAACTCAGTCACTAGACATGCATATCCAGGTCGTCAGATAGCGACCAACACAATAAATACAGAAAAATATGATGTAATAATTATGTCCAACATGGTAATAATGCAAGTCTTAGGAAAACATTAAATCCATAATTAACGATAATATTAAGTGACAGGTTAAAGTAAATATCTTTTAGTATGGTTACAATCATAGCAAGTTTATCATTTTAGTAAAGTCAACTCTATAATAGGGGTATTTTTATCTAAGATGTCATATAATTGGAAAAGCTAACTGATGAGATATAACTGTTTCGATTGTTTCCTGTACAGACTGAGGAAATGGTCACAGGATTGTCCGGTGCTGAGTCGGACCTGCCGTCAGGCAAACAGGAATTATAGTCAGGTATGATCCAGCAAATCATCACGCACCCATGGTGTGCGAAATATTCAGTTGTACAACTTAACAAGTTTACAACCGAAACAGAGTATATTTCCATCACTCAGTTTCTCCCCCAACCCAGTGTCATTTAAGTATAGTACATGCATGTCTGAATTCTGGTTTTCGTAACTTGTATATTGAATTTCGGGTACAATATTTCAATTAGATTTTGTTAATTTGTTAATAACATAATTTATAGAATCCGTTTTATATTTTATTCAATAAATCACAATTGGTTATATCAAGGATTTACTGATTTGAGATATCATACAGATATCGGCCAGGCCAGTGTATGAATGCTGGGAGGTTTTTCGTGCATTGCACGTTCCTTAATTAGAGAACCAACATACAAAACTTTTCTAGACACCGATATAGAATGATATCACAAACAGTATGTTTCCATGATTATAGCCTTTTTCATGATTTATTAAAAACCTAACTACAGGCTGGAATTTAACAAGTAATCATTTAATTTCTAACATCATAAAGAAATAACAGATATGTCAATGATTGCACTTGTAATAACACATTTAGCTTCTACAAATTAAATTCCAACAATATAAAGAAATAGCATTTGAAATCACAAATTTAGATGATATAATTGAAGTAATATTTCTATAAGAAAAATTAGCATGTTTAGTTAGTCCAAAAAGAACTCACCTCGATTTGCGAAGGTCTACCAATTGGCAATCACACAAAGCAATCTACACATAAAATTATAATATATTTGTTAAAAATTATTCATCATAAATTCAGGTGATTTTTGGGGAATTTCTAATTTTCATAAAACACTTAGTATTAATTTTAAAGTTAAATAATATTAGTGTAGAAAATTAACTTCTAATGTTGTCCTAATAAGTTGTTAGTTACATATTTTGTAAACATCTGAATTGGTTAATTCTCATCGAACTATAATCTTATTTGTTTGGCAAGAGAGGCTTATAGGATGTGTAAGGTGGGCTCAGCTGGACATATGCTGTATTAATACTAATCTTGAAGTCTATGTTAACAAAAATATAATTCAACTCTTATGTGGTTATGTTTTTGTTTGATTTTATGTTTGTTGGATTTATTGGATAAGTTTAGCATATAAATATTTCATTTAAATGATAAATTATTTCCTTCCTATTTTATTTTATATTTATTTTTGAGAAGAATCTCCTAATTGATTTATAGATAATGTTTTGGCCTAAAATTGTAGGATTACCCTAAATTCTATTTTAAATAAATAAATTGGTTTGAATCCATCTTATTGGGTCTATAAGATGGTAGATATCTTTTATTAGGGTCGTTAGATAGGGTGTGAGCTAATCCTAGGGTCCAATTAAATAAATGCAATAGAAATTTAAGAAATTAATACCAATCTCAAATAGTAGAGCAAGGGAAGAAAGAAATAGGAGTTTCTTTGTCAAAACTTCGGCGAGGCTAACGACAGCGGTCCGACGAGACGCTCCAACAAAGTGAGAGAGAGATTTTTTTTTTTTAAGAGGATGAGTGTAAGATTGAATTTAGAAAAGAAGTTGGGTTTATATAGTGTTAGATTTAGGAGTTATAGAATGTGAAATGTTTAGGGAGTTATGGAATTCAAAGGATTTGAGGAGTTATGGAATTTAAAAGGTTAGAAAAATGAATGAATTTGGGATGTTATAAAAGAGGGAAGATGAATAGTTTAAATTATTATGTTTATTTGTTATTCATTTAATTATGAAAAAAAATAAGGATTATTACATTCTATCTCCCTTAGAAAAATAATTTCGTCCTCGAAATTAAATAAGAGATAGAACAATACCAGAATTCTTAATCAAAAAGGGCGGATACTGTTCACGGATATCGTCTTCCCGTTCCCAGGTTGCTTCTTTAGGTGATCGATGATTCCACCAAACTAGAACGAGGGGAATGACTTTACTCTTCAAAACTTTCTCTCGTCGCTCGATGATAGCTACTAGTTGTTCTTGATAGGAGAAGTCTGGTCTGAGCTCTAAATCTGAATAATCTAATATATGATTCTCGTCCCGAACATAGCGTTTGAGTTGGGATATATGAAATAAATTATGAACACCTTCTAAGGATGGGGGAAGTGCTAGACGATATGATACTTTTCCAACTCTCTCCACAATGTCAAAAGGACCAATAAATCTTGGGTTAAGCTTTCCTCATGAACCGAATCGAATAATACCTTTGGATGGTGATATTTTCAAGAATACTAAATCTCCAACTTGAAATTCCAAAAATCTTCGATGAGTATCCGCCCATTTCTTCTGCCTGTCTTGAGCAGCCTTTAGGTGTTTACGAATCAGATTGATCTTATCCACTGTTTGAGTAATCATCTCTGGTCCCAAAAGCTTTCTTTCTCCAATATCGTCCCAATAAACCGTTGATCGACATTTCTTTCCATATAATGCTTCAAATGGCGCCATCTTGATACTTGCTTGATAGCTAGAAAATTCAATAAGATGAAGATGATCTTCCCAAGACCTACCAAAATCTAGCATACATGCTCTAAGCATATCCTCTAAAGTTTGGATAGTTCTCTCTGATTGTCCGTCAGTTTGAGGATGATAAGCACTGCTAAATTTAAGTTTAGATCCCAAACTTTCTTGCAAACTCTTCCAAAAATGAGATCTAAATCTAGTATCTCTATCTGATACAATACTGATTGGAACACCATGAAGTCGTACAATCTCATGCATGTATTTCTCTGCTAATGTTTCCGTCGACTGTCCAACACGAAATGGGATAAAATGAGCAGATTTTGTGAGCCGATCCACGATAACCCATATAACATTATTACCCTTAGGACTTCGCGGCAAGGCTGTAACAAAATCCATAGTAATTTCCTCCCATTCCCATTTGGGTATTGGCAAAGGTTGCAAAAGTCCCGGTGATCTCTGATGTTCCGCCTTTACCTGTTGGCATACCAAACATTTGGATACAAATCGAGCAATTTCTCTCTTCATTCCGTGCCACCAAAAGTGTTGCTTCAAGTCTTGGTACATCTTCGTGCCTCCCGGATGTACTGAATATGTTGAACTATGAGCTTCCGAAAGAACTTCTTCTCGAACATTTCCCTTTGGCACACAAAGTCTGTTTTTAAATCGAAGTGATCCATCAGCATGAATGTTTAAGTCTGATCTCCGTCCAGATTCAACTTCACTTCGAAATTTCTGTAGTTTGGAGTCGTCTTTCTGGCATTCTTTGATCTTCTCAACTAATGATGATTGGAGTTGTAAGGCCATAAATTGTACTTTTGATTTTGGTAAGATGACTTCTAAGTCTAGCCTCCTCATCTCTTCGAGCAATTTCTTTTGCTAGGTAAGATACATCGCCATTGGTTTTCTACTTAAAGCATCAGGAACTACATTAATCTTACCGGGATGGTATTGTAAGTTGATGTCATAGTCTGCCATTAGTTCTAACCATCTTCTTTGTCTCATGTTGAGCTCCTTCTGAGTAAAAACATATTTAAGGCTCTTATGATCAGTATAAATATCCACACGATCTCCAAGCAAGTAGTGTCTCCAAATATTTAAAGCAAAAATTACTGCTGCTAACTCCAAATCATGCATTGGGTAGTTCTTCTCATTAGACTTCAATTGACGAGATGCATAAGCAATCACTCGCCCATGTTGCATTAACACACATCCTAGTCCTCTTCTAGATGCGTCACTAAATACAACTATTCCACCTGTTCTATCTGGAATCGCCAAAATTAGTGCAGAAGTAAGTCGAATCTTCAACTCTTCGAAAGCTTCATTACATTCACTTGACCACACAAACTTCTCATCATTTTTCATTAACTTGGTCAAGGGTCCTGCGATCTTCGAGAAATCTTGAACAAATTTTCGATAGTAACCAGCCAATCCAAGAAAGCTCCTAATTTCGGACACATTCTTCGGGACATACCAGTTTTTCACTGCTTCGATCTTACGCGAATCAACCGAGATTCCTTCTCCAGAGATGATATGTCCCAGAAAAGATATACTTTTCTGCCAAAACTAACACTTACAAGTTTGCCGTAGAGTTTCTCTTTTCGAAGAGTCTCCAACACAATTCTCAAATGTTCGGCATGTTCTTCATCATTTTTGGAGTATACTAAAATATCATCGATGAACACAACTACGAATTTGTCCAGGTATAGAGCAAACACTTGGTTCATCAAATTCATAAATACAGCCGGTGCGTTTGTCACTCCAAATGGCATTACTAGAAATTCATAATGGCCATATCGAGTTCGAAAAGCAGTCTTCTGTATATCTTCCTTCTTGACTCTTATTTGATGATATCCTGAATTGAGATCCAACTTATAAAAAACTTTAGCTCCCCCGAGTTGATCGAACAAGTCATCGATTCTAGGCAAAGGATATTTGTTCTTGATCGTGACTTGATTCAATCCTTGATAGTCAATGCAAATCCTCTTACTCCCATCTTTCTTTCCCGTAAGTAAGATTGGTGCTCCCCACGGCGACCTGCTGGGTCTAATGAATCCTTGATCTTCAAGCTCCGTCAATTGACGTTTCACTTCTGCCAATTCTACTAGTCCCATTCGGTATGGTGCTTTAGATATAGGCGCCGTATTGGGAATAAGATCAATAGAAAATTCTACTGCTCTCTCATGTGGTAATCAGTAAACTTATCTGCAAATACATCAAGATATTCTGACACCACCGGAATATCTTCATCTTTTTCATCCATCATGATGAAGATTTCACTTGTTGATCTAACTCTAAATTTTGCCGACTCTAGTGTCTTACTACCTCCAAGAAATTCAAATTCCAGGTGATTCGGAATTCAAAATATGACACTTTTCTTTCGACAATCAATCACTGCATGGAAAGTACTAAACCAGTCCATTCCAAGTATAATATCGAATCCACTAGGTTCGTTTATAAGAAAATTGGCATAGAACTCCCTTCTACATACTACCACAGGACATAGTCTACACACTTTACTAGATATTATAGCTCCATTACCCGTATTAATGATCCAATTAGATGTCAAAGTATCACATGGAATGTCATGAAGGGATACGAAAGCAGATGAAATGAAACAATGTGAAGCTCCAGAATCAAATAGTGTAAAAGCTGGTGTACCATGTACTAAAATTGTACCTATCACCACATCATTGGAATTTTCAGCCTGTTCCGCAGTTAGATTGAAAGCTTGACTCTGACCATGGTCCACTCTCTTATTTTTCAGAGCTTGCTGGAATATTTTCTTTTGAGAAGTAAGAGGTTGTCTACCTTGATTGAGCCCTGCATTCCTTTGTTGTGGGGGAATAGCAGGTCGAGACATTTCTTCATTAATTCTCCTCTTCGGACAATTCATCAAAGTATGTTCAGCCGATCCACAGGCCAAATATAGTCCATTAGCAGCTTTGCAGTCCTTCTTGAGATGACCAGGTTTCTGACAGAAGTTGCATGTGAGCTTTTGAGGATGAGGGATGGAAGGTCGCTTCTCGGTAGGACCCATTTTGGAAATAGATTCTCCAGATACTTGATTGAAAGACCTCTTCGATATTGTTTGAACTCGCTTCTCTTTATTAATAACTTGCTCTACACCTCTTGCGGCATCAATCACATCAGCATAAGTCTCAAGTTTGGAAGACACCAAATATTTCTGGATGTCCAATCTTAAACCTTGCTGGAATTGATGAGCTCGATCTTCTTCATCAACAACCATGTATGGTGCAAATCGGCTCAAACGGACAAATTCAGCTGCATACTCTTCTACAGACTTTCCTCCTTGTTTCAGATTGATGAACTGTTGTTCCATCTCCCTTCGAGCTGCCTTTGGAAAGAACCTTGTGTAAAAACTCTTAGTAAAATCTTCCCATACGATTGGTTGTTCCAGTCGGTCTCCTTCAGTTTGCCACCAGGTTCTAGCTACATCCGTCAGCTGGATCTTCACAACATCAATCTTATTCTCCTTAGGAATTCGTGCAGCTGTAAGAAAATCCTCCATCTCGGACAACCACTGTTCAGCTTCAAGTGGTCCAACTGTTCCAGAGAAAGTTGCAGGATGAAGGCGTCGAAAATCAGAAATGCTCCCAACTCGCTATGGTCGAGGCGCATTGATTTGTTCTAATGCTGTCGTAATTCCAGTACGCATCATTTGAGTTTGTTGTTGTTGTGCTTCCATCATTCCACGAAGTACTCCCAACATCTCTGCGGCATTAATTGAGCTAGTGTTCGAGTTCGATTCAGATTCATTATTTTGTGCCATCGTACTGAAGAAGATAAGGAAAAATGGAATCAAAGGAAGTTTGAATCAAGAGATATGGTAATGAAGTCTTCAATATCTACATTTATTCATATGGCTGTGATTACAAGCTTAGGATTAACTCAACCTCGTTGAGTCAACTCATTTTTGAACCTGGCTCTAATACCACTAAAATACCTGTCACGCCCCGCTCCCAATATACGGTATACGAGCACGTATAGCAGATACCGGCAACATATTCAGTTTGAATATGCTAAAGCCTCAATTATAATATCACAGCCACAAAGAATAAATACACGTAGATAAATAAACTGACATTCATTGATCCATGAAGTCTATTACATAAAGAAAACAGAAGGACGATACTGGATAACTTTAGATAACATCCATTAAGGAATGATAGGTTAAAAAACATGAAAAAGACTGCATTTAATACAAACTAAGTACATGATAACTACTGATCTTCAGTCACTTCAGCAAAATACTCCCTGTCTTCCGCGGTAGGATCAACAGGGTTCAACTCAGTCACTGGACATGCATATCCAGGTCGTCAGATAGCGACCAACACAATAAATACAGAAAAATATGATGTAATAATTATGTCCAATATGGTAATAATGCAAGTCTTAGGAAAACATTAAATCCATAATTAACGATAATATTAAGAGACAGGTTAAAGTAAATATCTTTTAGTATGGTCACAATCATAGCAAGTTTATCATTTTAGTAAAGTCAACTCTATAATATGGGTATTTTTATCTAAGATATCATATAATTGGAAAAACAAACTGATGAGATACAACTGTTTCGATTGTTTCCTGTACAGACCCAGGAAATGGTCACAGGATTGTCCGGTGCTGAGTCGGACCTGCCGTCAAGCAAACAGAAATTATAGTCAGGTATGATCCAGCAAATCATCACGCACCCATGGTGTGCGAAATATTCAGTTATACAACTTAACAAGTTTACAACCGAAACAGAGTATATTTCCATCACTCAGTTTCTCCCCCAACCCAGTGTCATTTAAGTATAGTACATGCATGTCTGAATTCTGGTTTTCGTAACTTGTATATTGAATTTCGGGTACAATATTTCAATTAGATTTTGTTAATTTGTTAATAATATAATTTATAGAATCCGTTTTATATTTTATTCAATAAATCACAATTGGTTATATCAAGGATTTACTGATTTGAGATATCATACAGATATCGGCCAACCAGTGTATGAATGCTGGGAGGTTTTCCATGCATTGCACGTTCCTTAATTAGAGAACCAGCATACAAAACTTTTCTAGACACCGATATAGAATGATATCACAAACAGTATGTTTCCACGATTATAGCCTTTTTCATGATTTATTAAAAACCTAACTACAGGCTAGAATTTAACAAGTAATCATTTAATTTCTAACATCATAAAGAAATAATAGATATGTCAATGATTGCACTTGTAATAACACATTTAGCTTCTACAAATTAAATTCTAACAATATAAAGAAATAGCATTTGTAATCACAAATTTAGATGATATAATTGAAGTAATATTTCTATAAGAAAAATTAGCATGTTTAGTGAGTCCAAAAAGAACTCACCTCGATTTGCGAAGGTCTACCAATTGGCAATCACACGAAGCAATCTACACATAAAATTATAATATATTTGTTAAAAATTATTCATCATAAATTCAGGTGATTTTTGGGGAATTTCTAATTTTCATAAAACACTTAGTATTAATTTTAAAGTTAAATAATATTAGTGTAGAAAATTAACTTCTAATGTTGTCCTAATAAGTTATTAGTTACATATTTTGTAAACGTTTGAATTGGTTAATTCTCATCGAACTATAATCTTATTTGTTTGGCAAGAGAGGCTTATAGGATGTGTAAGGTGGGCTCAGCTGGACATATGCTGTATTAATACTAATCTTGAAGTCTATGTTAACAAATATAATTCAACTCTTATGTGGTTATGTTTTTGTTTGATTTTATGTTTGTTGGATTTATTGGATAAGTTTAGCATATAAAGATTTCATTTAAATGATAAATTATTTCCTTCCTATTTTATTTTATATTTATTTTTGAGAAGAATCTCCTAATTGATTTATAGATAATGTTTTGGCCTAAAATTGTAGGATTATCCTAAATTCTATTTGAAATCAATAAATGGGTTTGAATACATCTTATTGGGTCTATAAGATGGTGGATATCTTTTATTAGGGTCGTTAGATAGGGTGTGAGCTAATCCTAGAGTCCAATTAAATAAATGCAATAGAAATTTAAGAAATTAATACCAACCTCAAATAGTAGAGTAAGGGAAGAAAGAAATAGGAGTTTCTTTGTCAAAACTTCGGCGAGGATAATGACAGCGGTCCGACGAGACGCTCCAACAAAGTGAGAGAGAGATTTTTTTTTTTTTTTTTTAAGAGGATGAGTGTAAGATTGAATTTAGAAAAGAAGTTGGGTTTATATAGTGTTAGATTTAGAAGATATAGAATATGAAGGGTTTAGAGAGTTATGGAATTCAAAGGATTTGAGGAGTTATGGAATTTAAAATGTTAGAAAAATGAATGAATTTGGGATGTTATAAAAGAGAGAAGATGAATAGTTTAAATTATTATGTTTATTTGTTATTCATTTAATTATGAAAAAAAATAAGGATTATTACAGTTTAAAGGTTCAAAAAAAATTATTTTTAACCGCCAGTAGCTTGTGCCTGTGAAACAAAGGGAGAGTTGAGGTTGACGATTGCAGTTTTGTCCAAAAAAAATAAGGACAAACTTATTATAAATCCAAACTTGTGAAGTGGACTCAATAAGGAAAAAAATATATGCTCCTTTAGAAACTCCCAAATACCCTTTTACAACTTTTTTTACGCTTAGACCCTTTGAAATGTAATAGAGTGAACCACTATTACTATTAGATATAGTCAGGCAGATTAAAAATCAAATAAACCAAACAATCTTAATCTCTAAAATACCCCCTCCTCCTTTATCTTACAAATCAATAAACCTGTTCTCCTGAGTCCTTATACTCTGATCTTACCTGAATAGGATCTCTCTCTCTCTCTCTCTCTCTCTCTCTCTCTCTCTCTCCCCCCCCCCCCCCCCCCCCCCTGCCCAATTCTTGGAATTCCCGCCAAACCAATCCAATAATGGGCCTTTGTTTTCTTCTTTTCCAAAATATAATTCTCCAATTCTTGGTTCTCGAATTTCCCCAACCCAAACCAACAATGGGCTCCCTGCATTCATCCAAATCGCCCCACAAGGACACCATCACATTTCTTCCTGAACTGAAAAAAAAAAAAAAAAAAAACTTCTTCGTGATCCACCAATCCAATCCTTCACCTTCACGGCATTGTTACGTTCGAGGTGTTGGTTAGCACGTTCAACATTTCGCGACAGGTTGTAACCAATTGTGACAAGTGTAAGTGTAATCATCATACTTATGCTCACTAAACACACAGTTGATGCAAAGATTTTACTTTATTCATTGCTCCAAGCATATCACTATTCTATTTTAGCTACAGTATTACTTTGTGATTTTTATAGATTAACTTGATTTTTCTTTTTCTTTTTTTTTTTTTTGAATTCTTGCACGAATATTCTTTTACATATCATAGAACATGGTCTTGAAAGCTTATTTATCCGTATGTATTTTGATTCCTACCCCAGACACTAACCTAACAAACAAGCCTCGCTATAAAGAAAATGCGCGCTATCATGTTAGGCTTTAATTAAGATGTGATTACCAAACGTTCATAATCCATAGACTTGTTTCTTACTTGCCAAGCGTAATATAGACACAAGAATTCAACATTTCTTGGTATAACTATCATATTTCTAATGCTCTTGTCGCCAAACTACAAAATTTATTTTTTATTATATTATAATTGTTATCATGATAATAATTATAAGAACAACAATTATTTGATTTTATCTTATCTTGTATCACTTGTCACTTTGACTACATTAAACTAACTACTAGATGCAATAGTAAAACAAATAAAATTTAGAAACAAACTATCCTATTTGATCGCATCCTAAGATATGCACCTGAGGGCGTCCTAATACTCCAGCGTGAGACCAGACCAACGCGTAGAGGATGTTATCCTTTTGTTATTATTATTTATTTTTTTTCTTTATTTTCTGTTGTGTGGTTGTTGTACTTTTCATTTTCTTATCTTTTTGTACTAGGGTCACATTTGCTGGCCCGAACTTCTTTTGCTTGTTGTTATTATCTCCCTAATAAAATGCTCATATCCTGCAGTTTAAGCTCAAAAAACAAACTATCCTATTTGATCACACCCTCAGATATCCAACAAACGACAAACATAACAAAACTCCATATTTTCCATACACCCCTAGTTTTTCAGGAGTACTCAACTAGAATATCCTAACTTCTATATTTCATTTTATCTACACGAGTATTAATTAAAACAGAAATTATATTTCTTTAGTTTCACCAAAATTAGAAATAAACTTATTCTCAGGATTCAAGAATAGATTGCCTTTACGTTATCCAAATTTAATGACTAGTAGATTGATATTGCTAAATCATAGACTAATACATATTTTTGTTGTATTATTGGTTGACTATCGACTGAGATAGATTGACCAATCAAAAGACTATTTTCAATAGTAGTGAGAATTGGTCGACTGATGCTCATGTATGGTCAACCAATAGATGGATCTGTTGACCAATTACTATGACGAGTCAACTTATAAGTAAGTTCATAATTATTTAGAATTTGAAGTGTGTGTGAACTTTACAAAGGTTATATTTTAACAGTAAAAAATATCCATTTTTTAGAGCTTTTAGATGATTTCTGCTCTTGCAAATAGGAAAATTCTAAATGCGCACCACATTTTACTTAGTGAGCACTACATCCTGTAGGAAAGTGTAGGCGGAGAAAACTTTAAAAGCAAGAGAAAAAAGCCACATGGGGCAAAATAGCGCGAGGCTAACTACCCCGCGCGAGGCTAGCAGCCCCGCGCGAGGATGACAGCCTCGCACGCGCGAGGCTATTCCACTTTCCAAATTAGATTTCCTTCTAGATTTCAACCACAATTCCGATTCTAATCATATCCAATCACTCAGAATTAAAAATTTCATATTCAGATACGAGTTCAGAGATGGAATTTTATCATTATCTTTAAGGAAACCCCTAAATCTATAAACAGGAGCCAAGAGGGGGATTTTTGGGATCTTTTGGGGAGAGATATAGTAGACTAGATTATTTATACAGAGAGCATGCCGACCAACAGCAAGAGCTGCCGGCCAGAATCTTCTTCTTCATATTTTCCATGTTCAAGATCAACTTTGAGTGATTAGATCGTCAATGGAGTACATGAGCGATGCTCCATAGCCACGTCAGGACCCACATCTTTTATAAAAGAGAGAGAGACATGTTCTATAAGTATTCTCGTTTGTTTTTTAATTTTCTTTTCATTGTAATTTGGATATTTTCATTGTAATTTTTGTAAATCTATGGCAATGAAAGGAGATGCGTCTTTTGACGGAAACAAATTGGCGATCATAGTGGGAGTTGTTTTCTACACTGATGAGAAAATTGTGGCCCAATCGACACCCATAATATTAGTAAGTCTGTAGAGATGTTGATCGTACAAATTGATCAAAATAAATATGAGTATTTATCCTCTAGATCGATTAGTCCGGTCAAAACTTAGCTCCATCGCCGCTTGGAAACCCTCGATACAAGTTCAAATGACAAGGAGACTCCCGTTAAACAAGAGCCCCTTGGATTTTTGATCTTAGAAAATGAAGAAGTCAAAGCATTAGACTCGAATGACAAGATGATTCCCGTTGAACAGAAACTTCTCGGATCTTTAAGTTCTAAACAGCAAAAGATTAAACTTACGAATTTTAATGACAAAGGGACTCCTGTTGAATAGGAACCCTTTTGATTTTCAGATTCCAAAATTTTAAAAAAGGAAAGATCTTCTCCTATCATGGATGAACAAAATATTAAAGAGAAGTTAAGATCTTGACTGAGCAGAACTCAAATTCGCAATCGAAACCTTGAGCGCGGCAATAAATTTTTAAAAGACATGTCCAAACAGAATCTAGTTTCAAGACTATACGCGAGGCTAATGCCAAGCGCCAGGCTAAACAGCCTAGCATGACTATGCGCGAGGTTAATGCCAAGCGCTAGGCTAAATAGCATAGCATATCTCTGCGGGAGGCTAATTCCAAGCACAAGGCTAATCAACCCAGCAGAACTTTGTGCGAAGCTAATCAGCCCCGCGTACAAAGAGTAAAACACCAGGCTATTTAGCCTCGCGTAAAAAGTCTAGAATACAAGATTAAGTCTCAGTTCCATGAAGTATCTACAAAGACCATAACAGAATCTCGTCTAAGACAGAAGCTTCAATCTCCTACACCCTCTAACTGCCATGACACAGCCGGGACTCTTCTGAAGGTTGTAGCAAACATGAGACTCGTCAAGAGAACGATTTACGAGAATTCCTCAATAAAAAGAGGAGGATGGTCCAATCTCATCCATTATGTCGCTGTGAGCAGATAATCTCCGCAGTATTTACCAATTGCAATTGTGGTCCACACCGTCCCTCAATTTTCAGTCGAATAACCGAGCCAAAGGACAATGCATCCAAAAGAAAGGTGTGCTTACAGAAGAAAGATTACCAATGTTGAAGAACCCCTATTCGTAACTTCGAATATAATAAATAAAGGAAAGAAGCCATGAGGAGATAGATACTCCACGGATGTGAAATCTCGTCATTACACATGATTTCAGTCAGGAATTCTAGTACCACCAAACTACAAAAGATTGACTAAGGGTTCAGATAGCAAAAGCAAAGGAGATAGTGATCACTTCGCCATTGCAACATTGCGATCATATGAATCTTCCAGGTTTGAAGATACAACAGCTCATATGCAGGAAGCTCCAATGAAGTGAATCAAAGATTCAAATTGCAAGAATGCCTGATCATATATCAACAAAAGAGTCTTGATGAACTCCGTATGTTGCTTCTCAAAGCGATAGAGAAGAGTATTGAAAATAAATCAGAGAAACCTTCCGACAAACCACCAAAGGATGATGGTGGAAATCCAGAGAATGGAGAAGAGTTTCATTATGAAGTGGATCCGCATGTAGAAAAGATGCAAAGAATATAGGACCAACTAGAAGTCTTGATGTACAAAAATGACTTACAACAAGTAGGCGTTACTAAACCGTACCCAATCGAGTGAGAATCGACTCCTTTTCCCGAAAGATACAAACCTCTAAAATTAGAGTCTTTTGATGGAAAGGGTTCCCCAAACCAGCATTTGCATTACTTCTTGCTATAGACAGGTCACCTCATGGAGAATGATCCCATAATGACAAGTCTTTGCAAGTACCTTGAGAGGGCTTGCATTTACGTGATTTATGTAGTTGCCCCCGGAAACTATTAAATCATGGTCCGATATGGAGAAGGAATTCTTACGTCGTTTCTTCGAAGATGACACGGAGATTTCGGTTCACGCTTTCCTCGCAAACAAGCAAAAAGAGGATGAGACTATTAAAAGTTTTGTAGAACGTTTTTGAGAGATGTCACTGCGATACCCACTTGGCATGTCACAAGAAATGCTAGTTAAAACATGCAAGCATAACTTCCAAACCAATATCCTCATAAAGATGGGAGCAGTGGAGTCCAAAATGTGGAAGGATCTAGTTAAATAGGGGCAGCAAGCGGAGAATATAATCCGTCGTATTAATGAAAGTCGTTGCCAGAAGAGAGTATCCACAAACAGGCAACAATTGCAACTAAACTGCACTAAGAGTAAGGAGGCGATGACCGTTAGGCCTGTTGCAAATCAAAAATTGCAAAATAACTAGGACTCTATAGATTTTTGCGTACGACTTCAAAGATGAACAGGTGGCTACGTTCTTTCATTTGTTAACTAAAAAGGGTATGCTCAAACTGTCCGAAAATCGAAAACTGGAGGATGCTGGGAAGACAGATGATTCCAAGTATTACTTCTACCATCAGAATATTGGACATCCGACCAAGGATTGTTAGTTCTCAAAAATAAGATCCAGGTGCTTATTAACGCGAAGGTTTGCGACCAAAATAGAAACAAGTGTCCGCAAATGTGACTACAATTACTATAGGGTCATTGCATATTCTAGCCGGTATGACCCCAATCCTTGAAGAAAAACTGATAGTCAAGAACTTCGACCCTCATGGGTTGAAGGAAAAGGGTATGTCTACAATTTCCACTAACAAACGAGAAATCATATGGGTGCATCCAAATCTATTGGAGGATGAAAAATGGACTACTCCAACCAACTCAAAGAAGACCTAGGGGAAGACTTGAACATCTTATGCAATATCCTTGATAAAAGATATCAATCCAGCACCACTTCGCTCACAGACTCAGAAAATGAGGCAACGATAATGGTCACTCATCCAAATGAGGTAGGGCCATTAAGGACTCGGTCCAGAAAGAACTACCTTAGAGATTATTCGAATGTTGGGTCAAGTAAGTCAGCAGAAACACCTCAACCGCCGCCTGCTAAATAAAAAGGACCTCGCTATCAGAAAGATTCGAAAAGGATAGTGAGGCAATGGGAATACTATTTCGATTTAACGTGTTACCCCAGTTAGCCAACATCCCTGCTCGAATTACTCTTTACGAGCTTCTGTAACTCTCAAAGGCAACAAAAGATGCCATAAGAGAAGCTTTGGCCGATTCAGAAGCTTTTCTCACACAAATTGCATAATCATCTGCTGAAAGGAAGATCCCTGCCTGGGTTGCTATCAAACAACGAGGAAGGTTCCACATATAACATTCTCACATGAAAACATGCAGGTGAAGAACCCGAAGCACAACAGACCTCTATATTACTTGGGATATGTGGGTTTAGCCAAGGTGAGCCGGATCCTGACTGATCCTGATTCTACGTTAAGTATCATCCCTCAAAAATTGATGTAATTTCTAGGCATTTCCGCTAGTCGTTTAATTCCCACCAATGCCATCATCCATGGGTTTAACACTAATGATAGTTATCCTTTGGGAAAGATACAACTTCGATGCCAAATTGGAGACTTGAAGTCAGAAGTTACATGTTACGTTATCGACGCAGACACGTCTTATAACATTCTGCTCGAGCATCCCTAAATCCATGCCTATATGGTGGTCCCATTGACACTCCATCAATGCATAAAGTACACTAATGAAGAAGGCGAGGTTCATACACTGATAGCATAGAAGCAACCGTTCAAGGGGTTGGAGAACTATTTCATAGATGCCATGCTATATCAAGAAGCTCATGGAACTTTCGACGAGCCAGCGAAAGAAAGCTACGACAGCGGTAATGAGGCAGATGCAGAGACTGAGCTCGACAAAGACAGCGATTTTGGGTTCGAGATAAATCCATTTGTAATTAGTTTAGATAATATGGATGTATTTTGTGCCATCGATGAGGTAAGCGAAATGGGTCATTAATGACAATTTAGGATTTGCTTACTCGCCTACTGTTGCTTCAGATTCTATGCCCTCCTGCATGAGCCAGAGGTAGATAGCTTGTCTGAGTTTGAAATACTGACAGCCTTTCAATTGCCGATATGGTTATTGGTTGCTGCACAGTCAAAGATAGCTGACCCAAAAGGCTCTGTTTTTGAGGTGCCTCCTCAAAGGCCAAACCAACATTCTATAATATTTGGAAGAGTTGAGTTGTGGCCTAAGCCAAATCTAGAAGATGACAGTGATAGCCAAGTATCACTGTAGTTTGAATTCTATAAACCAAATTCTCATCGAATGATGAGAAAGATGGGTTATGACTTAACCTCCAAGCAAGATTTAAATTTTGGAAAAGGAAGGAGGAATCTTCTATGCTCATTTGTACCAAAAAGCAAGAATCTTGATTATTACCACAAAACTCGCAGGGGGCTGGGTTATGTTACGCCCTCGGAAGTAGAGTCGAGCATCCAGCCAGTTTAGAAGGCAATGAGGCCACATCAGATTCGGATACTGATGTAAGTACTGGAGCCATATTCCAGGCTCTTATGTTGAATATGACTTCTACGACCTGTAATGCAGAGGAAGAAGATCCGTGAATCCAACATATGGAAGCCCAATGGGATATGCGATTTGAACAACGCGAACTGTCCACTGAAGACAAGGTAGTCCAAATTAATATGGGAACGGAGGTGAATCCGAAACCCATTTTCATAAGTGAGAACTTACCTTCGTCCAAAAAAGAAGACCTATTAGCTCTGATAAAAGAGTAATAGATATCTTCGCTTGGAATTATGAAGACATGCCGGGCCTGGATTTGGAAGTCACGGTCCACTGAATTAATATCAAGTCAGGAGCGAAGCCAGTAAAACAGCAACAAAGGCGCTTTCGTCCTGAATTGATGGAAGCAATGAAGTCGAAGTCAAGAATTTTGTTGATTCAGGTTTTATCCGTGAGGAGCAACTCACCCATGATGGTGTCATGATGTGCTTTCTGACTCTTAGAGGAGAGCTTATGGCTAAACCTCTCCCATTTGACAGCGCAGACACCTTCCTTTAGAAGATTTCATGGACAACATCAACATTCTCTTGCTGGGGGCTAGACTCGGCCAATGGAGGATTCAAGTTAAAGTAAAGGGACGACCAAGAATCTAGGTCAAAATGAGTGATAAGACCGAGAATGGGAACTAGACTCGGAAGAAGATTCAAAAAGTAGAAGGCTCGAATTCAAGGACCTAGGATACGCCTGGCATAAGAACGCAAATAATTTCTAAGGAAATGCCAAAGAAATACTAAAAGAAAGTGAGAAGGACTATGAATCTAAAAATAGAAGAAGTTGAACTAACCTTGAGGAGAAGGAACGAACATTAAGGTGAAAAGAAAGCAGGAAGGCTTGAATTTTCTTTGATTGCTCAAATCCTGAGCATGTAAAGTTTTCCACAAACCCAAGCGGGCTTCAAATAGAGTCCCCCGCCAACCCCCAAACAGTCTCTACGGTCTCAAAGGCGACAATGATTCCTGCTCTGAGGACATGTCAACCATTTAGATGATTGATGAGACGGTTTGAATTCAAACTGACAATCTTTTATAACCATAAGATTTCAGACATATGAATCTAGAGTGAAGCTGAAGGCAATCTTTATGTGCCAGCACAAACATTTTCAATCTTTGTGTGCCAGCACAAAACTTTTCCACAACAGTAATGACGTGACATTTTCCCTCTTCGAGATAATCCTTATGATTAATGGGATCAATATTTAAAATAACGATAACAGTAACATAACGTTTTGTCTCTGTTTGATTATGTAGCATATAGCGTAATACATAACGTATATTACACAATTTTCTATTTATTTAATAAAAAATAACTATATAAAATAACTTTTATAAATTAAAAATTAAATTAAAAAATTCTAAAAGAAAATATAAAAAAATTATATCTTAGTATTAAATCTAAATTTTTAATAAGTTTTATAATAATTCTCATATTTATCTTTATAAATTAAATTACAGTCACACCCATAATTTCAGTCATCATCTAAATAATAAAACAAGATTTCAAATTTATTTTTAATTATTATCAATATTGTAATTTATATTTTGTAATGCTCAATTTATGTTATTTTTAATTATTTATTTTATATGAGCTGAGAATTCAATTTAATCATCAAGTAAGAAATTTCAGTAATTAAAAAAAAAATTATAACAAAAAAAATTCGGTAATTGAAAAGGAATTATAACTAATAAATAAGGATGTACAAATTAACAATGTCACAAGAAATCACATAAGCAAACAACAAATCATCAAGTGAAAAAAAAACTACAGTAATTCGCTGACAATCAAAATAAATAGTTAAAATCAATATAAAAACTATTTAAAAATTATTGTAAATAACGTAATTTAATGTAACGTGAAAAAAACGTAAAATAACATTTTTAAAAAAGCACCATTATGGTGCAATGAGTTATTTTCGAGTGTTAAGTAACGTTGACTTTCTGTTAGCTTTCATAACGCAACATAACGGATTTTATAACGTGTTATTTTCAACATTGGATGGGACAATTTAGTTTTGAGTCACCACTTCACCTTAATCATACTACCAACGTGTTAATCGAGCTTACTGTATCAATGGTTGGAGAGCATTAAGACCAAATACCGAATTGAGATCAGGTGTTAACAAAATCTTTAGTCTGATCATATCAGCAGACGAATCATCCAATATATCTCAACCCTTCATTCCCCTAAATGATAATTTCAACTCTCATGTTAACTCGGCTAGGTGACTACATGATTTCGAACTTGGGAGTCATGGTGCTCCAGGAAATTCAATCCTAAGGAGTTTAATTTTCCACCTGATTAGCCAACAATCTGATTGGTTGACACCATGGGTGGGCCCATATGTAGCTTGAGGGGGCGGCAATGTTTTTTTAAAATGTCAATTACTTTAAATTTCAAACAATTTTAACCCCGTAACTCCTAAATCCTCAATTTTATTGTTCGTCTCTTCTTTAAATTTTTAGTTTTCAATTATAAAAATTGTGATTACAAAATATTATGAATGGTTCAATATTTAAATGAATATGATATCTCACTTTTTTACTGAACAAAATATTTTTAATTTAAACTACAAAAATCAATGACAAAAATATCTGAAAATGATATTTGTATTTTAATATCTTAAATTTACATAAAATTATATAATAGATATTTCTATATTAGTATTGCAATGTCATAATTTTATATGTTAATTATACAATAGAAACATGATTTTATTTGGCCAGGGGCTTCTGACATTGCACTTCTGATAACGGTACTTCACCTCTTACATCTGAACGAGCTATCCGAACAGCTCAATCTCCAAATAACTCTATCCCTCATAGTTCGAATGTCTGGATCTGCTCTTATTTGACACTCCTAATAACTCGAAGCTCGGCCTAATAAGGCTATACAATGCTCGTTTTTCGGCCACTGGCCATAATATGACCAAAATATGTGCAATCGTCTGCAAAAGTGATGAAATAGAAGGCTCCTTACCTTGCCCTCACATTGATAGGCCCACAATTTCAAAATGAATAAACTGTAGAAAAGTAATGGCTCTCTTGGCCTTACCATCTGGTAAACATGTAAACAATTTTCACAAGTGGGCAGATCAATTTTAGTGAGTGGCACAAGAAGTCTTTCTCTAGCTAATCTATTCAATCTATCTTGCCCAGTATATCCTAATCTGTTGTTCACAAGACACTCTCACTTAAAACACTATCAGAAAGAAATCAGAATCAAAACTCAATCTCAATTTTCATATCTATTATAAATCTGAGATTACATATATTTATGAACCTCTCAATAGACAACGTGGTACTAAACTCAAACTAAGCCCAAATACAAAATAGTATTTTAATCAACACTCCCCCTCAAATTGGAGTATAAATATCAATCATTTCCAACTTGTTACACAGATTAGAAAATACAGTTGGTGATGCAGTTTAAGTTAAAATATTGGCTAATTATTTTGACGAGGGAGTAAATAGAGTACATATTATTTTCTTCGCCAGATTATTTCGAATCAGATGACAGTTTATTTTTATATACTTAGTACGATCATGAAACACTGAATTTTAAGCAATATAAATAACTGACTGACTATCACAATACATAAGCATAAGATCTTTCAAATTAAACCCAAATTCAGTCAGCAAATTCTTTAACCATAACAATTTGCATGTAATGTGTGTCATTGCCCTATACTCTGGCTCAGCTGAAATCTAGAGGCTACATCATGTTACTTACTCCTTCATGTGTCTAGATTATCTCCAACAAATGTAAAGTATCCAGTGGTCGACATTCTGTCTCATCTATCTCTTACATATCCAGCATCTGAAAAGGCAGAGATTTTAATATGTCCATACTTTTTTTTATAAAATAATCTATTTTTAGGAGAACTCTATATGTCAAAACTCTCAAAACAGCTTTCCAGTGTATACCCCTTGATTTATGTATGAACTGACTTAGTAACCCAACAACAAAAAAAAATATTAGGTCTAGTGATCATGAGATATATAAGCTTACCAAATATTCTTTTGTACTACTTGACCTCCTCATACAAAGCACTATTTTCACTTCACACGTTAAAAACTGACTTTATTAGAGTATTAGCAGGATTATACCCAAAGCGACCGGTCTCTTCCAAGAGATCTAGTGCGTACTTTCTCTAAGAAAGAAGTAACTCATATTTATAATAAACTACCTCAATATCAAAAAAATATCTCGGTCTTCTGATATCTTTAGTTACAAAATATTACTTGAGATAATCTTTTGTCTTAGTCAAGACTGTTGTATCACTCCTAATTAGTAGAATATAATCTACATATACAACAAGAAGGACAATATCAGAACGAGCATGCCGGACAAAAATAGAATGATCATAGTGACAATGTTGAACAACAATTATACTAGAAATCTTCTCAAACCAGACTCGAGAACTCTGTTTAAATATATAAATTGCTTTCTTAAGTTTGTAGACGACATTCTCCCTCTGAACAACATACTTTGAAGCTTATTCTATATACACCTCTTCTTATAGATTACCATATAAAAAAGCCAATCGAGATTTACGGTAAGGGAGAAGAGAATGTGAATAGAGTTGAAACGAGCTACAGGAGAGAAAATTTCAAAGTAATCAACACCATAGGTTTGCCAAAAACCTTTTGCAATAAGACGAGATTTATAGCGGTCAATGGAGTCATCTGGCTTGTATTTAATAAAGTAAATCCAGCGATAACCAACAATATATGCATCAGGCGAAGAAAGAACCAAACCTCAGGTTCCACGAGAGACAAGGTTTGCATTTCTTCATTCATGGTCGACTGCCAGGCAGAAACAACATTGCTTCTTGAAAAGATCAGGGTATAGCGACGAAAGAAAGAGAAAGCGCAAATTGGCAGAACATTAGGTGAAGGTAATTATATGAAACAAATTGAGAAATATGACGAGTAATAGTAGAGCGCTTACCCTTCCAAAGAGCAATGAGAATATCAGAGGTAGAAGCAGAAAAAAGTTATGATTGTTGAGGACCTGCAGTGGGAGATGGCAGAGTAATGGCAGTGAGTTGGGAGGAAACACTTTTTGACGGCGAGAAAATATCAACAGTGGCTTTGTGGAAGACACATATTCATCCCCTTTATGAGGCACTAATACTTACCCGATCTTAATAGTGGAGACAGGTAGCGGCAAAGAATGAAAAGTGTCCAATTGGTATGTTGATGTGGAAGTAAAGTATGAAACAGACTCAAAGAAAGTAGCATCAGCAAAGACAAAATACTTTCTAGATATTGGATCGTAACACCTATACTTTTTTTGTGTTCTAAAATATCCAACAAATATATACTTGATTGCATGACGATTTACGTTGTCTAAATGAATATGATATCTCTCTTTTTTTTACTGAATAAAATATTTTTAATTTAAACTACAAAAATCAATGACAAAAATATCTGAAGATGATATTTGTATTATAATATTTTAAATTTACATCAAATTATATAATAGATACATCTATATTAGTATTGTAATGTCATAATTTTATATGTGAATTATACAATAGAAACATGATTTTATTTGGCCAAGGGCTCTGACATTGCACTTCCGATAGGGGTACGTTGCCTCTTACATCTGAACGAGCTATTCGAATAGCTCAATCTCCGAATAACTCTATTCCTTATAGCTCGAATGTCGGGATGTGCTCCTGTTTGACACTCCTAATAACTCGAGGCTCGGCCTAATAAGGCGATACAATGCCCGTTTTTGGGCCACCGGCCATAATATGAAATATGTGCAATCGTCTGTAAAAGGGATGAAATAGAAGGCTCTTTACCTTGCCCTCACATGGATAGGCCCACAGTTTCAAAATGAATAAACTGTAGAAAAACTAATGGCTCTCTTGGCCTTACCAGATGGTAAACATGTTGCTTTAATAGTAAACAATTTTCACAAGTGGGAAGATCAATTTTAGCGAGTAGCACAAGAAGTCTTTCTCTAGCTAATCTATTCAATCTATCTTGCCCAGTATATCATCTGTTGTCCACAAAACACTCTCACTTAAAACACTGTCAGAAAGAAATCATAATCAAAACTCAATCTCAATTTTCATATCTATTATAAATCAGAGAATACATATGTTTATAAACCTCTCAATAGACAATGTGGTACTAAATTCAAACTAAGCCCAAATACAAAATAGTATTTTAATCTAACACTTCTCCTCAAGTTGGAGCATAAATATCAATCATCTCCAACTTGTTACATAGATTAGAAAACACAATTAGTGATGCGGTTTTAGTTAAAATATCGGCCAACTATTCTAATGAGAGAGTAAATGGAGTACATATTATCTTCTTCGCCAGATTATCTCTAATCGGATGACAGTTTATCTCTATATACTTAGTACGATAATAAAACACTAGATTTTAAGTAATATAATAACTGTCTGATTATCACAATACATAGGCATAAGATCTTTCAAGTTGAACCCAAATTCAGTCAGTAAATTCTTTAACCATAACAATTCGCATTTAGTGTGTGTCATTGTTCTATATTCTGCCTCAGCTGAAATCTAGATGCTACATCATGTTACTTACTCCTCCTTATAACTAAATTACCTCCAACAAATATAAGGTATCCAGTGATCGACTTTCTGTCTCCTTTATCTCCTGCATATCCAGCATCTGAAAAGGCAGATATTTTAATATGTCCATATTTTTTTTATAAAATAACCCCTTTTTAGGAGAACTCTTAATATATGGACTCTATTGGACATATATGGACTCTTAATACCTCCTCATACAAAACACTATCTTTACTTCACACGTCAAAAACTGACTCTATTGGAGTATTAGCAGGTTTACACTCAAGACGATCGGTCTTTTCCAAAAGATCTAGTGCGTATTTCCTCTGAGAGAGAAGTAACTCATGTTTATGATAAACTATCTCAATATCAAAAAAATATGTCGGTCTTCCCATGTCTTTAGTTACAAAATATTGCTTGAAATAATCCTTTGTCTCAGTCGAGACTGTTGTATCACTCTCAATTAGTAGAATATCATCTACATACACAGCAAAAAATATAATATTAGAACGAGTATGCCAGATAAAAATAGATTGATCATAGTGATAATGCTGAACAACAATTACAGTAGAAATTTTCTCAAACCAGATTCGAGAACTCTGTTTAAATCTATAAATTGCTTTCTTAAGTTTGCAGACGACATTCTCCCCCTGAACAACATATCCTGAAGGTTGTTCTATATACATCTCTTTTTATAGATCACCATATAAAAAACCAATCGAGATTCACGGCAAGAGAGAAGAGAATGTGAATAGAGTTGAAACGAGTTACAAGAAAGTCTCAAAATAATCAATATCATAGGTTTGCAAAAAACCTTTTGCAATAAGACAAGATTTATAACGGTCAATGGAGCTGTCTGGCTTGTATTTAATAAAGTAAATCCAGCGATAACCAACAATATATGCATCAGGCAAAGAAACAACCAAATCTTAGGTTTCACGAGAGATAAGGTTTGTATCTCTTCATCTATGGTCGACTGCCAGACAGAAATTAACACTACTTCCTGAAAATGTCAGGGAAAGCGCAAACTGGCAGAACATTAGGTGAAGGTAATTATATGAAACAAATTGAGAAATATGATGAGCAATAGTAGAGTGCTTACCCTTCTAAAGAGCAATGAGAATATCAGAGGTAGAAACAAAAAAAAACTTATGGTTGTTGAGGACCTGCAGTTGGAGATGACAGAGTAATAGGTAGTGAGTTGGGAGGAAGCACTTTTTGACGGCGAGAAAATACCAACAATGGTTTTGTGGAAGGCACATGTTTATCCCCTTTATGAGGCACCAATACTTACTCGATCTTAGTAGTGGAGACAGATAGCAAAGAATGAAAAGTGTCCAATTGGTATGTTGATGTGGAAGTAAAGTAGGAAACAGACTCAAAGAAAGTAGCATCAGCGAAAACAAAATACTTTTTAGATATTGGATCACAACACCTATAGATTTTTTGCGTTTTAGAGTATCCAACAAATATATACTTGATTGCATGAGGATTTAAGTTGTCTAAATCGAAAGACAAATCTTGAATAAAACATGTACAACTAAAAACTTGAGGTATAAGAGGAAACATGAGTATATTAGGATAAAGACAGAAAAATAGAATTTTACCATGCAAGATAGAATATGGTATCATATTTATTAAATGACACGCAGACAAAATAGTATCATACCACAGATATCTTGGAGCATACATGTGAATCACTAATGTCCGAGCAACATTTAGAATATGTCTATGTTTTTTTTTTTCAGCAATATCGTTTTGCTGAGATGTGTGAGAATAAGATGTTTGATGAATAATTCAATTATTAGCATAAAATAAGGAAATATCAATTTTTATATACTCCATAATATTATCAGTGGGCAAAATACGAATATATGTAGAAAATTGATTTTTTTTATGTCCTTATAAAATAGTTCACTTATACTAGAAACATCAGATCTTTTTCTTAACAAATACATTTATGTCATGCGAGAGAAAATCACCACAAATATAATAAAATATCTAAAGCCTTTAAAAGAGGAAAAATGACATGGTCCCCAAACATTAGAATTGACTAACTCAAATGGAAAACTAGTACGTAGATTGACTCGACCTAGATACGAAACGCGATGATATTTACCTAGTTCACAAGACTCACAATTTAACGTAGATATACCGACACAGTGGGTAAAACGAGATGAAGACTCTAGATAGAGGGATGTCCAGGGTGTTAGTGTCACTATAAAAGAGAATCAGAGATAGAAGCAGCAAACCCTATTGGTGATGTCTCATTGAGAAAGTACATCCTCTCGTTGCTCACGACCCATACCAATCCTCATCCCAGTCTGGAGGTCCTGAAAAATATAGTAAGGTAGAAAGAACGTTACAAAGTAGTTGTTAGTTTTAGCAATTTAGCTAAGAAACAACAAACTAAAAGGAAATTAGGAACAAACAAAACATTATCAAACGTTAATGAATTGGTAGCATGAAGTTCTCCATCTCCAATGACTGAAGAAGAAGAGCCATCAGACAGGAGGAATTTATTTGAAAAATGTAGGGAGACAAACTTAATTCTAATACCTATCATATAGGAGAAAGTTCCAAAGTTTATAACCCATGGTTGGCCAGATGAAGCAATGTGAGTATCAATATCTGATAAGCAAGTATGAGTAGCATACGGACTGACCACGATGATTGAAAAATGGAGAAACCTGTCAAGTTCACTTTGTGAAATCTGAACCATCGTTGAAAATATTGAAGTGCTAGCAGAATTTATTGTCGACGCAGTATCTTTTGTTTTAGATAAAGTATTAACAGCTTGTGCCCATTCTGATTTCCATGCTTCTCCCAATAGTATACAAATATGTGATTTTTTCTGCCACAGTAATCACATTCACTGGATTCTCGTCTACAACCGGAGTTTCGATCAACATTGCTACCATGACCACAGCCTCCTCCTGAATCACTACCACGACCACGACCATGGCCACGGCCTCGTCCCTGACCAGAAAATAGTGCAAAATGGTCATTGGAGGAAAGGATTTGAGTTGTTGATATATTAGAACCAGTAAAAATACGAAGGACTCTAGAATATATCACTGTCAGGAATAGAATACTATTACCAGTAAGAATTTGACCCCTCACCTGGGTCAATAAAGAAGAATCCAATCCGGAGAGAAATTTTGTAACAGCGAAATCCTGACAATATTGTCTCGAGGTTTTAAGAGTTGTAACTAGTGGCTGATAAATCTCAAGCTCCTCCAACATGCCTTGAAGAGTGGAATAGTATCCGGATACAGACATTTTATCTTATTTGAAAGTAGACAAGCGCTCATACAGTTTAAAAACTCATGATATATTTTTCCATTACTATATACTTTATTAAGGGTGGTCCATATCTCTTTTATAGTTTTCAAGAATATAATATTATAACTTACTTTTTCTTCCATACTATTAAGAAACTATGTAATCACGCAACAGTCATTAACAAGCCAATCAGAATAAATATGATCGTTCTCATTTAGTGGATCATCTAGTAAATGTATAATTTTTCTTTGTGCACCAATAAATACCCTGAACGACTAAATCCATAAAACATAATTGTTGTTATTCAACTTAATAGTGGTAGCATTAAGATTTTTTTTGTATAAATTCTCAATCATGACAGTAAGGACAGTAGCTGCAATATATTAAGTACTTGAAGTGGATGATTTCATAAAAAAAAAAAAAAAAAATTACGAACCCAACTTACAAAGAAGTAGTACAGTAATAAATAAAGATGATTTTAGTAGTAAAATCACCTTTTGGATGATTTTAGTAGTGTAGACCCAGCCTTTTACAAGCAGCAAGATCATCAGAACGGCAAATCTATTTCAGCAGCTGCAGTAACATCAAATTCCAGCAACAGCAACAAATTTTTGTTTGGGCGGGGCAACAAATTCCAGCAAATTCTGCTGCTGTGGAATTTCAGCAAATTCCAGCAACAGCAGCAAATTTTTGTTTGGGTGGGGCCGGCAAATTCCAGCAATAGCAGCAAATTTTTGTTTGGGTGGGGCAGGTTCGGCCACCCGTTGTGGAAGATTAGGGTTTTTTTTTTTTTTTTTTTTCTTTCTTGGTGGATGGTTGAGATTGATAGGCAATTAGGACATATGGCTGAGATCTATTTCTTAAACCTAGATTGCTCTGATAACATATCATAAAGAAATTAGAATTAAAACTCAATATCAATCTTCATATCTATTATAAGTCATATCAGAAAAAAAAATCAGAATTAAAACTCAATCTCAATCTTCATATCTATTATAAATCAGAAGTTACATATATTTACAAACCTCTCAATAGGCAATGTAATACTAAACTCAAATTAAACTCAAATACAAAATAGTATTTTAATTTAACAAACACAATTGCTTGAATTAGAAATATATAGATGAATCCAAACAAGCATCTATATTATTAATAGTACAACGCACAATAAAATCATTTAGTACATTAACCAGAATCATATTAAAATGTTTATCTTGTGTATGTAAACACAGCCATTCACAAACATAATCTCAACTAAACCCATAAGAAAAACAACAGAAACAAGTTCATCGGAGTTCCGGTGTAAAGTACTGTTCTCCATATATATATATATATATATATATATATATATATATATATATATATATATATATATGTGTGTGTGTGTGTGTGTGTGTGTGTGTTTGTGTGTGCGTGCGCGCGCTTCACTTTGTATTCGATGAAATTACAAAGGCTCCTTGATCTATCGGTACATGATCCGGTCCTCCTGAGTTTGGACCCCACTTATGAACCGTTTCAACTAGCATCAAACAACTACTAGTATATAAATTTGAGAGATCTTCCTAGTAGTTATAAAGTACATTCAGCTCCATGCAATCGCGGGCAAAGTGACCTAGCTTTCCATAACTGTAACCACCTTGTTTTTCTTGTTTAATTTTCCACCGTGCCTGTTGCTTGCACTTATCGTTCTTCACACTAGGGTCAAGACCACCCCGTTTGCCTTGTTTAGAAACCTTACCCTTCCCACCTCTGCTCTGCACTTGGAGCCTAATGCTCCTTGCGAGTGAGCAGTAGCCATAGAAGCCTCATGGGTTGGTTTTGAGTCTTCTAGCTCAACATAACGAGCAGCATTATCAAAAGTTATGATGTCAGCACTGTGCGTGAGTTTCACACGCACATGCTCCCAAATTTCGGGAAGGGAGCAGATGACAGTCTGGATCTATAATTCATCAGTCATGTCATGTCCTGCAGCTTTCAATTTGCTGATCATATTGGACACAACAGTAATATGTTGCCTCATCAAATGATTAGGGTGCTTTTTATACCATCAAACTACAAGAGATAAAAGCCATCAAACTACAAGAGATAAAGCCTTATCATCGAGGTTCCACCAAATTTAACCTTTACAGTATCCCAGGCTATCAGAACAATATTTTTCAAATTGCAATGTAATATCATTCCTCATGCTGCCAAGCATAAATATGCTAGCCATGCGATCTTTGCGCGTATAAGTTTGATATGCTTCCATATCACGCCTATACCGATGCTCAGGTTCAGCCATCGAGTTTGTGATGGTTTCTACCATGTCCTGCTCTTCCAGGAGATACTCAATTTTACAATGTGTGGCATCGTAATTCTTTTCAGTCGACATATTTCTCTGTTTTAAATCAGCAATAATACTCTTTGAGGAAGCTATTTCAACTATATAAAGCAGTTCGCATAATCAAGATTTAAAACAATTTATGACCTTAAATTTTGCTACAAAACATCTAAATTAAACAATAATAATTTACTGATGCAACAGTGATAAAAGTAATGTTGAACATTCAGTCACTGTATGCATAAGCTTATTTCCACAAAGTTTAATGAAATTGTATGCAAAATCTCGTAATTATGTGATGCGACATAATCATACAATATAGAACAGCAATGGATCTATAGATTTCAACAAAAAACAAAAAACCAAAACCCACTGCACAGCACACCATGTACAGTATCCTGGCACACTAGGTTATTGGTAGACCAACCCACAGGTCTAATGTAGCAGTGTTATTAGCCCACTAATCTAGTGATAGCCCTATCAGTAGATCAGGACTACTGATGCTCTTTGGTCAATCAATAAAATTAATAAAAATACGATCTTTTGTACTTTTCAGGAATAATCTTTAAACTAAAACATTAAAAATATTATTTCATACAATAATAACAAGTTAAATAAAAAATCAATTAATTATTAAAAACTTATTCTTTTTCTTGTTTTTCAGTAAAATAACAAATTTAAATTTACGTAACTAAATAAATTGAGTGCCGACTTTGACCCATTTAACTTCCAAGAAATCGGATTATCTTTCAAAGAAGATTAAAAACAACTCATTTGAATTCCAGAGTAAAAATTATGGCCAAATTACTGAGAAAGTATGGCAGCAGCCTCATCTTTGTACAAACAATAACTTTTAAATCCATTTTGCTTAAGTGTTAAGAGGCAAAAAAGTATAAATAACCAAAGTTCTAGAAAATTCAATTCTCCTTTAAATAAGACCATATAATTTGGAATTCTAGATCAAAAGCTATTGTTGAAATATTGAGAGGTTATACAAATGACAGGACCCTGGCATTAGCACAACCAACGACTTAAAACTGGTTTTTGACAAGTTTATTGTTAAAATTTTAAAATATAATATAAAGAAAAGTTGCCTGATTTTTCAATTATTTTTCAAACAAAAGCAAAATCAACTTAATTGGGCTTGAGCTTCAAAAAATATGGCTATTCTAGTGAGCATTTATGTGTTAAACAGTAAAATCAATCGTTAAAAAAATCCATGAGCATTATATAGTACGATTTCTTGCCTTGTTCTACTCAAAAATCTTAAAACCCTATTACATAGCATGCTTACTCACCTGAATTGTATGATAAATCTACAGATTCATGTATTGAAATGTGTCGAAAAAATTGAATTTTCTTATTTGGACTGATCCTTCCTCTTCCTGTCTCTCCTTTCTTCTCTTTCTTGTTCTCTAATTTTCTCTGCGTTTGGTGGAAGATGACTACGACCAAGAGTCTCTTCTTTTTAAGGAATCGAGGGATCCTATTTGTTTTGGTTATCTTTTAGAAGGAAAATCTATTAGGGATTATAATTCAAGTTAAATTAGGTAAAATATTAAATGCACTTTAAATAAATAAATCTATTTTATGATCTCAACCATTTATCTAAGCTTAACTGGTTTGAATTTGAATTGGATTTCAAAAGATTATTAGTTTAAGTCAAGGTCTCCTCTAATTAAATCAAAGTAATTAATTAAATCTATTTCGTCTTTTTTACTTAAAAATCATTTTAAATCAAAAATATTATTTTTAATAAATCAGAAAATTTCAAACAAAGTGCACGTCACAACTATCAATACTCGGGGCCCCATAGTTTGACATGACCAGTACAGAGAGAATGTTAAATTCTTTCCACCTTAAAATAAATTTTGTCCTCGAAGTTTCATTTATGATGGAGGGAAGTTTCATTTAGGATGGAGGGATGTAAAAATAAGATAGCATTCTAACTAGAATAGTTGTAACCAATTCAGCTTCCCTCGTCAATCCGATCAATAGACATAGTAGAATAAAATAACATTAGATTATCTTGTAGGATCCACTCATAAAGACCCTAATACATGCCTGCAATAGTCATTAGCAGATAATTAATCTAAATGATTACCTTACCGATGTAATATACTAAGAATGTTAGAGATACAATATCATATATGGAATCCTAACCTACCATAAAATTTGACTAAACACAAAATCCTAATGTGTGAATATAATTCTTGACACTAGATAATATATCTCTACAATTACGTCGCCAATCCAATAAGTTTTATGAGGATGGAAATACAAGAGAAGGAACATATTCAACTAGACCCAACTTAAAAAGTCAAAGCATGGATAATTATGAAAACTCAAAGAATAAGAAAGGAAGTGAAAGTTATATAATATGGATTCAAGCAAGAATATGAATAATACTATATATAAGAATCAAAATTAAACACACACACACACAAACACACACTATATGTTGGGATTTAGAGCCATCTTCATAGGGAACTCCCTATGGGCACATCTAGGGATGGTAATGGACGCATTTACGGGCCAATTTTAGCTTCTTTCTATACAAAATTTTGAATTAGGAAAATAACATTTTCATTTTTAATTCAAAATTTTGTATATAACAAACTAAAAATTGAGCTATGGATGTGTCCATTACCATCCCTAGGCACACCCTATCTATACTTTTCCGTACGAGCCCCTGATGATTCCTTAACGTATAAAGTTTGCAACAATAATAGAAACACAGGTTCTAGCATTTAGACAGCATAAGAAAGATTGAAATCCTCACACTGCAATGGCAATCACTTAAAGATCATCATAGACTGGAAGAAGAAATAGACAACTATCATCAAATTATACTATAGCATGGCCTGAAGAAGTAGAAAGATAAAACAAGGACATGAGTTTCTCCTCAATAATTTAACAGTCAACTGACCGTGCTGAAATTTGTTAAAAGTACATAGGCAGTACACTTTCATCGTGGTCCATTTAAAGTCATAGAAACAGGGCAAGATCGCTGAACTCAAACGAAATGAGGAGTAACAACTCGGGGCTAACTCATCTGAAACATAAAAGAACATGTCAGAAACCACGAGCCTCAAAATATTAGCAGCAAACCAAATTAAATTGCCTAATAAATAACATTGCCATAAATGAGCAGCGTTGATTGAGGGCTGTATCAAAGAAATGGGGTGCTATGAATTTAGATAATTCTTTTCTTCTTTTTTTCCCCTTTGGTCATTCAAACTCAAGGACCTTTAGAAGAATACCAAAAACTGAAACAAATTTTTAGAATAAAGGAAGCGATCCTCACAATGTAGTAAATGGAGATGAGTCAGATAGAAAATGCTAATCTCATAGAAAATGATTGGATGAATAATTTGAACTTTTACACAAAAAAATAACTAATTACCTTATATAGGTCAGTACTAATGGCTTTTATAGAAGCAATGAAGGCACAAACTAAAGTACGTAATACAGTTCAGAGGGAACTCATGTCGTCTGACTATTTGAGTCCCAAAATATTTCAAGTACAAATTGAGCAGGTGAGTTTGATCAAGGTCAACCCTAACACGATCCAAGCTATAAAACTCCCAACCTAACCGCAAGACAACTTGCTCGAGTTAGAAAATAACCACCTAAACTGACCTCTTATAAGAATATTTTGGGTGAGGTCAGGTTGGTTTATGGGTGAACCACAACCAACCATAGCTAACGGCCAGACTGGCTTTCCTCACGCCAAACCCAACCCAAATTCTGAACTCCTATCCTAACCCCACCTTGCAACGAGTTGATCAGGTTGGCTAGATTCGGGTTGACCCCAACCACAGTTACACCCTTAGCAAATATACATGTTTATAAAATCCATATTACCTAATTAACTTATTGTAAAATCATACATAATTTTAAGATATAACACACTTGTGCACACGTATACATCATGCTTATTTGACCAAACATGAGTGAACAGACCTTGCTTGACTTCAGCTCGCTTATTAGTCCAAAAGCCAAAATCAAGCTAAATACCAGATACAAGAGATATTCTAAGAGATATGAATAAGTAGTTGGTAAGCTAGTATAGAAGTTACCGAAATCCAGTTATATTTTGAACAAAAGATGTAGCCATCGCCACCCCCCCCTCCCCCCCCGGTGTAAATATTGTATATCGATGCAAGTGGGATTTGAACCCATAACATTTTGCACGCTTTCTAAGAAGTTTTATCACTGATTAAAGTGCAATGACACTCGTACGCTTACGGAAAAGATGATATATCAATCCTAAGGAAAAGGATTAAACTATTCCAAGGGCAGGGCTAGATAATTCACTATGATGATTGTAACATTATCTATTCTCATACCCACAAGCAATGTTGCATGGACATTGCTATGCTGACATGGACATGATATGCCGACATATTGCAAATTCTTAAAAATATATAGAATATTACCTTACATGCATGTCTGACACGAACATGGCTTGTTAGTAGTAAGTGTTCATGCCATATAAACCACAAGGATCAGAGATTGTGGGGGGGGGGGGGGGGGGGGGGGGGGGGGCGCACAAGAATAAAATCAAGAAAAAATGTTACAAGATGAATGAGTGGGAGAAGGAATTGTGTTTCTGATAATTACCCAATTTTCTTTACTATACAATATAAAACTTAAATAAAATTGCTACAATTTGTTTTACATTGTACCACTACATACTTGGGTCAATTGTGGTAAGAGAACAGCTGAGAGAATAATTCAATAAAGAGAATTAGGCACACTAAATGTTAGCTTTCTTCCTATCTCTGTCCTCTTTCCTTCTTAATCCACATATCTCAGTCCCATTCTCCTGAATTCAACTTGTCCCTACCCTACAATTATTTTAAGAACAAACACACTTTCCTATATAACCTGTTACGCTTGTGATGCAGCCTACTTGTGTATAGAAAGAGTAGAACAGGAATCTTCATAAATTGGGTTCAATTTCAAGATGAAACATTGATTATCGAGCATTATATGAATTTTATGGGACTCAACCCGTTTTCAAGGAGGAACTTGCTGAAAGTTTTCCATTTTACTTTCTACCCGATATAACAGCTCAGTCATGGTCTTCAAAAACATAGGTTCCAATAATTTTCTTTTATTTTATTTCTTTTCATTTAGGAGATAAATTGGCATATTATTATAAACTTACGTAGCAAGTTTGTCTAGAGTTTTGGAATCAAGTCACCGATATTATAGAAAGACTAGACTTTTATTGCAAAGAATTTTTTTGATAATTATAAACTTGAAGGCACAGAATGCCATTTGATCTCTTAATTTATGATTGAATGTTCATTTCCACCAAGAAATCTCTGCAACGCTAATGCACCTATCGACCTATTGAGGCTGCACCCTTGCCACCTAGATCTGTAGCAAAAACTCAGCCATCTGTTCACTGATCATTCAAATACATACCCTAGTAACTAAGTCCTTTCGATACAGAAAAAAGCTTGTTGGAAATTTACAATGATAACTTGATAAGCATGTCCCTCAAACCAAAACTAATGATCCCCGCACATCATGGCTCCATTACTGAGATTATGATATAACTTATTAAGATTTTGAAGAAAAAGAAAAAATTGAAAATTAGCTAACCAAGTAATAATATATTGTTGAGAAACACATAACAGAAGATAGAAATGTTCAACTTTTGTTAATGGGACTGTAAATTAAGGAATTGTAATCCTATCAGTTACGGCATTGTCCATCAAAGCGAGGCTAAGTGATACAATGTACTCAAACAATTTACTTGACAGACTTCAACGTGTAAATAAGTCATAAGCAATCCTCAACAATGAGTTTTATGTGGCAACACAAGTCTGACCAGACAGGTTTAACACTCTGAGGTATACCCCTCCCCCTTCGCCTCCCGACCCAAAAAAAAAAAAAAAAAAAAAAACAAAACAAAACAAAACAAAACAAAAAAAAAAACAAAACGAAAAAAGTGTATACGTCCCTCATGCGCCCATCTCCCTCCCCACCACCGAAATAACAAAAAAATTCTAAAAAAGCTTCCTCTTTTCCTTCTCTTAGGCCATGTTTGGCTGGTGGCAATTGCATTTAACATTTACATTTGCAATTAAACTCCGCCAGTGTTGTACTTAAAAATTTATCATTTCACTGTCTGTCCCAAGCCAGGATAAAGTAGGAGAGTTATGGTAGGCCGGTGATAGGTAACGTAAAACATTGTCACATATTATAACATGAGCCAAAATATGAATTTCGTTGGGACGTTCCCTACTGAGCGACGCGCTACATCGGAACCTGGGTGTAGTGAAAAATGTGTGAGGGTTGCTAAGTCGTCGCTCAGAAGCGACGCGCCATGTCGGCACTCGAATGTGATGTCAAATATAAGAGAGTTTGCACATCTTAATGAGCGGGTGGGAATAAAAAAGTTAGCTCATAAATATAGATTTTAATTGATATCGTATAATATAGATTCCCTTACAGATAGATTAGCAGAGTTAGTTGATACTATGATTAGGAGGATTAATATTTTGTGCGTGCAGAAAACTAAGTAGGTAGATGAGAAAACTAAAGTCATAGAGTTTTGAAGTTATAAACTTTGGTATATGGGTAGAGATAGAAATCGTAATGGGGTAGATGTGATCATAGATAAGTAATTACTTGGGGATGTAGTGGAGGTTAGGAGAAATGGTGATAGAATTTTATTAGTTAAATTTATTTTAGATAGAGAGATTTTTAATGTCATTTGTGCCTATACACCACAAGTAGAACTTGATGAATCCAATAAACATTAATTTTGGGAGGATCTAGATGAAATAGTATAAGGAATACCCGCTAGAGAAAAACTATTTATTGGTAGTGATCTCAATGAGCATGTAGAAACTATTCGTAATGAGTTTGATAGTGTACATGGAGAATTTGATTTTAGAGAAAGAATTGAAGCAGATAATTCAATTCTAGATTTTGCTTTGTCTTATCATTTGATTTTAGTGAATACTTGGTTTAAAAAGAGAGTTTCTCACTTGATTACTTTTAAAAGTGGATCAAATGAGAGCCAAATAGATTTCTTTTTAACTGGGAGGGTAGATAGAGCTAGTTGTATCTATTGTAAAGTAGCGTCAGGTGAGAGTGTAGTTTTCTAACATAAACTCTTAGTTTTAGATATTCAGATTAGAAAGAGACTTAGAAAAATTAAGTATAAATTAAATCCTAAAATCAAGTGGTGGCAATTAAAAGGTAATCAAAAAATTTTTGTAGATAGAGTAGTACAAGAAGCAGATTAGAGGGACCATGATTATCCTAATGTAATATGGAATAAAATGACTAGCTATATTAAGAGGATAACTAAAAATATATTTGGTGAGTCGAGAGACGGTACTCCACCATGTAAGGATACATCATAGTGGAATGAAGAGGTAAAAAATATTGTTAAGATTAAGCGAGACGTTTATAGAGATTTGAAGAATAATAATAATAATGATAGAATAAGTTTTGAGAAGTATAAACTAACGAAGAAGGAGGCTAAAAAAGCTGTTCGAGATGAAAAAAACTAAATTATATAAACAAGTGTACGAGAAGTTGGATAATAAAGAGACAATAAAGGATATAATATATAATTGCTCGAATAAAAGAGAAAAAGTCTAGAGACTTATGTACTGTAAAGTGTATTAAAGATGAGGGTCAAACGATTCTAGTTTGAAACGAAGAGATTAAAGAAAGATGGAAAAATTATTTTGATAGATTATATAATGATAGTTTTACTCAAGATTTGGAAAATCTTACTTTTCAATGTGAGGAGATGAATCGTAGGTTTATACGCAGAATTAAAGAGTCTGAAGTAAAAAAGATTTTGAAGAAGATGAAATCAAGAAAAACTGTTGGTTTATATGAGATTGCTATAGAGATATGGAGATATTTAGAAGGAAATGGTGTGAGGTGACTGACAGATTTTTTTAACAAGATTTAGCAAATTAAGAAAATGCCAAATGAATGGAGTAAGAGTACCCTAGTCTCTCTGTATAAGAACAAGGATGATATTCAAAATTGTTCTAACATCGGGGAATAAAACTTATATGTTACTATGAAGCTTTGGAAAAGAGTAATTGAACATAGATTGCGCAAACTGTTAAAATATCGAAGAACCAGTTTGGATTTATGCCGGGGCGATCGACGATAAAAGCTATTCATTTGCTTTGTCAACTTATAGAGCAATTCCGAGAGAAAAATATATATTTGTATATGGTATTTGGGTTCTATTATTCAGAATGATGGAGAAATCAATAATAATGTTAACTATAGGATACAAACTGGCTGGTTAAAATAGAGGAGTGCAATAGGAGTTTTGTGCGACCATAACATTCCGTTAAGACTGAAGGAAAAATTTTATAGGACTACTATTAGGCCAGCTTTATTATATGGTATGAAATGTTGGGCTATGAAGAAGCGTTATTCACAGAAGATAAGTGTAACAGATATGCGCATGCTCCGCTAGATATGCGACAACACTAGGAGAGATAAAGTGAGAAATGAAGATATTCGTGCTAAGCTAGATGTAGCTCTCATCGATGAGAAGATGCGAGAAAATCGCTTACGATGGTTTGGTCATGTGCAACGTAGGCTTACAAATGCACCAGTTCGACGAGGGGAGTTTATCAATATAGGACAAGTTAAAAGAACGAAGTGAAGACCGAAAAAAATATGAATGGAGGTAATACGAAAAGATATGGATTTTAGAGGTTTAAATGAGATATTACTTGATAGAAATGAATGAAGAAAGACTATCAAAGTGATCGATCCAGCGTGATTTTTTTTTAGTTCATGTAGCCTACTCCAAATACTTGGGATAAAAGGCTTAGTTGTTGCTGTTGTTGTATTTACATTTGCAATTAAAAAAATTGAGGGAAAATTTGAATTTTGATGGGGAACTCCTAATTCCATGCAAAATTTCATAACTAATTCAATTAATAACACTAATTTACATGAGAATTAGATATTTCAACCAAAATTCAAAATTTTCCCTTTCACTTCCATTCGCAAAATGCAAATGTCAAATGTAATTAGCACAAGCAAAGACAAAGACAGCATTATTTTAAGGTTCACGCCATCTTTTTTAACCAACTTCTAATTTATGCTATATTGATAAAAAATATTTACTTAAGAACTTAAGTCATCAAACTATTTAGTTATCATAGTTGTCACTTGAGTAGTAGCATATTATATTGTTCGATCTTTAGGTGGGCACTACAGTCATTTTCTATGAAGCATGCACTTCAAAGTAAGTGTCATGTCCCGTATCCGTATCAAACACCAAGACTTGCACAATACTTGCAGAGACATATAGGACACATTGAAACTATATTGAAATTTAAGAACGCAAGAACTTGCTTGTTGCTCCATATCTGCATTTTAAAATTCATACGTTCACATATCAGGGTCGTGTTTGCTTTCAAAGTCATAAAGAATACATGTTGACCGCTACGGAGTTGTACATTGCCTTAAAAGACCCAAAAAATTCGACATAAAAATAATACTAAGTTAATAGGTCCCAAATGCTTTACAAAGAAATAGGCTTCACATATTTTATTTCAAAGTACTAGTCTATTGGATTGAATCAATATTTATTTTTTTAATATAATTACTTGAACAGAATGTATATTTTATAATTATTAAGCAATTTTTTTTTCTTTCTATTTCAAGGACAACATGTCTTAACGATTATCAATTTTGATGTGCATTATATCAATTTTGATGTGCATTATATATATCATATGTATAAATACGTATATATTTATGTCGTCGTGTCCCCATATTCTTGTGTCTTACTTTTTTAAAGTTTGTCAGACCCACGTGTCTTTGTCATATCTGTATCTCATGTCTGTATCCATACTTCATAGTCCATTCTCATTACATTTACATGAATTTAGAAGTGCTTTCAATCCTTAAGTTATTATATATTCCACATTGCTCATGATATTTTATTATTTTTCCTAATTTAATCCAATCAGCTAATTAATTTTCAACCAGAATGACCTTCTGGATAGCACATGCAAACACCAAATGATCTTGGGGCATGCATCGGTAAACTGTGACTACATTTTGGCACATATACTGGCTCATAATGCACATAGTGGCATTGGCTATTGGCATGAGTAGTATGAATGTAAAGACAAAGGATCAAGGTTCTAACATCGAATATCAGATTAATATCTGATGGGGGTTTCAATATATGGTAGCGGAATATCAAACATTATATCGGGGATATGAGCCAATATTAGGCTTGTATATCGTATCGGCAGACCCTCCAAAAAAATATACATGTGATATATCGTTCCTCGCGATCGATATTTAGAATAATGCTAAGGAGTGCATAAAAAAGATGGCTGCATAGTTTATAGGTTGAGGTTACATTGTTATCATACCAGAATCATCAATCTAAAGTGCTAGACTTTTGATGGAATGGTTTTTAAATTGAAATAAAGTGGTGCACTTTATGAAACTCATAAGTCACAATAAACATACAAAACCATGAATTTTTCATACATACTTCGATTATTTCTCTCTTGGTAACTCAAGCCCATCACACTAGCATTGTGAAATTATTCACTTCATAAATGGATGTAACCATTTTTATATTGTGTAACTTGCTTCCTTTTGTAATAATAACTACATAACCTACATAACTTTATAATTGATTTTATTTTATTTTTTATTTTTCCTTAAATTTTCTTTTTTTGTTTCTCTTGCTACCATTACCAAAAAACAATGAAGAATCTTATTTCTTCTTCTTTTTCTTTTCTCTTCTCTTTCTCTTTCTCTTATTTTCTTTTTTGCTTTCTATCAAACCAAACAAAGCCTGAATTTATGCTCGTAGTATTAGTTTTCTCTCATCATCCTTTTCCCTTCTCATTTCAACTTCTCCTCACACGCATCATTTTCCTCCTTACTCCAAAACATACCACTACATAAGCCCAGGAACTAAGCCATTGGCTTCAGAGAAATCAACTTCCCAATGACCTTCTACTAATTCAGAAATTGTGAAAACCATTTTGCACACAACTTTTCATTTATGCAGTTCATATAAACACCAATTCCGCTTGAATCTCTTCCATACTAATCCAACAAAAAGGAGTACTTTTCTCATATGTACAGTGTGAATATATACATATATATATGGGATTATTGTACATGAGCCGCCAGCTCAGATAAATTACGTGAGCTAACAACGAAAAAATAATAATCATATTATTTTTTTCCAAATTAATTTTTGGATCATGATCTCTATACTTCTAACTCCTTAAAGATTAAATTTCATGAATTTTCGACTTCTTTTGCTATTCCATCGATAGGATGTAAGATATTCTATTCACGGAAAACCGTTAATTTTGTATTTGATTGATGAATGACCAAATCAAAACTAAAATCCAAGAAATTAAATATGAGAGAACCCTAGGGGGTCAAGATCATAATAAAAGGGAAAATTTTAAGAAAATTTTGTTGAATATGGTGGAAATGAACTGCAGCTCAGATAATTTACATGAGCTATTAACTCATTTCCCTCTCTCTCTCTCTCTCTCTCTCTCTCTCTCTCACACACACACACACACACACACACACATATATATATATATATATATATATATATATATATATATATATATATATATATATATATATATATATTTGAAAAAGAAAAAGAAAAACTAATCCATTTTGAGTGCAGTTTCAGATTTTTTCTGTTTTCCTTCTTTTTTTTCTTTTTAATTATTATTGAGGCAAGGTTATGCAAATATAAATACCCGATGCACTTCACTACTCATCTTTACAACTCAAGTCTATAACAATAACATTAACTATACAAATAACATAAGGTCTAAATCTATTTATTAGCTATTTCTTTTATCTTTATCCCAATTTTAATTCCACACCTGATCCCCCATTTCTCCTAACAACTCAATCTACACAAAATTTCAAGAAACCAATCAATTCAATCATTCCACTAAACATTCTTTATTAAAGTCATAATTTTTTTTATGAGGATAAACGATGGGTATAATATTAAAGTCATAATTGAGAAGGATAACACCAAAATTAACAACATATTACACATCGAACCTCAAATCTGAGCTCTCCCTACTTCTTGTCATCGAAGAGCCTGCGGAGGTGCGAGGCAAGGACGCCGGAGAGGTCGAGCGCCGCCTCACGCAGCAGCGCCTCTTTAATGGAGGCCATGCGGAGGGAGAGCGAGTCCTTCTCCTGGCGGAGCTCGGAGTTGTCGGAGGTGAGGTCGTGGATGCGGTACTTCTGGCCGAGGGAGCGAAGGCTGAGCATGAGGATCCCGGTCATGAAGAAGAACTGCGCGAAGCTCTCCTTCCTCTTCAACGCATTTGCCATCAGCCCCAGCGGCTTCGTTGACAACCCCAGTCTCGGGTGGCCGCTGCTCTCGTTGGCGGCCGCCATAGATGACGCTTGGTGGAGGGCAAGGGTGGAGAGAAAGGGGCAAGGGTCTAGGAACTAACGAATGGAGAAAGAGGAAAATGTATTTCTGTAAGGTAAAAAGGGAATTAGAACCTTCGTTTCGCCAATGGCCTAGAAATTGGACCTTTGTGTCGAGTGGTCCCAGGCCCACTTCAACACGCTATGAGCATCGTGCATACCGACCAAAATCTGTGGGCGCACCATTTCTAAGTGCACGCCCGTGACATAGCTTAACACTTGGTTGTTTTTAAGACCCCATTTTCTCCAAATTATTCTTCCCCTTCTTTAGGAAATTCTAAATGCACACCACTTTCCTCTTACCAAAAAGATTTTTCCGATGTCTTATTTCTGGATCCAATGGAATTCATAGGCATAGGAAGAAGCCCCTTCATAGATATAGGAAAAAGCCCCATCAAATAGATATTTTTTTTCTTTCGACCATATTTTGATTATTAATACGAGATATAAGGACCGCTACTACAAACAGTACTACACCTTTGACCATAAAATATCAATTACTTATTGAACCCTATGAATTATGCGAAAGTAGAATACTCCAAATTCGGGGTCAAAGAGTTTCATAAAACTTAGTAAGCACCATAGATTACAACTTTGCCATTTTTTTGACAAAAAAGTCCTTGACCTTTTCTTAGTGAGCACCATTTTTATTTCTTTCATTCAATAATCCATTCAAAAATGATGGCAGGGTTGGGAGCGTAGCTGGTGGCGAGTGGTCTCCAGCACTTCGTAGCGAGCGGCTGAGCGGTGAGGGATCATGGAGAGCGTGGGACTAGAGGAGATTAGGGCTTGCACTTACTAGGAAAAGAAAGTTTGAGAGGGTATATAGTTATGAGAGAATATTAGGGTAAATTGAAAAAATGGGTAGTGCTCACTAAGAAAAAAAACATATATTTTAAAAGTTAAATGGTGTCACTAAGGCATGCATGGATGTCAGAAGCAAACTGTTTTGGGGCATTTTACGGTGTGTATTTTAGAATGCTTTGGTGGTATGCATTTTGGAGTATTTTGATCATATTTTTTAGAATGTTTTAGTTTATACTTGAGAGTTTAGTTTTTTCGTAGATTTTCAAGGTTTTCATAAACAAATAAAAGACATATATACCCAATTAAAAATAAAGAAAAGTACGTACGAGAGAGTTGGAACAATAAAAAAAAGGGTATTTTTAATAAGGGGTATTTACTGGTTTGTCCCTCAAATCTTTATATATTATGATTTAGTCCCCCAAATCTTCATATTTAGCATTTAGTCCCCCAAATCTCCTAAGTTATTACAATTTAGTCCCCTTACCATTTTACCCCTCCTTATTTATTCTTTCTCTTCCTCCTCTCTTCTCCTCCTCTTTTCCTCCTCTCTTCTCCTTTTCTTCATTATTCCTCCTCTCTTCTTCTTCTCTCTTCCTCCTCTCTTCTCCTTTTCTCTTCCTCCTCTCTTCTCCCAATGAAAAAAAGAGGAGGAAGAGAGAAAGAAGAGAAAGAAAAAGAGAGGATGAATAATGAAGAAAATGAGAAGAGAGGAGGAAGGGAGGAGGAAGGGAGAAGGAAAAGAAAGGAGAAGAGAGGATGAATAATGAAGAAAATGAGAAGAAAGGAGGAACAGAGGAGGAGGAAGAGAAAGAATGAATAAGAAGGGTAAAATAGAAATATCAGGTCAAAAATTAAGGAAGGGCACTAAATTGTAATAACTTAGGAGATTTGGGGTATTAAATCTTAAATATAAAGATTTGGGGGACTAAATCATAATATATAAAGATTTGAGGGACAAACCAGTAAATACCCCTTTTAATAAATAATTCAAAATACTCCAAAATACCTCAATTTGGAGTGTTCTGAAAAATGCTCTAAAATACCTAGGTGTTTTGAGATGCTAGAAGAACACACCAAAATAATTGTCAAAAAACTCATAAACAAGTTTTTTTTGTGAACACTTCATAACATATCCCTCTAAAATACCCCAAAACACTTCAAAACTAATCTCCAAGCGCAACCTAAGAGATTGGTGCTCACTAGGAGGAAAGTGGTGCGCACTTAGAATTTCCCATCCTCTTTCTCCCAAAACAAAACCCTTGGCCTCACATCCCTCCACCCCCCTTCCCAACTCATTGATGCCCCTCACTCCTAGGAGTGGCAATCAAGCTATGCCCGGCACGGCCCGTGCATTGCCATACCTGGCATGGCACCCCACTTTTGTGGACATGTCGTGCCTTAGGCATGACACATGCATCCGGACAGTGGCCAGGGTTTGGCCCGTCGGGCACGTGTCATGCTCGTGCTTGGCCATGCTGACACTTTTTTTATTTTTTAAATAATTATTTTGATTAATAAGTTAGTTTATTAAGTTAGTTAACTTAATTTAGTTAGATCTAATAAATAAAAAAGATAGTAAAAAAATTATTATATGAAATCTCATTACATTAACAAAATTACTTTATAAATATCTATGGAAATAAGACAAAACCCGAGAAGAGGGGAGAGGACCTTGGCCATTACTGTCAACTTATTCTTAGTATTATTTCCAAGAGATTTTTAAGTTTTATAAAAATTACATGAAAAAAATTACAAATGTAGAATTTAAATAAAAAAATTACAATGGTGAAGAGGAAAAAATGAAGACTGAATAGTGTAGAGTCTTCAATTTTCATTCTTCTTTAAGTGAATTCTCTTGCTCTTTTTGTTAGATAGTTCTTATTCCCTTTGTTCAGTATCGAGCCAGTCTTTCAAACAAACGCACATCTCCAATGTATTTACTGCTATTGAGCTCCTCCACTCCGTTAGTACTCAATCATCTGCACTAAAAACTCCACTCCGTTTGTCTCTTATCTTTAAATAATTTTATAATATCGGATTTATATGTTAAACTTGAGACTCTTTTAAATTTGAGATTATGTGCCGTTCTTATAATTTTTTCCAATTGTGGTCTTCGACCATAGAAAAAGGTTATTCGGCGTGTACTATATATGTTGATAATTGTTCTCTACTGGCTATAGGATTATATTTAAACGTTCATAAAGTTCCTCTGCATATATTTAATTGTGTTTGTTGTAGTTCATTTGGTGGATGTAATTTTTCTAAATATTTTTTAAGGTAACCCGTTCAACTTACTATAGGGAAAAAGTAGGGTATTTGACAATACTTGCATCTATTTTTATTAACACCATTCTCCATAAATTTTTCAAAGCGCTTTCATATGTCCGATTCTAAAGTCCTACCGGAGATGGTTGATTGGGTTTCGAGTATTGTGATTTTGGTGGCTCTCATTTGGGCATATTAGATGATTCTATATTTTCATATGATTGTGATGCAAATGACACTTGTGGAGCGTGTTCTAAAAGTTGACAAAGAATTTAATATTCTTTATTCGATAAAAAAGAAAAAACTACCTGCGGCTTGAGAGAAAGAAGCGCCAGACGAATATGGATCAATTTCGAATAAACTATGAAAAAATTTAATTAAAAAATTCAAATTATAAATATCTCAACACCGCAAACCGAAAAAAGAGCTTAAGAGTTGAGAGTTGAAACTGTTTATTGATGCTTGAGAGTTGAGAGATGAGAGAGGAAGCTTAAAGATTGATTGCTTGGAAGTCAGAAGATCTTCTTGATACTTGCTCTTGAGTTTTGAAACTTGATCGAATATGGAAGAAGTTTTGTAGGAGAATTTTGTATTTGAAAATATTAGAGAGAGTTGAAAATTGAGGAGAGTTTGAGAATTGTGAGGAAGAATGAAATTGGAGGAAGGAGGAGGTTATTTATAGAAAAAGAAAAGAATTTTTTTTGCAAAAAAATTGCAAAAAACCCCCCAAACAGCCATTTTGACCGTTGGGGGGCAAAATTTGTAAATTTTATTTGCAAAAAACCCCCCAACAACAACTTTTATAGCCATTAGGGGTTCTATGGAAAAAAAATTGCAAAAAAACCCCAACGGTTATAAATAGCCACTATTTAAAAAAATTAAAAAAAACATGCCCAGCACATGCCTAACATGGTTTAGCTCGCACGGACCGAGCCGTGCCTGTAGCCTGGGCGACCTCGGCTCAGCACGACCTAAGCCACGGTGCCGGGCTGAGCACGTGCCCGGTACGTTGGACTACCTGGCCTATTTGCCACCCCTACTCACTCCAGCCCTACTCGCCTCTTGCACATCATAACCCCATGCCTTGCCTCATGCGTTGCCATACCCCGCCTCCGTAGCCATGCCATGTTCTCACTGTCGCACCATTCCCCACCCTTCCTCATTGCTCCCCCCTCCGAGTCCCGACCTGTCTCCCCTAGCTCAAAGCTCTGTGCCTCCCTCCTGCATCGTCGCATTGTCATGCCCACCGCCGCACTCCGATACATTCGGATCACCCGCATTCATCCTGACCATACAAAACCGTCGCTTATCTTCTGCATTAATGACAAATTCGTTGATCTTGCTGCCCAGCTCGGTGGGACTCATCGCAGGACCCAATCCATTGCAGAGAAACTCCTCAATCTCCAAGAAACTTGAAACCCTAGCAATGAAGAAGGAGACTAATGGGGCTCAAAGATGGAAAGAGAAGTGGAGGAGGAGAAGAGAAACAATGAGATCTTGAAAAAGCCTTCAAGAGGAGGACATGTTTAATTACTTCTTCAAGTTCCTTTACTACTGACCTCCCAATATCATCAACAAGGTGATTTTTTTTTATAAAAAAAATTGTATTTGTTGGATTTTTTGAGTTTTTAGGTAGTAAGTAATCTTGTACTGTTTTTATTTGTTTAACTCATGTTAGATTGGATGTCATGATTTTTGTAGATTGGATGTAATGATTCTTTTTGACTAAAAAGTGTATGTGTTGATGTAATATTAGTCTGGTGGATAATTAATTTTGCGTTGTTTAGACATAAGAATCATGCTTGTATAATGTTTTCTGTTGGTATATTAACATCAACAAGATGTCAAGTTGATTTCTTTGGCTCTGAAATTTCTTGTGTTGTTGTAGCTTGCAATTTTTAGAATTTTTTAGAAATAGGCACATGGGTTCTTCCTTTTTTTTGTGTTGTTTCGAGCGTACTCGGTGTCTATTTCATTTCATTGGGGGATAATTTTGATGCTATTTTATTAAAACAGAAGTTTTTTGAAGCAAAATGGTGGGTATCTCCCCCGTATTCCATTAACGAAATCTTAATAGAATATAAAACAAGTGCAAAAGATTAGTGATGGTTCTCAACACATCCAATAGCTCATAATGCAACAATGAATCAGAAACTAGAGTAAAGCATAATGTAAAGAAAGATCATTTCGCCCTCGGTCGTAAAATACCAAAACTCTACTCCTCTCCAACGAGTGGGACTCCATCATTACTCTCTGCAGTTGGACCTACAAACTGTCCTGGTAGCCTTCTCTGTTGTGCGCTTCCAAGAAGGTTCTCTGCCTTTACTCTATCGTCTTTCTCTGATAAATATCCTGACCAAAAAACAGCGTCAAAATATATACATCCAAGACAAAAATAAATCGTGCGCATGGTGTTATTGAATATTTGATTAGTTGTCTCACGCCATATATTCCAACAGATCAAGGCAACTAAAATAGATTTAGACTTAGAGACAGATTTATTGATGCTTGCCCTCTTTCATATATTGTCTTCTCCCCTATAGACGAACCTCAATCCAAAACGTTGTCCACATTCCATCCATATTCTCTTGGTGAAGTCATAATCTAGGAACAAGTGCCCTGTATTTTCACATGCTTTTCAGCATAAAATGCATATATTTGGGCCGTACCATCCTCTGCTATGAAGTTTTGGCCATATAAGCACTCCATCTTTCTGTATCAGCTGTATAAGGATCCTAACTTTCAAGGGGTAATTTACATTCCAAATCCACTTCGTGTCGGTTATTCTGCACCCGCCGTCTATAAAATGCTTATATGTTGATGACATAGGGAATTGACCCCCTTTCCCCACCTCCAAGTTGCCGTGTCCTTATTACCCACTGTTAGAGAGATGTTCTCTAGAAAGTCTTTAATTACTCTACATTCTTCGATAGTTGCTATGGAGTTGAGTCTATTACTTCTAAAACTCCAAGAGTTACATTTCCAGCATTTTGCCACTGTAGCCTCTTTATCTAGTGCTTGCTGCCTCATAGCAGTTTGGGTACAATATTCTTAGCAGAATTTCTGTGACCCATCTGTCCTTCCGAAAGAAAATACTCTCTCCATTTCCCAGAGCAAACGAAATGCTAGACAGGAACCTCGTCGTTGTAGGGAGCATTCCTTTCCAGAACACTGAAATATGAGATTTATTCCTCATTCTAAAACTCCATGCATCCTTTCTAGAGCCATATTTAGTGAGCAGTAAATGTTGAAGCGTTCCGTCAGAACGAGATACTAAATTCTACCACCATTTAATAAGTAAGTAAGGGCTTATTGAATACCTCCAAATTTAGTATACCCAAACCACCCTCCTTCTTTGGTTTGCACTCTTGGCCTCACCAGACTAAGTGGTATTTTCGGTTGTCTGAGCTTGGTCCTCTCCTTAAGAAATTCCTTTGTATGCAGTCAATTCTTTCTCTGACCCACATAGGTAAGCGGTAAAAGGATATTAGATACATTGGTGTTGAAGAGAGGACCGAGTTTATAAGAGCCACTCTCCCCCTATCGACAAGTATCTATTTTGCCATCCATCCAATCTCTTTTCCAATTTATCTATAATTTCCCTCCAATTTTCCCTCTTTGGCCTACCTAGTCTCAATGGTACACCTAGGTACCTGATAGATAAGGTGCTCTGTTGACATCCGAAGATACTTCGCAATATGGAGAAGGTGAAGTTCTCCTGTCCCAGAGTGACAATAGCGATCTTTCTAAGATTAATTTTTAACTCGGACCATGCCTCAAAACAATACAAGATCCATTTTAGCACCATGCCTTGTTTGATATATGTATTGCCAAAAAGCATAGTGTCGCAAGTATATTGTAAGTTTATTACTTTAACCGACTTTGACCTATTGAGTCCTTCTAGCAATTCTGCTTCGATAGCTTTTGAAATTATTCTATTCAGCTCATCAGCAATTAGGGTAAATAATAACGGGAAAGGGATCTCCCTTTCTTAGGCTGCGTCTACACACCATCTCTTTACTCCTAGCGTCGTTCATTAATGTATGACATTTTTTGAATTTCAGCTAACTTGTTATCCACTCAATCCAACATGAGCCAAAAGCCCTATGTTCCAGTACCTCTAACAGACATTTCCAATCTACAATGTTGTATGCCTTCTCAAAATCCAATTGCAGCAAATATCCTCCTTTCCAGGTCTTTTTGGCTTGATGAATGATTTCATGTGCCTCTGCCACCCCTTCTAGTATGTTTTGTCCCTTGATAAATCTAGACTGATAGTCTCAATCAGATCATTCAGGATGGGAGATAGTTTGTTGGCCTAGATTTTGGAGACAATTCTCAAAGAGCTATTTAGGAGATATGGGTCGAAACTCTTTTACCATCACTGGTGTTATTGTTTTTGATATGAAAACCAGCTGTGAGTAATTTATACTCTGCAAGTCTGTCTTTCTTGTCATAAAATCCTTTACAAGCCTAATAACATCCTCCTTGACCACTAGCCAAAATTCTCTATAGAAAAGTAGAGAAAAGTCAGCTGGACCTGGGGCTTTGTCTGATCCCAACTCCCAGACTGCTTTCCTAATCTCTTCCTCTGTCACCTCACCCTCCAAAATCCTGTAGTCCACTTGCGAGCCCCATAATTCTGGATACATCTTGATCTGCCGACCACTTCTTTCGCCAAATATCTTTTGAAAGTGTGTGTACACATGCTTTTGCAGTGCCTCTTCTATCTCTACTATATTCCCTTCTTCTGAGAGTTTGTGATCCTATTCACCCTGCGTCGTATGTTTGCTATCTTGTGGAAGAATGCCGTATTTGCATCCCCTTCTTTAAGCCACTGGCATCTAGCTCTTTGTCTTCACACGGCATCCTCTCTTTTGAAAATGAGGTTAATGTCTCTTCTTACTTCTAAGAGTTCTCTTACTTCTATCTCAGTCAAAGTCCTGAGTTCTTCCTTCCTTTCCAAAGTATCAATCTTCTATAAAATAGCATCCTTGGATGCTCTCTCATCCTGTAGATATCGTTGTTCTCATTTTGATAATGCTGACCTAAGTCTTCTCAACTTGATACTGATATTCTTTGCTGCATCAAATACAATAGTTGGTTGCGACCAACTTTCCTTGATTAAATCCCTAGCTTCTTGATGTTGCAGTCACCACTTTTCAAATATGAAGATCCTCACCTTTTCTCACTAGTTTCTCTAGAGGAAAGGCATATTGGGATATGGTCCGATGTGGGCCGTCTCACTGAGTATGCCGAAGCTATACCAAATTTGTCATCCCATTCTTCAGAGATAAAAATTCGATCCAGCTTTGCGAGAGATGGCCTCTGTCTCATGTTGGACCATGTGAACAATCTATCTCTAATTGGCACTTCTAACAAATGTAAACCGAAGATGAGGTCATTAAACTCTTATCTCTCCCTATCATTTGTATCACCACCAAGTCTCTCATTAGCATATTGTACTATATTGAAATCTCTCCCTATAATCCACGGTCCTGATAAGTACTTCTTTAGACGATGAAGTTCTCCCCAGAACTCCTTTCTTTTACAACTATCGTGAGGACCGTATACAGCCGTAATCCACATGGTCCAACAATCTAATTTTCTATGAAGATAGATGAATAGAGAATATTCTACAATCCTGATCCTGATCAAATCCTATCAGTATCCCCCTGATCTACCATTTGATTTTTCATTAGGAATTTAAACTTCTGATTTAAAGACAAACTATTTATTCTATACGCAGCTGGGTCATCTAGCTTGGTCTCCTCTAGACACACTATATCTACCCTACAGTCCTTCATTACTTGGGTAACCATTCTCTTCTTCTTGTGGCCCCCAAGCCCCTGACATTCCAGAATAGACAATTCATTATTATATAGTCCGTTACCTTCTAATTGAGCTCTTGTTCAAATCCCCTTCAAGTCAGCGAGCAATCCTAGGTGTTGTTGAGACTCTTTCTTCTTGACAAATTCTAGGTTATTTTTTTGTTCCCACATATCCTTCCCCATGTCTACCTCACATGTGTGTGCAATATCAAGTAAAATATTATTTGGCATAATATTAAACATGTCCAAATTTAATAAATTTGTACCTGAGTTGCTGTCAGCCATCAAGACCTTTCTTCTGGATGCGAGCATCAGCACTACTCCTTTATCATTGTACTTCTTTTCCCACTTTTCTTCCAGCCTGCGACTCCTCCTGTTAGGGGTGATCACTGGTAGTTCCCACTTCTCATTGCGATTCTCCTGCTCTTCTGAGTCAGTCATTAGTTCTTCTACTCTTTAGGCCATCCCATTGTCCTTTTCAACAATCAATACTCTCTCCTTTGCGGTCTGGGCCCTGTTGTTGAGTATCATCAAATGCACTAGATGTTATTTCTGTTTCTTCTTCCTTCAACTCCACAGCTTTTCTTCTCTTCAGTCTTATTTTCTTTGATAGTCCGGAGGGCTGGCGCCTTCTCCCAAGGCCCCTAGAGCTCTCTCCGTGAAAGGGACTCTCCTTCATTTTAGCCATTGCATTAATGATTATCTCTTTGTTGAAATCCTGCATGGCTGCAAGGAAGTTGGTCTGGTCACTTGATTCTTTGTCCACCTCTCTTCTTTGGGCTAGACTTAGGAAGGCCAGATTGATCCAAGACCAATTGTCCTGGTGGGCTTTTTCTTATTAATCTTAAATTGGACCCCTCCCCCAATTCATAAAATTCATCCCCAGTTCCACCCGGCCCACATTCCCCACTTTTAGTCTCCACCTAATTCCCATTCGCCCGTCTTGAGCATCCACCTACCCCTACAAACCCTCTATCCTCACTTTCTTCTCTAGGCATTGAAAAGCTGCAACATTAAATGACCCCCTCTTTTCTTCTGCTTCCTTCCGTCCTTTCTCTCCTTCCCTTATCTGCCCCCTTTCCTCTTCCTTATTTCCCCCTTCCTTTTTATCTATCTCCTCTCTCCTATCAACCCTTGACCATCTACCTACAAACTGGTATGGAGAGGACCTTGTTTCAGTCCCATTCTCTTATTGACTTTTTCTCTTTTCCGTTTCCGGCTCCTTCCCTTCCGGATCTCGAAGCAGTTGGTTTTGGTCTTCAGTGATGCTAATGACCATCCGATCTTGATCCTTTCCTTGATCCATTGATTGGTCGGAGTTTATCTAGTGCCAGGTCCTCTTTTCAGCGGCCCAGGCAGTGTACGGCCCCGGGAAGGTGGAGGGATGACCACTATTAGTCGATCCCTTCCCTTCCTCGAGTCGGCCAATGCCTACTGTGAGCTCAGTCACTGGAGTGACCTCATCTTGATTTTCTCCAAGTTGCTGGTCGGTCCCATTCTCTGGATCCTTCGGCACTATAAGTCTCATCTCCACCCTTATTCCGATCTTACAAAGTTGCCTACCGAAGACCGCACTAAACTCCTTTGGGATAGCCAAGACTCTATCGCAGCTGACAGTAACCCTTGCCACCCTAAAATTCGATCTATCTAGGGTTCGTCCATCGACTTCTATTATGTGTATGAATTTGATTCCCAACTTGCTGAGATCATTACAGTGCCAATGATACAGTGATACTCCCGTGATGGCCAGAGTGGCCATCTCTGTGAATATATGGATGCCATCTTCTTCTTCTCCGGTCCACCGATAAACTGTAAAACTAGCATTGTGATCCCTACATGGAATAGAGGTCCTTCCAATGGCATGATTTAGGCCTTCTCGTGTCGAGAATTTTACTAGGTAATACCTTCCTCTTTCTTGAAAGCTCTAGTTAAAATTAGAGAATTCTAAACAAATGGCCCGAAGGCCGGACTTGACGTCCTTTACAGTGGGTGATCCATGACCGGGATACACCACTCCCATTGTCTCTGCGATTCTCCTCTTCTCCTCCGCTGTCGCATATGTTAGTGGAATGAGCACCGCTGGTTTTGCTTTGCTCACAAAGGAGATGATTTGTGACCTCTCCTCAACCACTTGGCTTTGTTTTGTTCTTGTCTGGCTTTGTATAGGTTGTCTGGCAATTGGTTGTTAGTAAAACAGAAGTTGTGCTGGTAAAACTTGTTTGTAATGTTAGCTGCACGTATTGCTAACTTGGGTTTGTTTGTAATGACTATTTAACGTGATTGTAATATACATATACATATATATATATATATATATATATATATATATATATATATATATATATATATATATATATATATATATATATATATATATATATATATATATATATATATATATATATATATATATATATATATATATATATATATAATTTGTTGACAATTTATGGATATACGGATCCTTCTTTTGGCTAATATGATGATATATTATTACCAATATAATTTTGTTGATATATCATTATGAGATTTTAGATATATTATTTATATTGTGATCCATTGAATCTTTCAAGATATCACAAACCAAGAGAACTCAAGATTCTTAGCTCAGCATGCACATGCCGGCCAGATCTATTGCATGTCCGGCATGCACATCACATGTCGTGCCAAACTTTCCTTGATGGCCTCGCATGGCCAATCGGATTGTTGTAACTAAATCTATGCTAAAACAATTTGGTCACCTATGGGGCGGTCACGATCTATGAAGCATTGGTCCCATCGCAATCATCATTATGTTGGATCTGAATTTGCGATCATATGCATGCATCTATATGGAAATCGTGCACACTAACTTTGGGCCTCTAATTTGAAAGAATGTATTGTGATTGCCACCCTAAACTGTCCGGAACTAAAAAAAAAGGTAGGTTAATAACCGTTGGAAAGTCAATATTCACCACTCACCGATATTCTTGCTCTTTATCATGCAAATCTTGCAAAATAAACCAAAAAAAAAAAATCCACCAAATAAAATGGATTTAGAAAACGATGTGAACTAAGATCTAATAAATAAAATTTTAAAATTAAAATCAGAGTAAAAAGCCCTTATCCATAGGGATTATCCGTTTTAAGGTCGAAGCCTAACCCAAAAGTAGGCTAAAACAGACAAGGTTGATTGAAAATTGATTTTAATAAATTTTAAAAAAAAATGAGATGATTTTAGAGTTAAAATGTTCATTTTATGGTAAAAAGGGTAACACCAAGTTTTTATCATTAAATCTGAATCAAATAAATTAAAAAAAGAAAATATGTAGAGAGAGTTTAGAAAAGCTTCTCTAGATAGAGAGGAGCAGTGGACAAAATTTGAGGCTATTTGGATCAAAAATAGCAAGACCGTATTTGGGTTCTTGTATCAATTCTAAGTAATTTTGTCAAAAGAACCAAATTGATGAGATTATTTGAGAATCGATCAAAGGGTTTGACCGCAAACCAACACGATTTAATGATTGAAAATCTGAGGGTAACTTATTTTGATTACATTGTGCTTATCCAGAGTCAGATCAATGTGTGAACAGACAATTTGGGACTACTCGTACTAGTGAATCCAATAATGGGATAAGATTGGAGTGATTTAGCTTGTATCATAATATGCGACTAAAGATATGAAAATTGATAAGGATTTGAATGACTGTCAACGTATATGATTGCGACAAAGCAATGTGATAAAGAAAATGGAAGAAATGGAAGTAGACTGGATCTCAAATGAAGTCATAGTGCATCACAATAGACAAACTAGAGAACTTGCAATCGTGACATAATTACGAAACCCATATCCACAGTCGTTTTCTGTTCATATATAAAAAAAAAATCTGCCTCTTTTGTATTAAATCCTTAAAAACATTATAAGAGAACGATGTATCATTTTACTTGTTTTTGGCTTGGGTTCACTGTAGCAGTGGAGGTTTTTTTTTGTTCTCTATTGATGATCTTACTGAGTGGCATATATCTCCATTACGCCCGTTTACCAGTAAATTCCAAGTGGAGGAAGACATACCAGGAATAAGAGACATAGGGCTAATAAACTCTTAGAATTAAAAACTTCTTAGCTTGATAAATTAGCCTATTTTAGCTGTTGTTTCAATTATATTATTTATTTTGTATAAATTGATTTGTTTTTTATATGAATTCGTCAAATATTTATTATTGTTCTTGTTATCAAAAATCTATTATCTTTATTTTGAAATTGTTATTAAATTTGTTAAATCATATTTTAAAGGTAGATTTTAGAATAGTAGATATATAGAATTTTGATAAATAATGTAAAAGGTATAATCAGGTAAAGAAATTATTTTTGATATAATCTTGTGTCGGTGTTTAACAAAATTGTCTTGTATGTTGATTATATAATTAACGAACGTTTGTAGTAAAAAAAACTCCAAACATTCAAATACTTACTTAACCCATATATCTTTATAATATTTCAAATTAGTAAATCCCTAATTTAGTAATATAATGATCTATAATGAACTTTTTGAATAGAACAACTACTAATAAAATCTAATGAAAATGTAGTACTTGACATAATTCATAGACACACTATGAGAACAAGAATTTAGAGCTCAAATGAACTATAATACTAAATAACATTGGATTAGAGGAGAAACTGATTGATGAAAATATACTCAGTTTTAACTGTAGCATATTAAATTGTACAACAAAATGTTTCACATACCATGGGTACACGATAATTCCTATTTGCCTTACGGCAGGTCTGACTCAATATCGGATGACCAATTCCCGAGTCTGTACATGAGACAATGAAATATGGGTATCTTATCAGTTAGTTTTTCTATTTCACGTGACATTGCAAGTAAATACACTCTTGTTATCAATTTAACTTAGTATATGAAATTAGATTTAACCTATAAGCTCTAATATTATTGTCTCATATTAATAGTAATTTTTCTAGAACTTATATTGTTATCATGATTGGACATAGCCTTTACTATTATATTAAATTTCATTCCAATATATATATATATATATATATATATATATATATATATATATATATATATATATATATATATATATATATATATATATATATATATATATATATATATATATATATATATATATATATATATATTATTTTGGTTACAATCTAACAACTTGAGTGTATATGTCTAGACTTATCAATAGACACACCAAAACTGATGCAGAATCTAGTGTACTTTGAGGAGCAGGTTGAAGCCTAATAGATGATTAAAATTAAGTTCTCTTATTTAGTTTTATTGTATTTTGTTATTCTCTCAGTTATATCCAAATTTCATTCCAATTAGAGTTGATAATGGGCATGTCCATGCAACGGATTTTCTTTTGATGACCTACTCAGCTACATAAAATGAAGTATTCAGCTGGAATAAGCAGCCTTATTTGTTCGCAGTTCCCACCCTCGAAGCACTCAATGCGCTCTCTGCTTTTTACTTCACTCATTGCTCGACTCACTTGGATCAATTTTTGATCCATACTATTCAAAATTTTAAATTAAAAAGATATTTTTATTTTTCTAATTCAAAATTTTGAATAGAGCAGATGAAAAATTGACCCATAGACCTGCCCATTTCCATCCCCGGCTCCATTGAATAAAAAGTGAAATTTTTGTTAAAATTTTCTATCGTAATTAGTGAATATTATTTGTGACAAATTTATTGATATGCTACCAAAGGCTTTAGTATATTTGAACTGAATATGTTGCTTGTATATGTTATACGTTCCCGTATACCATATATTAGAAGCAGAGTGAAAATATTGGCTCTGGAAGAAAGAGTGCACCTCTTTAAAAATTTGATTATGAGATTCTTAATATAAATGCTTAATCAAAAGATAATTCAATTCCTTTTTCAGTCCAAAACATGACTATTTATAAGGGTTTTGAGGCTCTAATTCCAGTATAACTGACTAACCAAGATCCCCTTAATGAGGATTAATTTCCTTCATTTATGCCAGTATAAATTCCGTTTTAATTCTCTGAAATTTGTAACAGAAATGTTTATCATGGTAGATAATCCGCATTTGATCTTCATGGAAACACGGATGGCCTGTGGTGATCTGCAATTTTTATAAAATGTGGATGATTTCTTCTTCTCTAGGTTTGATTTTCTTGAAATGCGAATAACTTTTGGTGATCCGCATTTTTTTGTAAAATAGATGGATCAAATTTTATCTTCGAAGCTTGAATTTCTTCAAATCATTCACGTATTATTTTTGTACAAATTACTTTAGATGATTCATGTTTTGTTTCTGAAATGCGGATTACTTTAGAAATTTTATATTTTGTCTTTGAAATGCAGATTGCTTCCGACAATTCACGTTTTGTCTTTTGAAATGCAGATTGCTTCCAACAATTCACGTTTTGTCTTTGAAATGCGAGTGGTTGATGATCCATATTTTATACAATTTTCTTGTCAACCCCACTAATACTAGATCTTATTTCTACTTGCAATAGTTACGGGCATTTAGATGCTTTAGTTTCTATTCGAATCCAATTAAGCTAAAGTCAGTGTGCAAGAGATCATAATATTTAAGTTAAGCTTGTTATAGAATTTCTTTCTTGTTGGGGCCCAGAAAAGTTGTTGGTTAGCAGTCCAGGCCGCTAGCTTGCGATCCCTGACTCCAAATGGTTCAAACTTTGTTTCATACTTCTTAGAGTAATTGAAAAGTTAATTTCACCTTCTCAAAATTATATATCATATAAAAGCTTGACTATAAATTCTAATTTTGGTTTTAAAGTTACTTTGGAAAATTGTTCTTCAAATTTTAATTCTATTTCCTAATTTGAACCAGTGTTAATTAAATTTATCTAAAAAATATTGTTAGAGCATGTCATTAAAGTCTAGCAAGGGAAAAATCTCATGGCTATTAGGTCAAAAAGGACTGCCAACCCTGTGATCTGTTGGATCTCAAGTTTCTCCCAAAACCTAAATAATGTCTATATAATTCAATTCTTGTATTATTAGATCATCACCATTATTTCTATAATTGAATTGGATAGTGAAGACTAATTGTATTTATAAAACCTGATACCAATATTTTGAAATTTTTTGGTTACAATCAATTATCCTAGCTAGTAACATTGGGATTTAATGTGATTTAACCATCGGAATCATTCATTCTAATATTAAGAACAACCGAGCAAAATTTCATGGTCATTCCATGAAACTGCTGCCTGGTGGTTGGACCCACCAGCTTGCAGTTATTTCAAGCCACCACCACTTGAAATTTTTACATAAGAAAGGCAATCAAAAGGGAGTTTCCAAAGGAGCACACCATTTTTCCTAGTGAGCCCACCTGTTAGTGTATTTTTGGTCCGGACCGAAAGTTGTTAAGTGGGCTCACTAGGAAAAAAGGTCTGCTCCTTTGGAAACTCCCCAATCAAAACTAGTTGCTCATTTCATCATCTAATTATTATCATCATTGATTTACTTATTTATTTAATTGAACCAGAGAATAATATATAAAAAGAAATTATAATGGAACAAATAGCAACTTGTCTTATTTCTCTTGCTATTAAATTGTATTTCACTCCCAGCTCCCCTCCTCCTTTACTCTGTTGTTGCCGTGAGAATGTGAGGAGAGAGAGAAGAAATTTATCTGTGAATGAGAAAATTCAATCAAGTAGAGGGTTTGATTGTATGTGTAGGTAATTTTACCTAATTTCCTTCCACTTCTTACCAATAGCCACATAATCAAGTACTTTGTCATTCTTACTACTGGGTTGACACTTCAGCTAAAATAAGAGAAATAAGTTAGTGGATTTAGGTTTTAAAATTTTTAGTTTATTTAATAGTTCATATAATTTCGGTTCCAATTGATGTTTTCCAAAATTATCAAATTAATAAAGAATGTAGGTGTGGGTGAAAAAATTATAAGAAAAATTTATAGTATATTTTTCTGAAGTCTAGATTAAAAAATTAAAAAAAATACCAAAGTTAAAACCGCTATCTACTAGTTTTTGGTATTTTCACTAAATTTTAGATTTTCTCTTAAATTATAAAAAATTCTAAAAAAATCACAAATTTGAGAAAAATAATAACTTGGAAGACGGAATATCATTTAGAGTTATAAAATTTAACTTATATCTATTAAAAATCATATCAATTATCAATTAAACTCTGATAATCGCTAGTTCTTGAACTTTCTTTAAAAATTCTAAGAAAATTATCATAAACCTAGGAAAATAGAAAATGATGATCATAAAGTCAAAATCTTATTTTACATTATAGAATTCAAGATAAATAAGAAAGAAGTAGAACTAGTTATCAATATAGCCGAATTACGATTTCTAACCCTATGATATAAAAAGATAGACATATGCAAGGTTAATAAGAATATGTAGCATTACATATAGAATTGAAAGGAAAAATCAATGACAGAGCTAGACAAACTAACTAAGAATCGTCAATAGATTAGATAGAGTAGAAAATTGATAAATAAATAAAAATATGTTTGAGAGGTGTAATACTTACCTATTGTCTTCTGTCTAACTTCCTGAAATCCTCATCTTAGCCTCACCCTGGCTTGCATCCCCTGTTGCTACCCCCTTCATTGTTGTGTCACTTATGAGAGGATTAACGCAAATCGGGGTCAAGAAAATTGGAAGATGGGAGAATAAAAGAGCAAACATTTGATTTTGCTGCATGGAGAGAATTAGACACATCGACACCTCACACCACTAATTATAAGTTTAATCCTATAGCATATATCTTAGCATCGACTGAATCAATAATGAAGAGAAAATCAAAGGTTTGTACTATATTAACTATTAGTGTATCGCACTAATTTATGATATCTTTCTAAATTTGGATATTTAAAAAATCCTCTAATTTATTAGTATATATCATGATATCTCCCTAACATAGAATATTTGACTAATCCTCATAATTAGGCTGATTATGTTGATTGAAGATTTTATATAATTACCATCAATTTGTATGTATATTTTTTGTCTTTGTCATTTATATTTGTCTTCTTTACCTATAAAAGAATGACTATTATATAGTTTATACATATCTCAGATTATAAAGTTATTCTGCATTTTCTCAGTTCATAGTTTTATCATAATATCAAAGCCTCTCTAAGGCTTGACTTCTTTTTGATATGAGATCTCTGACCTACCCCTTAATCCATCGACCCACTCATGTCGGCCCGTTCTGCGACTCGTCGATCCGTCCGGCATCAGCTCCATTCGTGTTCTCTGTTTACTCTTATTCAGTTGGTATCATCATTTTTTATGGCTTCTTCTAATGAGATTACTCGCCCTATAGAGATTGTTTTAGATGGCATCAATTATAATACATGAGCTCAATAAATATCAGTTTTTCTTATTAGTCGTTGCCTATTGAGATTTGTCAATGGGTCCAAACCAGCACCTACCAAAACTGACTGAGAAAGTGCAGAAAAGTTTGATGAGTGACTTGAGGAATGGAAAGCTACTCACTGTAAGATTTTATCTTAGTTTATTAATACCCCTAGTTCCTTCTATTCAGAGTCTTTTGCCAAAGATTTAAAATGTCAAACTTGCATGGGATCATTTGGCGAATCGATATAACTATTCAAGTGATGCTACTCTTCAGTTTCAATTAGAATCTAAGTTATATCCAATGTATTAAGAGCCAACTAGTCTATTGCTGAGTTTTACTCTCAGCTTAGTAGCATCTGAAATTAGCTCTCTTAGGTTGACCCAGCTTTTCCAGATAATAAGTCTAGCCAACTTTTTGTCGGTTGTTGAGATCACCATCAATTCATCCATTTTATGATGCATATCCACGATGATTTTTATATTACTAGAGCTTTGTTTCCTCTTCCTATGCTCGAAACCGATCTCATAGAGCTAATTTCATAGGAGACATGACAGAAGACTCGTCGTGTTCATTTTACTAATTTGGTCATGCCTACTGCAACTCCTAACTCTTCCATTTTAGTCCCTCCAGTTGTGGTTGTTGCTTCTGCTAAATCATGCCGCTTCAATGGTCATTGCTATTATTGCTAGAAAGAGGGTCACTGCATTTATGATTGTTTTAAGAAAAAAGCTAAAGATTCAAGGGATACTCTAAAAGTTCAAAAGCCCAAGACTATTGTTGCTGCTTCTACCAGTTCATCCCCTTCGAGCAATCCCTCTACTCTCTCTCTCTCTCTCTCTCTCTCTCTCTCTGCGGCTGACGTTGAAGCCATTGTTAATCAGGTTCTATCCCATACTTCTACTGTCTTCTCAGTCCTCTCAGGTAAATTATCTTCTTGGCTTTCTAACACTACTTGTTGCAATCACTTGACTCATGATTCTTCTCTCATATCTAATAAAATATCTCTAGATCTTCCTCCTATCATTTACACTGATATGGTTCACACATGTCTATTAGTCATATTGGTCCTGTCTCTATTTCTACTCTCTTCGTGCATGATTCATATGTTGTGATATGCAGGATCAACAGACGGGCCAGTTAATTGGGATTGGGCACAAACTTGGCTGCCTTTTTAAGCTTTCCTCCTTACATTTTTCAAATTCTGGTTCTGCTCAACCCATTGCGGCATCTGTTTCCTCGAGCATCTGGCATTCTCATCTTCGTCATACTTTCTTTCTACGTGTTCAATCTTTAGTATCAAGTGCTTGTTTGGAAAAATCGAATTTTGAATCATTTGATTGTCTTTCATGTCAGTTGGAAAAATATACAACTTTACCTTTTAATTGAAGTATTTCTCTGTCTTCTACATCTTTTGATTCGATTCATTCAGATATTTGGGGCCCTGCTCATGTTTTTACTAATGGAGAATCTCGTTATTTTGTTATATTTGTTAAATTATTCACGATACACCTGCCTATATCTCTTACATGATCGTTCTCAATTACTTGGTATTTTTTTCGTGAATTTAAGTAGATAATAAAAACTCAGTATGATCGAACTATTAAAGTCTTTCATTCTGATGATGTCATAGAGTATACATCTACTTCCTTTCTTGCCGAACTCACACAAGAAGGCAGTTTACCTCATCATTCACGACCTCACACTTCACAACATAATGGTTGTACTGAGTGTAAGCATCGTCACATCCTTGATACTTCCCACTCCCTACTTATTGTAGCCTCGCTTCTTGAATCTTTTTAGGGTGAAGCCGCTCTTACAATCGTTTACATACTTAACCGAGTCGCATCTCCTACTCTCTCAAATCACTCTCACATAAACTCATCTACGGAAAGGTACCTGACTACTCTCTTCTGAAAGTTTTTTACTATGTTTGTTTTGTCTTACTCCCACCTCATTAGCATACTAAACTTGAGTAGCGCTATGCTCTCTGTTGTTTTCTTGGTTATGGCGTTGAACGTAAGGGTGTAACAACCCCGTTTTTTAATTGCTTCGCAAAATGGAGAACGCTACTTAATAGTTGCACTAGAAACCAAATAGTTACAGGATGTTGGAATAACCGTAAATACTGTCATAATTAGATTGACAAATAACATGTTTGAAACTAAAAAGATTTTATTTATAAAAGAGTTAGTTACATAAGATGACACACTGCTCTAAATATGAACAAATATATACAAAGGGTCTCTAGAAGGTACTTTACTTGTCTACTATCGCTCGATCTGACCAATGAAGTACAAGTTTTCAGTAGGGGCTAGCTCTCCTTCTTCGCTTCCTAAACCTGAGTTCAAAACCCATGGTATTAAACCCAGCACATAACACAAGAAGAATATATATGTACTATCATAGTATTGAAGATAAATAATATGTGAATAAGTTGTGTTCGTGTCAAACATATCATGTAAATAATAAATAGTAAAACAACAAGACTATATATGTCATTTACAAATATCAGTTAAATATCATGTAAAAATGACAAGTCTAGATCATTTCCTTATTAGCATTTGAAACCAAATGATTGATAAATAGCACACAGTTTTTCGTATTGTACAAGTGCCCGTGCATACCCGGGACCCGACCTCAAACCCATGGCGTTGAACCATGACACACCGCTAAGTGTTCAAGTCAAATATCGTACTGTGGAATAGTAATGGACATCACCCTTATAGTGAATATAGTGATGTATGTATCAAACTGTAGCTTAGTACCATACAATACTGTTGTAGTAAAAGTCCTCAGCACTTCAAACAAGAAGTTGGCCAACAAGATTCTTATACAATATGATTCTTATTCATCATGTAGTTTTTCCTAGTCCCTATATCAATGATACATGATATATATGAATTAATGAAAATACGTAACTTGTTATGTCAAACTATGTACATGTCCTTATCACGAAAAACAAGAATTCAAGAATCAACATTCAAGATCATGTACACAGTATCACAAAGATACTTCATGTCATGTGGTCAAAATACAAGAAACTTGCTATCACATTCTCATGAATAATATCTCATTCAGTTTGGTCAGCACATTCATGTTTTATTAAAATTTATGTTATTAGAAATTTTCTTTGATTAAAGGTGCCCGCACATAAAGATAAGAATATATCCGAAATTTAATTAATTTTGCATGTACTTCGTGTTAATATGCAAATTTATATTTTGCATGCACTTTCAAATCCCATCTTTTGTTCGGGTTCACATGAATGGCCATGCTGCACTCAACCCATTTTTTGTCTGGGTTCACATGAATGGATTCACATGCACTTTCAAATCCTATGAAAAATATGTAGGTGAGTAAAATCGAAGCCCATGCAAACTTTGTTATTTTTGCATGCAAACCATATTACTTTGCATGGGTACAAACTGTCTTTCATTATTCGCATGACAGTCATTTGATAAACAGAGAAGCCCATGCAAATTTTGTTATTATTATTATTATTATTATTATTATTATTATTTTATAAAATCAGTATTTTTGCATGGGGTGAATAGACAAGATTTTTGCATATAAATTTTTTATAAAAATCTAAAATAAACAAATATCACAATATTTATATATATCAAAATTGACCTATTAATCTGATTCAGTTATCAATATCAATCAGTGGTTCAAAATATAAACTGGACATATTCATAAAATAATTTACGTACACCAATAAATTCTCAATATCAATCAATAGTTCAAAATATGAACTATATATTTTTGCAAAATAAATTACGTACATAAATATAAATTAAATAAATAACGAACGAAAACAACATGTCTCAGTTTGATCTTGAATCCTCGATTCGATTTATTTTTGCTTCTTTTCTTTTTTTTTTTACCTCTCTCTGCTGCTTGGGTCTGGTCGAGAGACAAAGAACATGAGAATGAGAAAGTGAGAGTGACAAAGTGTAGAGAGAAAAGCAGGAGGATGATTATTATTTTTATATTATTTTTTTTCTCTGCGGCCTTCACTTAACCTCACTTCTCTCCATTTTTGACACGTCACGAACCCTTATGCCACCCCCTTCTCAATCACGACAACACAGCATACTCGTTCACCGCCTCATTTATTTTAATATTTTTATTTATTTATTTATTAATAATTTAATATACTAAATTAATGCATGGCGTAGTGCTCAATGAGAGAAATACTATAAAATTATCTGTTTGTTATTTTGATGTCCGAAATAAATGAACTAAAATTTTAAAGTAATTAGAATGATAATTTTAATATTATTAAATTATCAATTTTGGGAGCATTTTTTGACCATGCAAGGAAAATTTCTAAAAATTCTAAATATTATAAAACTAATAATCGCGAAAACCGAATGTCATTTGGAGTTACACATTTAAAATTATGTCTACCAAAAATTATTTCGGTGTCCAAAATTAATTTTAGTGGAGTTATTCGGCACAATTGGGCTCAAAAGAGAAATACAGATAGCTCAAACTTTGGGACATTACAAAGGGTTATCGGTGCAATGATCCTATCACCAAACGTCTTCGTATCTCTCGGCATATTCAGTTTTGGAAACACAAAATTTTTGCCAGTGTCTCCCACATCTCCTCTGTACTTTCTTTCGCTAATCCTATTTTTACTCTGCACTTGATCTTTCGTAGACTCTTCTTCTAATGCATATACTGAAAGCTCATCAGGCGGTCACTCAACGTCAGTTTCTAATGACTCTGGATCATCTATTGACCATGTTATCACATCTGACTTCCCCAAGTCTACATTATCTATTGGCCAATCCATTACGTCTAATCCCCTATGTCCTCTACCAATTTGGATGTTCATCGTTCCTCTAGGGTAAGAGCCTCCCTACCTATCTAACTAGTTATCATTGTTTCTATGCTCTTGCTATTCTTCACAAGCCTTGCACTTATCGTGAGGCTAGTTCTATGCCTCTTTAGCAGCAAGTTATGTCCAAAGAACTGGATGCTCTTCAAAGACCTATACATGGAATTTGATTGATCAGCCTCTTGGCAAGATCGTCATTGGCAACAAATGGGTCTACAGGATCAAAACTAATTATGATGAGTCTCAGTGCGGTATAAAACTCGTCTTGTGGCCAAGGGTTATGCTTACGAGTATAGTATTGATATGAGAAGACATTTGCTCCAGTTGCTTGCATTACATCTGTTCTTTCTCTTCTAACTATGGCATTTGCTCGCCAGTGGCCTTTGTTTTAGATAGATGTGAAGAATGCCTTTCTGCATGGTGATCTACTGAGGTGGTCTATATATATTTTCCTGAAGGGTATTTTCATCCTCCTGGTAAGGTTTGTCATCTTAGGCATGCCTTGTATAAGCTCAAGTAAGCTCCGTATGCCTGTTTTGCCAAGTTCAGTTCCACTATTGGTCAACTTGGTTTTGTCTCCAGCCCACATGACTCTGTTCTCTTTACTCATCATACTGATACTAGTTCACTATTTTACTCTTTTATGTTGACGATGTAATTATTATTGGTATTGACGCTTCTGGTATTCTTGAGCTTGATCAGTTTTTGTGTCAGCATTTTGAGATGAAGGATCTTGACTCGCTTAGTTATTTTTCGGGCTTGGAAGTTACTTCTACATCTGATAGCTACTATCTAACTCAGGCTAAGTACTTCTCTAATCTTCTTTCTCGTGCTGGCTTGACTAATTGTAAGACGACAGATAACCTTCTTGAGTCTAACATTAAGTTTCATGCTACTGACAACGAGCTCCTTTTTGGTACTACTCTTTATCAACAACTTATTGCGAGTCTCAATTACCTCACTGTTACCAAGTTAGATATTGCTTATGCCGTGCATCTCGTTAGCCAGTTTATAACTACCCCACGCTCTATTCACTATGCTGCAGTTCTTCACATCCTGCGTTATATGAAGGGCATCTTATTCCATGGGCTCTATTTTTTCATCCCACTCATCATTGCAATTGCAGGTTATTCTGCTGCTGATTGGGCAAGTGAACCTACCGATTGACGATTCACCGCTAGCTTTCTCTTTTTACTTGGTGACTCTCTTATTTCTTAGTGGAGCAAGAAACAAACTGTTGTTGCTCATTCTAATACCAAAGCCGAATATCATGCTCTCTCTGGCACTATTTCTAAGCTTCTTTAGATTTGTTAGCCTATCTAGAATATGGGTGTGTCTCAGAACTCCAGTACTCCTATTTAGTGTGACAATCATAGTGCTATTTAGATTGCTCACAATGATGTCTCCCATGAGCACACCAAGTACATTGAGATCAATTGTCATTTTGTGCGTTATTACCTACAAGTAGACACTCTTCGTATTCTCCCGGTTTTGTCGACTGATCAGTCGCCGATATTTTTACCAAGGCCCATCCATCTGGCCCTCATCATGATCTCGTTTTCAAACTTAAGATGACAACTTCCAAACAATCTTGAGTTTAAAAGGGGATATTAGCATATTTCACTAATTTAGGATATCTTTCTAATTAGGATATTTGACAAATCTTCTAATTTATTAGTATATCTCATGATATCATCCTAACCTAGTATATTTGACTAATCCTCCTAATTAGGCTGATTATTTTGATTTAGGATTTTATATAATAGCATCAATTTGTATATTCTTTTGTTTTTGTTTTTTATAATTTTCTCCTTCATCTATAAAAAGATGACCATTATACAGTTTATACATACCTCACAATACAAAATTATTCTTCACTTTCTCAGTTTATAGTTTTATCATTAACAAATTAATCATTTATCAACTTTTTTTTGATTCAGGCCTACTCTGACGATCTCACAAAATTTAAAATTACTACTGGAGTTAGATCTAAGTGATAAAGAATAATCAAATTATGATATAAATATATATATATATATATATATATATATATATCAAATAAAATATAATTATCTTTCGTTATTATAAATTTTTCCAGTTTTGTTCTTTCTCAAGAAATCTAAAAAACACAATAAATCAGAAATATTAGAGATATTATAACTTCGAAGTTGAAATTTCATTTTGGTTATAGAATTTAAGATGTGTAGAACGATAAAAATAATCTAAATCCAAAATTCGAGTTTGAGTCTGAATCTGAGTCCGGATCTAAGATTTGAGTCCAAGTCTGAGTCCGGATCCGAAATTTGAATTTAAATCCGAGTCCGAATTCAGAATTCGAGTCCAAATATGAATCCTAATTCAAATAATAATAAATAAATAAAAATAAAATTTAAATAAAAAAATAAAAAAATAATAAAAAGGAGAAGGAAGGCAGCGAGCCTCGCACCCACGCGAGGCAGCCTCGCGTGGATGCGAGGCTGAAGAGCTCCCAAACAATTTAAACAAAAAAAAAAAGGGTGAGCCTCGCACCCACGCGAGGCAGCCTCGCGTGGATGCGAGGCTCAGTTCAAAACAGAAATAAAAAAAATAAAATAAAATAAAAAAATTAAAACGAAAAAAAGTAAGAAGAGGGAGCCTCGCTATCACGCGAGGCTCCTCGTGTGCTCAATGAGTAAAAATGAAAGGGCGGCTCAATTAGCAAAAATAAAAAAATAAATTAAATCTCTCTACTTCATCATCCATATTCGGTTGCTCGCTTGTCCCGTTCGGTCGCCCGATTTCGCACAACAAGCTCCCGATTTCATGCACGCAATATATTTTTGACCAATCTCCAATTGTTTTGCAAATCCAAATTTTTAATTAGAGTCAAATTGATTTTTGGATAAGAAATTCTAAAATTAATTTCATTAGAGTTTGGATAATTCTATAATTTTTAATCAAGCTTAAATTAATTTTTGGATGAAAAATTCTAAATTAATTTTATTAGAGTTTGATAATCATACAAATTCTAATTAAATTCTAATTTGAGTTTAATTGATTTTGGGTGCAGAAACAGGACCTGATTCGACGAATCTGAAGAAAGTCAAGTCAAGAAAATATTTGAATATCTCATCGATGAGATCACAAAGAGATTTCGATTCTATCTACAAGGAAACCGGATCTAATTCTTATCTACAAGGAAACCGGATCTAATTCTTATCTACAAGGAAACCGGATCTCGTTCTTATTTACAAGGAAACCTCTTCAACAACCGGAGGCCTATAAATACCCTCCAAAAGAACTCAGAAAGGACCTTTGGCAAATTGATCTACGCGTGAGAGTCTCAAAGTCTTGCAACAAAAGAAGAGAAAACTTTTGGCCAGATCTCTCTCCCGTCAAAGCTTCGTGCTTCCTCTAAGAATCAACAGAGAAGAAGAACGATCTAGCCTCCAACCATCGACATCAGATCGTCAACAGGAAAAGGACCAATCCCCATAGCTGTCTCGAATCCCACTTCTTCTATAAAAAAAGAGCAACGATTTATAAGTCCTCCCTGTCTGTTTTATTATTTTCTTTTTATTGTAGTTCGAAAAAGAGAAATTTTTCATAATCTGTAAATTTTTCTCTGTCAATGGCAATGGAAAGATCCAACCCTGTTTCTACGAAAAACAGACTGGCGACCACAGTGGGAGAGATCTCCTGTACTGAAGAGGAGATGGTGGTCCAATCTGACGTCAAAAGAATTGGAGAGATAATGGAAAAATTGGTGATCGAGGTCGAGATCGGCTCAAAATGTTCAAAATCACAAAAATATGACCTAATAGTTTTGAATAACAAGGAGGCGTTGATCTCTCAACAGCCACTTGAATTTTCAAACTCTGGTCCATCAGAACTAGCTACATATGACGCCAAAGGAAAACCAATCGCGATACAAAAACGAACTCAAATCCACAACCAGAATCGAAGGGCGCACCATACAGCACTCAAAGCTCATTGCCAAGCTCAAAATCAGCATGGTATAGGTCAAGAAGGATGCCAGTTTTAAAATCATGCTAGCATTAAGCGAGGAGGATGTCAGGCTCAAAATCAGTCTAGCATGAAGCCAGGAGGATGCCAGGCTCAAAAACAGCCTTGCACCCATCAGTTTGGCAAAAGCCTGCCTAGCACCTCTCATACTAGTAAGAATTAGCCTAGCACCTCTTATCCTGACAGATGTCAGCCTTGCACCCATCAGCTTGGCAAAAACCAGCCTTGCATCCATCAGCTTGGCGAAGACCAGCCTTGCACCCATCAGCTTGGCGAAAGTCAGCCTTGCACCCATCAGCTTGGCGAAAGTCAGCCTTGCATCCATCAGCTTGGCGAAGGCCAGCCTTGTATCCATCAGTTTGGCAAAGACCAGCCTAGCACCTCTCATACTAATAAGGATCAGCCTAGCACCTCTCATCATGGTAGAGGGCAGCCTTGCACCTCTCATCATGGCAGAGGCCAGCCTTGCACTTCTCATCCTGACAGAGGTCAGCCTAGTATCTCTCATCCTATCAAATATGAGTCTAGCATCTCTCAGCCAAGCAAAACTCAGCGTAGCACATATCAGCCTGACATGAATAAAACCAGACGCCAGCCTAGCATGAGTAAACTTAAACACCAAACTGAGTTTAAGCCAGCATGCGAGACTAGTTCGTGCGAGACTAGATCAGCACGCCAAGCTACCCAGCAAATTTGTCCAAGACATATCAAAACTAATGATGAACATCAAATCAAACTGGGGGTTGACAAATGTAACTTTCATGACTTCTCAGAGACATCTGTCTGGACAAACAGACCTCACACAAGAAGCGGGCCTCGCTCGCAAAAGGTGGTGATGTCAGTACAACAGAAAGAAACTCCAGATTTATGGATATATCTCGCAAATAAAAGAAGGGTAACACAACCCCATCAGTCCTGCTACTGTGAGGAATTGATTGCGGCAGTTTTGACTCACTGTCGTTGTCAAGCCCCAAGACCATCTGCATTTAACTAGTTGTCAGCACTGGAATCTAATATTCAAAAAAGAAGATGGTTGCAAAAATAAAAGTCCGACTCAGATCAAGACTTACCTGCTTTCACGTCGAATGTGGTGGATAAAGGCAAGAAACTAGTCGTCAAAAGGTATGTCTCTGATACGAAAACAGAGGAAACCTTTCATCATATCTGCATCGGTCAGACATGACAGCTCCCCACGGTTACGAAAGATTGGCAGGGGGTTCTGATGAGGAATATGAAGGTTTAGCGAGAATTCGGCTATAGCAATGCCGCGATCGCACGCTTCCTCTTGGTTCGGCAGAACGACGGTCCACATGGTTAAACAGTCGGCCGAGATGAGTCAAAAGATTGAGGCGCAAGAACGCCTCATCCAAGAGCAGCAACGAAGCCTTGAGAACCTCAAAACAATGATTGCGAAGGTCTTGGAGAACTCTCAAAATAGCACCGAAAATGGAGCAGGGGGTTCTTCCTCTTCTGATGAGGCCAAGAAGGAGGAGACTAAATCCAACCCAGAAACCGAGATAAAAAGCAATGAGGACAAATATTATGTTGACCCTCATGCTGAAAGAATGGAGAAACTTAAAAGCCAAATAGAAGTTTTAATGCGCCGAAAAGAATTGCAGGAGGCAGGGATTACGAGACCCTACCCAATAGAGTGGGAGTCCGTACCATTTCTGACAAAATACAAGCCTCTCGAGTTAGAGTCATATGATAGAAAAGGATTCCCGAACCAACATATGTACTACTTCTTTTCGCAGACCGGCCATCTCATGGGCAATGACCCAGTAATGACAAGAATTTTTGCAAGTCTCTGCGAGTGCCTGCATTCACTTGGTTTATGTAGTTGCCCCCAGGAGCCATTAATGCCTGGTCTGACGTAGAGAGAGAGTTCCTAACTCGCTTTTTCGAAGATGATACTGAAGTATCCATTCACTCTCTTCTGGAAAATAAGCGAAAAGAAGACGAGACGGTTAAAAGTTTCGTTAAGCGTTTCCGTGAAATGCCAGTGCGATGCAAGCATGGCATGCCACAGGAAACATTGGTGGAGACTTGCAAACATAATCTCCAGACCAGGATATTAATCAAAATGGGAGCAGTAGAGTCAAAAACCTGGAAAGATCTAATCAAACAAGGGCAGCAGGTGGAGGACATAATCCGTCGTATAAATGAATACTATGCCGAGAGAAGAATGATCATGAATCGCCCGCAGCCACAATCATCACATCCTAAGGAAAATGAGACAATGACCACCAAATCTGCTGCCAACAAAAAATCACAAAATAGTCTAGATTCATCTAGATCGCAACGGACATACGGTTTCAAGGATGAGCAAACAGTGACTCTGTTTAATTTACTCAATAAAAAGGAGATGCTCAGGTTACCCGAAAATCAAAGGCCAGAGGAAGCTGGAAGAACAGATGATCCCAAGTATTGTCTCTTCCATCAAAATATCGGATACCCAACCAAGAATTGTTATGATCTGAAGGATAAAATTCAGGCACTTGTCGATGCAAACGTGATCCAGTTGAGATCTGAACAGAAGAAAGTGTCCGCGAATGCAATCTACAAAATTTGATGGCAAAATATCTGTTTAAAAAAAATTCAAAAAAAAATCAGAAAAAAAAAGAAATAAAAAAGAAGAAAAATGTATGAGTTTTTGTTGCCCAATGCCGCCAAGGCAACGGGAAGAGAGTAAAACTCTCGCTAACCCTATCATACTGGGGTATAGTATGAAATCAAACAGCCCAAAGTAAGAACGCGAGGATATGCCCGCATACAACGTGAGGCTAAGCCAGCGTAAGGTCATCCAGATGCGAGACAAACTCGAGATTAAACCAGCATGCATGGTTATACCAATATACGAGGCTAAGCCAGTGCACAGAATTCACTATAGTACAAAAGTGAACAGAAATACGTTGATAAGTTTAGCCCCACAGTCTGTTGCAAAGAAGAGAAATCAGTCATCACTACATGACGAAACTCATGGATAGCCAAATAAGTCCCATGCAGGGGGTGGGACCCATATCCAACCAAACAAAGATATTTATGAAGCTAGCGCAAAAAAAACGTGAGACTAATACCTACGGGCAACGCAAGACTATGCAAAGCTAAGCCAACGTATATGACTCATTCAAAAGTGCAAAAACTCCAAAACGCGTGGCTAATTTCCAGCCCCGCGTAAAACAGTTGAAACGCGAGGATAACATATACATGAGGCAAGCCCAGCCTCCGCTTTGCGCGACGAGCCCAGCCTCCGCTTTGGCGGCGAGCCCAGCATTTGCCTCGCATAGCAAGCCCAGTCTTCACCTCCCACGGCGAGCCCAACATTTGCCTTGTGCAACGAGCCTAGCCTCGGTCTTGATAGTCTCATTATTAGAAGAAGTGCAAAATACAAGTCAATATTACAGCCGGGCATAAAGTTTTCAATATGCAAAGATAAGTTCGGGTGCTACAGACATAGCGCGTGAGGCAGATCCAACGCACGAAGAAATCCAAAATGCAAAATTAATTTTCAACCTCGCACAAACTTCGAAGAAGAAGAAGGCGGTCAATTGAATTACAATGACTACTCAAATGGGGCCCACACAGGGGGTGAGACCCACACCAATCGACGTTGTATGCAAGCCTATCGCTTGATCAATCAAGACGGCGATAAGATGATGATGCCGATCAATGGGGAACTCTTGAAGAAATACTACATCTAGCCACCTTAAAAAAAAGTAAGGAAAGGTTAATGAATCAACTGTCCAATGCTGTTAGAAGTAACGGGAAGAGAAATCAAAAATTTCTCGCCAACCCTATCATACTGGGGGTAAGAGTATGAAACCAATTGTCCAATACTAAAAAGGTAAAGGGAAGAGAGAACGTTTGGCATTTAAGCCCAAATAAAACTCTCGATAACTCATCATGATGAGGGGAAAAGCATGGCTAGCCCAACGTAAACGGCGATTGGTAAAGGCACATCAAATCCGTTCATAGTAGGGGGTTTGCTAAAAATTCCGTGACAAATCTGTCGTAATACTATCTTATAAGGATAAGTTACGACCTGATGCTCCAAGAGCAAAATGGAGAGGAATTCAAATTCTCGATAACTCTTCATGCTGAGGTAAAAGCATGAACCACCCAATGCTTCAAAAGTAAAGGGGAGAAGGAACGATTGGCATCTAAGGCCAAACATGACCTTCGATAACTCATCATGCTGGGGGGAATAGCATGGCTAGCCCAACGCAAACGGCGATTGAGGCACATCAAATCCGTTCATAGCTGGGGGTTTACTAAAAATTCCGTGAACCTGTCATGTTAAGATCTTATCTCTGACAGTAAGATTTGAGCAATCACAAATAATACAATCTGTGATCCCAACATGATCACCGGCTTTGTCTGTCAGCCAGGCGAGTCATCAGCTCTGTCTATCAACTGGACGAGCTACCTTATAACTTAAATCCAATCACCCCGTTATGTTTAACAGTATACCTCTGTCAAAGCCCCATGAGCACGTTTTTTGAGCACCTCTGCTCATGGTTCTTCAATCTCGATTCGAAAGTAATCACCGGCTCTGTCTGTCCGTCAGGCGAGTCATCAGCTCTGTTTGGCAACCTAAACGAGTTTCATCACAATAAAAAAAAAACTCAACTTGTTAAAGTATCTCCATATCCTTAGCAAGTTTCATCTTTGTAAACTCATCCACCCATTAAAAAAAAAATCCAAAGTATTTCAAATCTTCCAGAAGAGACAAAATTTTGAAAACTTTGGAGGGGGTATTGTAAAACGATAAAAATAATCTAAATCTAAAATTCGAGTTTGAGTCTAAATCTGAGTCCGGATCTAAGATTTGAGTCCAAGTCTGAGTCCGGATCCGAAATCTGAGTTTAAATCCGAGTCCGAATTCAGAATCCGAGTCCAAATATGAATCATAATTCAAATAGTAATAAATAAAAATAAAATTTAAATAAAAAATAAAAAAATAATAAAAAGGGGAAGGAAGGCAGCGAGCCTCGCACCCACGCATGGGTGCGAGGCATCCTCGCATGGATGCGAGGCTGAAGAGCTCCCGAACAATTTAAACAAAAAAAAAAGGGTGAGCCTCGCACCCACGCGAGGCAGCCTCGCGTGGATGCGAGGCTCAGTTCAAAACAGAAATAAAAAAATAAAATTAAAATAAAAAATTAAAACGAAAAAAAGGGAAGAAGAGGGAGCCTCACTATCACGCAAGGCTCTCCACGCGAGGCTCCTCGTGTGCGCAATGCGCAAAAATAAAAGGGGGCTCAATTAGCAAAAATAAAAAAAATAAATTAAATCTCTCTACTTCATCATCCATATTCGGTTGCTCGCTTGTCCCGTTCGGTAGCCCGATTTCGCACAACAAGCTCCCGATTTTATGCACGCAATATATTTTTGACCAATTTCCAATTGTTTTGCAAATCCAAATTTTTAATTAGGGTCAAATTGATTTTTGGATAAGAAATTCTAAAATTAATTTCATTGGAGTTTGGATAATTCTATAAATTTTAATCAAGCTTAAATTAATTTTTGGATGCAAAATTCTGAATTAATTTTATTAGAGTTTGATAATCATACAAATTCTAATTAAATTCTAATTTGAGTTTAATTGATTTTGGGTGCAGAAACATGACCTGATTCGATGAATCTGAAGAAAATCAAGTCAAGAAAATATTTGAATATCTCATCGATGAGATTACAAAGAGATTTCGATTCTATCTACAAGGAAACCAGATCTAATTCTTATCTACAAGGAAACTGGATCTAATTCTTATCTACAAGGAAATCGGATCTCTTTCTATCTACAAAGAAACCTCTTCAACAACCAGAGACCTATAAATACCCTCCAAGAGAACTCAGAAAGGACCTTTGGCAAATTGATCTACGCGCGAGAGTATAAAAGTCTTGCAACAAAAGAAGAGAAGACTTTTGGCCAGATCTCTCTTCCGTCAAAGCGTTCGTGCTTCCTCTAAGAATCAACAGAGAAGAAGAACGATCAAACCTCCAACCATCGACATCAGATCGTCAACGGGAAAAGGACCAATCCCCATAGCTGCCTCGAATCCCACTTCTTCTGTAAAAAGAGATCGACGATCTATAAGTCCTCTCTGTCTGTTTTATTATTTTCTTTTCATTGTAATTCGAAAAAGAGAAATTTTTCATAATCTGTAAATTTTTCTCTGTCAATGGCAATGGAAAGATCCAACCCTGTTTCTACCGAAAACAAGATGGTCCTAACGGAAGCCAAACCGAATATCATTCGGCCATCAAAAATCCTAATTTGAATTAATCGATATAAGAAATACAACATAGAGTCAATACATTATGTATCAGACTAATAGGAGTATTCAGACCCTGAGTTGATATGACTAACACATAATACATTCTCGAAGAGTTGGCTGGTTGGGAGAATTATTGATACAGATTTCAGATACATGGACTCAGGTAAGAAATTGAATGTTAAGCATCCAATAATTGAATCTAACATTTAAGAGTTAGATGAACAAATTATACTTTTCTTATTTTCATGTTAAATGCACAAAAAGTTTCACCTTAGAAGTGGACAAAAAGACACTTATAACAATTAGGATAAAAACAAAGAAACCAGCTAAGGTTACTATGTTCATCATTTACCAAGGATGTTTTTTTTTTTTTTTTTTTTAATAACTCACCCCTTTCAAATAATTCATAATTCTACAAATACTTATTTGGAAATGACCAAAATGCTCTTACCTCTTTTGAAATATCTCAACCACTGCTATAAAGTGATATCTAACCCGACCTCTTTCTCACTCAATCTCAATCTCTCCCTCGGATAAGTTAAGAAACCTTCTTAAAGTTTAACCTATTTGTTGTTTACCGCCTTATATATTTCTTTTTGCTTGACCTTCATCCATCGACAATTCAGCCACGAAGAAATATGCAGAGTCTTGTAGAATGATTCCGAGTAATCAAGAAAAAGGGGAAGGCACGAAGAAATATGCACACAATATATTCACTCATACAGCTTCATAAGAAAACAAGTAGAATATTGTTCTTGCCAACCCACGGCTTAAAATGCACACAACACCAGAATAAGAGAAAATAATACAAGCAAACATCCCAAATTACACGCATACTACTACACACATATAATAGTACACACATGAATAATGCAGAATTAATAATAATAGAAGAGATATAGGATATATGCAGTGATTTACTGCTGCTGCTAGTGATAGTCTCTCACCTTACTCCCCGCTGTTCCTGTAATAGCCAGGCAGCTTCTCCATGATCTTTCCCACAATGCTTTTCTTCTCCTTCTCTCTTTGAGCAGATGCTTCATCATTCTTGACCTCCTTTCCTGCATTTTGGTCTTCCCTAATTTCTTGTGTCACTGTTGAGTTCTCTGTTGCTGTTGGCTCATCTGCCTTGGCAACTGGCGAAACCATCAGTGGATCAGTTACAGTCTGATTCTCCTCTCCACTTTTCTCTTTTTTCTTTTTTGCAGTCTGAAAGGAAAAATAAAATGAAAGAAGAAGCATCATGTTAGAAATTTCAATTATTGGGGTTGTGTGCAGTCAGTCGCATCACGTATAGACTACATAATCCAAGGTCGTCAATTTTATAATCATGCCCATTTGTTTAATGCTACAGTGAGCTAATTAAAGGAATTTACCAACTATAAGCGCTCAGTTCGTTATGGACATGACTGCTCAGAAAAAAGTGACTTCTTTGCTAATATAGGGGAGACAGTGGAATTTCTACCTTTGATCTCCAAAAGCATGTTTAAAGGAATTTCCTACCCTACAAGGAAATTCGGAATTACGAAATTCGGAATTACAAGTGCGCACACACATGCACACACACAAACACACAAGCAAAAGCACACACCCACAATGCACATGCACATGCACACGCGCACACACACTCACAATAATGCATCTATCTAGTACCCCTTCTAATTATACCTATTTGTTTTCCTATCTTACTTTTATCGAGGAAAAAGGTTATAACCAATCACTATACTATTGGCGCATCAAAAGCACTACAGATGAGTCGTTGCAATTATTTAATACAAAATGGATGAGTGAACGAGCATCCACACCCATGAGCAATTTGTTATCATTTATTATGTTGAGTTTGTGGAACCTAAAGGTACTATACACCAACTCCCAACACCATGGATCCAACTTTACATTAAGTTAAGTTAGCTGGTAGGGAGCATCCTCCCTTTCCTAACGAGGTTATGAAGATTTTCTTATATTTTCATCTCCATATTTATTTAATTTTATTTCAAATAATAGTGCTACTCATGTATTTTATCATGTTTCTTTATATTTTTAATAAAAAATAAAGAAGGTAAGCCAAAAATACAATCTTACAGTCTCGAAAGCCAAAAGACTATTGGAGCAAATGATGTAAATACCGTTATCCCTTGAGCTTTGTATCTCAAAGCAACAATGAGCTCAAGTGCAAACTGCAAAGAGCTTGTATAGTTTGAAACAAGACCTGAGAAAGTGGTAAAAGAGATCTGACAGTTCATGCATGAGATAGATGTCTTGATGCCATGCAAACCACTATTGTTATTTCAAGAGGAAAAATAATAGCTTTATTATTCTACTACTTCATATAGATGATATATTGATAGCAAACTCTTGTTCTCAAGAGGTGAATAGGTTAAAAAACTGATATCTAGCAAGTTTGCAATACAAAATCTAGAAGCTGCAAACTAGATTCTTAACATGTGTATCAATGATAGAGTGACTGGTATGTTAACTCTACTGCAGCTAAATATACAAGAAATTTTTTGGATATGTTCAGCATGCAAGATGTTAATTTAGTTAGCATCTTTCTATCTAGTCACATTCAGTTATCTAAAAAACAGTCATCCACTACTAAAATAGAGCATGTTCATATGGATTGAACACATATGCTTCTATTATTGGTAGTCTTATGTATGCTATGGTGTATACCACACTTGATATAGCACATAAAGTGGGAGTTGTAAGCATATATGTGAGTAATCTAGGGAAGTAGCATTGAAGATTGTCAAATGGATCCTTCGAAATTTATGGGGTACTATAGGTATGAGTTTGTGATTTAGAGGAGGACGCATGCTATTACAAGGCTATATCAATTTTGATTTAGCTGGAAATATTGATAATAGTACTAGACTGTTATTCTCTACTACCAAAGCTGGGTATATGGCCACAACAGTGGCTGGCAAGAAGAAGATTTGGGTGCTAAACTCCTAGATCAAATTGGGGAAGAGGAAAGACATTAGTACTTTTATATAGCGATAGTCAAAATGCTATTCATCTCGCTAAGAATCCAGTATTTCATTTGAGAACAAAGCATTTAAGTAAAAAGTATTGTTTTATCCGCAATCATGTAAAAGATGAAGATTCATTACTTGTGAAGATATTAGAGAAGAAAAATCTAACTGATGTATGAACCAAAACAAGTTGTTGTTTAGTTGGACTAGAAGCTTGATTAACCAAAACAAGTTATTGTTCAGTGCCAAGGCCGTGTTTGTTATGTTGATAGAGTTTGTGGAGCCTAAAAGCACTGTACACTAATATTTAACCTCATGGATCCAATTTTGTCATAAGTTGGCGGGTGGTGGCAAGGGGCGGTGCTCCCATGCCCCAAATATGGGTTCGGAGGGAAATTTTCAGAAGGATATTTAAGTATTTTCTATATGTTAGTGTGGTACACCACAACAATATATATATATATATATATATATATATATATATATATATATATATATATATATATATATATATATATATATATATATATATATATATATATATATATATATATATATATATATATATATATATATATATATATATATATATATATATATATATATATATATATATATATATATATATATATATATATATATATATATATATATATATATATATATATATATATATTAGAATAATAAGAAAGAGCAGCTACCTCATGAGAGTTATCAGAACTGCATTCTATGTCTAATGTCTCTAATATATTTTTTCAAATTTTCTTTTCGATTATTTTTTATTTCAACCCCTTAGGGTTAACTCATACTAAATTTGTTGGATTTTAGTTTTTAAGTTGGTCTTTCATCAAGTAAATGCAAAATTAACAGTTTTCAATGAATATAATATATTGTATTTTCTTGATAAAAAGATAAATAAACTTCAAAACCCCTGAAATTTAATTATAATAAAGTCACGAAGATATATATATATATATATATATATATAGAGAGAGAGAGAGAGAGAGAGAGAGAGAGAGAGAGATGGAAATAAACTGACAACTCATGCAAGTTACGTAGCTACAATTCATTTCAACTATCTCTAATAATCTTTTTTAAAAAATTTCTTTTCGATTATGACCCTTTAAGGTTCACTCATACCCAATTTCTTGGGTTTTATTTTTGATTTGGTTCTCCATCAAATTAATACAAAATTAATGATTTTTAATGAATAAAACATTTTGAATGTACTTGATGAAAGGGTAAATGAATTCCAAAATTTATGAAATTAATGCGAAAGAAGTTATGGAGATAGAGATAGTAATTGTTAAAAAAAATTGAAGAAAAATTATTGGATCATTATAATTTTATATATAGCTCACGTAATTATTGGATCATTATTATATATATATATATATTGTACTTGTAACCTAATTATCAAATAATGAAATACTCTTTTGCAGTCATGGGCATAGTCCAGTTTGGGATGAACTATATAAATATCTATATTCGTTTAATTTTTTGCTCTTTATCATCTACTATTGTAAGTCTGATCGACAAAATTTTTGATATGTTACTTTGAAGGTGTGAAATTCCAGCCCTATTTATACTCTTTGGCTTAGTCACATAATTCGACGAATTATTCAATAATTCATGAATTCTATATGAGCCGAATGTCTGTCATCGATTTAATTGACCAAACTTTTAGTGGCACACAGAAAACAAATTGCTATTCGCCAAATTATTTAATATTCATGAATTCTATATAACCCCAATGCCTACGAACAATTAGATTGACCAAACTATTCTGATTCCCCATTACTTTAGAGCCAAACTTTTGCCAAATAGTTTCCTAATTCAGAATATCTTTCCCAAATGCTGAATTCTTCAGCTTGCCAACTATTGCCAAATGCGAACTTGTGACTGTGTTCCATGGGAGATTGCAGGTCTGACTTGGAGTCAGAGCAGCCATGCATAAGTCTCCTAATTTATTCTCTAGAATAATTATTTCTCCTCTTATCTTTTTTCTATCTAAATCTCTGTCGACTTCAAAACTAGACTCTTCTCTATTACGCAACCATGTTGAAGGAAAATATCTGTAAGTATAAGCAAGTTATATATACACTCTGAAGTACGAACTCTTCAAAGTGAGTGTAATGTATGAGGCAACACTTGTATGATACATATCGGACACACCAAAATTTTGGCTAAATTTATGAATCCAAAAACATGCAAGTAAAGACCGTGTTCACTTTCAAAATATTATACAGATTGCATGTCGAGACTATGTCCATTTTCAAAATGTCATAGACATTGCATGTTAAGCCTATGATCGTATATCGCCTAAAAGACAAATTCTTTTGACATAAAAGAAACACTAAACTAATAGATCCCAAATGTCTTAAAAAGATAAAGGCATATTACATAATCGTGTGTTCCTGTATCCGACATTTTTAGAGTTTGTTGTCTCCAAATATCCATATTATATCACCGTGTCCATGCTTCATAACATTGTTGAAAATCATGCGTAATGATATGTGCGTTTTTTACATTATTTTATATTATTTTATGTTCTATTATGTTATATTATGTTATTTGTATTATTGTTTTGAGTAATTTATATATTATTATTGATTATTTATTTTAATTGTTACCTAATTGCAGAAATTTTCGTAGTTGATTACTTATTATCTGTTTGTTTGATTGCTTAAGAAATTGCTAATTTGGCAATTTGTGATTACTTACTTGTTGTAATTTCTCTTAGGTTATTAGATTTTTTTTACTTATTTTTTCTATTGAATTCTCAGCTAAAATGAATAATCATAATTAAGATAAATTGAAAACTACAAAATGTAAGTTAGAACATTGATAATAATTAAAAAAAAAGTTTTAATATTTTTTTATTAGGTGATGACTGTAAAATTATGGACCTAAATATAATTTATGAAGATAAATATGAAAATTATTATGAAACTTATAAGAAATTTATAATAGATATTTTGCAATAAAATACCTTTGCAACCTTTTTAATAATTTTCAAATTTATTTTTCAATTTATAATAAATTATTTACATAGTTTTATATTTAGTTTTATAAAATAAATAGGAAATTGTGTTAATCTACATTATGTATTGAGCTATATGCAATATAATCTAATGGTGGCAAAATGTTATATTACCGTTGTCGTTATTTTAAACATTGCGTCATAGTATACAAGCACACATATATAGAAATGTATGAGCTACCACGGGAAATGGTGAATAATTGTAATTGATAGAAGACGGAAGTATAAGGGCCTTAGCACGATATGACTCTTATGAGAAAATAAACTTATATCTGGTCCTGGTTCCAGTAGTTGACAAGTAGCGATGGAATTCCTTATCTTTGACAATTCATATGTCTCTTGGCTTTCTTGAATGCTCTTGGTAAATCGTATCATCTTCAAGTGTATAAGCTACTGCTATATGGCTAACCTTTGTTATTTAATCTTTTTACGCAGGGGGAAGGGTTGGTAGTTTTTGAATTGCAACGTAGAGTGGGATAGAAATCGATTAGCCAGAGTTTTTGGTCCTTCCTTACCTCTTTCACGAACCACCTGCACTAACATGAGGGGCTAGGGGGCTACTTCAGATGACAACCAGATGGTAATTCGGAATTTTTTAATAACCTTGGTTAGTTTTCAGTTCTATTATAAGGTAATCCATAACTAGAAGCGATCTCATTTTCTTTTCTTTTCTTTTTTTAAAATTTAACAAGTCAAGATAGATAATCCGTTGTGGGGAAGCCTTTAACCATAAATATAGGTTTGATGTATACATCTGTTATGGGCCCATCTTAACCATATTATGGTGATCAGATGTGAAGATGCATGGAAAAAAATGTATTCATGTTAATGTGTGTGCTCATGTCTCAGCCGTATTAAAAATCTGAAATGCATAGATAATAGTCTCTTTCTCCTATTTAATATATTCCAATCTAATAATGGAATAGTGAGACATTTAGATGACATTTAGCATTTTTTGCCTCCTTGTCAGGGGTTGGATTTGAGCAATACATGACTGGACTTGAAAATGGAACTACACAAATTAGCTTTAATTTGATCAGGCAAATAATGAGTTTGGCCTAATTTTTAACATTACGAATATAGAAGTGATCATATATCTTTAACACGGAACTATCAATAAATGAGAAAGTGCAATAAGGCATGCATCCATGATAAAATTAAGGATAAGAAATTTTCATGATGTTCAATTTCTTACCGGGCCAGATTCAGCTTTGGAGCAAGCACTATCATCTCCAGAGTTAGATTTAGAGTCCGAGAATTTAGAATCAGGACTGTCATCTCCGGAGTCAGATTTAGAGTCAGATTTAGAATCAGAGGATTTAGAATCAGAGGATTTAGAATCAGAGTCAGATTTGGAGTCACTACTGTCAGATTTGGAGTCACTATCACAAAGGAGCTTATCATTTGTACTTGCCTCTTTCTCAGTTTTCTTAGTTGTCTTATTTAAATTCTTCCTCAATGCTTTCTTCTTCTTCTTCTTCTTCTCTTTCGTACCAACCTTCGAGGCAGATGCATCTTTCTCATTTGCCTGTACGATAAATTTAATAAAAATACACAAATCAAAAACTAATTTAATAGATTTGAGGATGATAAGTGTCCATGTCTTTTTTGTAATAAAGAATCTTGCTAAGCAAGATTCCAAGCCAGAGTCACCACTGCAATCAAATTTAAGTTCAGAACTATCATTTTGAAGTTTGTCAAGATTTTGCTTGTCCTCTTCCTTTGCTCTTGAAATCTCCTGTGTTAACTTTAGTAGTATCTTCCTTTGGCTTGCCAGTTAATTTCTCTCTTATTTTCTCAATCAGTCCCTTCTTTTTCTCTGTTTGCTCTATTTCTTCTTTCAAACTTTTTTTTGACTGTTCAAAGGATAATTTTAATTAACAAAATTGACTGCTCTTAAATCACTAATGGATGTCGAATTTGTAAATCAAAAAGTTAGAACGAGACTAATTAAGCAATCAAACTTAACATTTTTGCTTAACAAGAATGGTGAGCAATCATTTAACCAAGATACTTAGAGTTTATGTACCATATGAAATTCTAGAACTCACAACACTTACAAAAAACATGGTAAATGATGAAAGGTCCCTTGAGTATAAGAGATATGAGCTTATACAAGGTCCACATTCAAGCATTTCAAAAGTATAAAATCATTTTTTATTGAGATATATAATCATTTTTATTCTTTTATAATGAGGTTATCCATTAGCAGTCACCATATTCCTTTTGCTTCCTCTCTTAAATTACATGATGATAGCTCCTCAAAGGAAAAATTCCAAGAAGATGAAAGTAGCTAAAGCCATGCAGTTTCCTAGTTCAGATATGACAAATTTATCGAGATTTATAAGATCTGGTTCAGCTTGTTTGGGGAAGATATTTCAACTTCAATAAATGCTATGTTTTATTTCAATCTATTTCAATCATAAACATTTTTTCCCTAAAATAAAATCGTTCTATATTATGTTAAGAAAATTTGGGAAGATTGTAAAATGCTAGCGACTTTATACATGCTAAAAAATGGCAAATTTTACGTCTTAGAAAATATATATAAGATTTTCTGATCACATGGTTGTTACAGAGAAACTATATATAAGGCATTTTGTCAGGCATCTCACATGTAAGATTGATTTCCAACATTATAAATAGATGCATATGGATGTGCTCCATCATAAGTAAAGGATTTAGGGTATAACAATAAATCGGTATAAAAATGCTCCGTGAGTAATAAAGAATATATATAAAAGTTTACGCTATTAGTATTTCTTACAGAGCCGGATTTATATTTGGAGTCATCTCTGGATGCAGACTTAGAACTTTTGCTATCATCTCCCGATCCAGACTTAGAGTTTGAACTATCATCTCTAGATTCAGACTTAGAGTTCTCATCTCCAGAGCTTTTAGAGCTAGAACTATCGCACTGGAGCTTATCGGTTGTGCTGGGATCTCCTTTAGTTTTCTTAATTACCTTCTTCTTCTTTATCTTCTTTGGTAGTTTCTTTTTCTTTCCCTCTTGGCTATCTCCCTTCACCAAGGATGCATGTTTATCTTTTTCCTGTATTCAAAGAAGCAAGGTACTAAATAGTATAAAAAGAAATTAAGTAGATAAGAATACTGTAAAGAGTATGCAAAGAGTGTGAGTGAGAAATATCCCTGTTCATTTTGTATAACTAACCTTAATGAAAGAGTGTTAGAAAGAGACTTCGACTTAGCTAAGAGTCAGATATTGAATTAGGTTTATATTCTGCCAAATCACATATACTGTAATTGGATTTAGATTGTTAGAATATAAAACAATCATATTGGAAATTGGAGTTTGCTTTAGATGTAATACCCCGAGCTCTAATAATTCCACATAAAATATGGAATAAGAACTAGTATAGCTTATCATGGTTCTCATAAACTTATAAGTAATGGTAGCTAGTTTTTTTTAGGGAGGAATTAATGTTTAAACTATTTTAACTATTTATATTGTATCGGAGGGCTTAAACTATTTTAACGATTGACATCCTATCAAAATAGAATTTGATTGTTCTCTTCCTTTCTCTTAATAATCTTGAATTCTAGCAATTTTGTCTTGAGTTTTAATTGCTAGAATAAATCTCATGTCTTAAACTCAAGACAAAATAAATTAATCTCATGTCTGAAACTAATCTCATGTCTAGAATCGTAAAAGAAATTGTGAAGATGTCAGATAAATTAATCTCATGTCTATCTGATAAACTAATCTCATGTCTTAACTCAATAAGAGTAGTAAACCTTACCGATCCAGAGTCCTCAGATTCAGAGCTATCACACTGGAGCTTCTCAGGAACAACACTGCTCTCCTCCTTGCTAGCTTTCAAGTTTCCAGTCTGTTGAGTTTCGTCAACCTGCACTTTCTCTAATCCAGCAACCAAAGCTTCGTCAGCCATAATGCTTTTGTTTGCAGAAAACAATACTTTAGAAAGGAACAGGCAGTACACAATAAATATTTCTATAGATGAGATAGCTTGGGGTTTCTTAAGAAACAATCTAGCAGTATTTATATGGACTGGCTATGCAATAGATGATGAAGATAATGAATATGAGCTATAGAATAGTGACAGAAGGCAGACAATGATGAAAGAATTATAGAACATAGTGACATCGCTTGGTCTTGGATCCCTGGACTGTCCATTGGATACTCATACTCGTAACACTTTCGATAGAACGTAGTTCACACAAGCTAAGAGGGATTATTGGGTCATGCCAATAAGCATAACTGAGAACGAGGCAGCATCCTAGGTTTCTGACACGAGGAAAACAAAATAAGTCCAATGAGTGTCAACAAATCCATCTGCATATTTATCACGAGTTTGAGTTATTAACTAAAAAATGGGTTTCAGTGAATAAGCTCTTTCATGAGAATATTGACAACTACTGTAAAAGTAAATTGTAAAAGGATTTTTCTTTTTTGAAATTGATTGTAAAAGGATTTTCCATATAGTAGTAGTTTTTTTTTTTTAATCACCCTTCTGGTTATGGCACACGTGCAGGTGACATAACGAGGATTTCTTACCTTAGAAAATGATTCAGGATTTAGGGATGGAAGTGGGATAATACCCAGATGAATTTTAATATTTAGATATGGTGCAACAGGTTATTATGTACGTGGGTAAAGTTCAACCTTCAGTTCTAGAACAAGAAAAACCATTATTAATCAATAAATTGTGGGTTAAGTTCACCTTCGGTTCTAGAACAAGAAAGACAATTATTAATCAATAAATTGATTGAATCACGATATGTTAGTTGGGATCTTTAGAATACTAGTAATTTTCACATTCATATGTTGCACAATGCTAAGACATTGTTATAGTACATCAACATTTTAAAATGTAAAATTATTAAAGTACAATATACGAAATCAATTAATATGCAGATTTTGTAGAAGGCGAGTTTAATGCTATATACATATGTGCTACAAGAGTGAAATATTGCATGATAACATCATACATTAAGTTTTTGTGGTGCTTTTACAAGGAAAGGACCGAATAAATTTTTGAGAAACAAGGTCTGTGACATTTTCTCTTAAAGTTCTTATCCCCAACAAAGAAAAAAGAAGAAAAAGGCAGTCACACAGGGCACATGCCTTACCCTAAACTAGGGTTAAGTAGCTCAAGTATAACCAACTAGATATTACTTAACAGACATAGATTCAGTGCAACTATTACTTAAAACCAAGCCAATCAAGCTCATCAACATCACATCCACAATCTTCAGTCAGAAAGCATAGGAAAGAACATTAGTTACTACAGGAACTATAGTTAAATCCACCATCATTCCAAAAATTCGTTAACTGAAAAGTTGATCAAACTTGGAACTTCCAGAAAATATTCATTGAACAACCTCCCATCTTTATGGGGGCACATAATTTTTCTAGTAGTAAAATCAAAAAAATTTATAGTTCTATCAGTTAAAAATTAGGTAAAACTGTTGAATTCATGTATGTTTGAACATTAAATCTTTGAACCAATTCACTAGTTCAAAAATAAATGAATTAGGTGAATGGAAAATGACTTCAAAGTGGAGTGTATAGTAAAGAGAACAAAAGGAAAGATGAAAAAATAGTCCCATATCGGATAGAGTGTTGCTAGAATGTGGGTTTATATATTATTGTTTGTTTCATGTCATTGTTTATATAAGAAGAGAAGAAACCTTGAGCACCACGGGTGATGCAACGCACGCGCATGTGCAAGGGCGAATGGGCGTTTAGGGCGGTGGAGGGCGAATCGACTTCGTCTTTCAGACAGAAGTCTTCTATTTTCAAAAGAACAGTTCTGTTCATTTCTGTCCTATACAGTGTCGAACACTAGCCTCGATCATCGTCTCTAGATTTAATTAATAACGGTAGGTAATAAGATATACTTTTTATTAGTTTTATTACAGTATTTATACCTATGTACAGTTCTGAATTTTTTATATATATAATGCAAGGGCGAATGGGCGTTTAGGGCGGTGGAAGGCGAATCGACTTTGTCTTTCAAACAAAAGTCTTCTATTTTCAAAAGAACAGCTCTGTTCATTTCTGTCTTACACAGTGTCAAACACTAGCCTCGATCATCTTTCATTCATTTTCTGCATATACTCTCTTCCAATCAAGTAAAGTATTCTAATTATGTTTTCATTTTCATTAGATAATTAACCTATATATAGATATTCTGCTACTTTCTAGTAGATAATAAAATCAATTAAGATTGAGAATATTTTTTAAACTCTGTCTCTAGATTTAATTAATAACAGTACGTAATAAGATATAATTTTTATTAGTTTTATTACAGTATTTATACCTATGTACAGTTCTAAATTTTATATATATATAACGCAAGGGCGAATGGGCGTTTAGGGCGGTGGAGGGCAAATCGACTTTGTCTTTCAGACAGAAGTCTTCTATTTTCAAAAGAATAGTTTTGTTCATTTTTATCCTACACAGTGTCAGACACTAGCCTCGATCATCTTCCATTCATCTTTTGCATACACTCGCTTCCAATCAAGTAAAGTATTCTAAATCTGTTTTCATTTTTATTAGATAATTAACGTATATATAGATATTCTACTACTTTCTAGTAGATAATAAAATCAATTCAGATTGAGAATATTTTTTTAACTCTGTCTATAGATTTAATTAATAACAGTAGGTAATAAGATATAATTTTTATTAGTTTTATTACAGTATTTATACCTATGTACAGTTCTGAATTTTTTATATATATAAATCAATTTGAATTTCTTCTATAATATCATCTTTCTTGTTGAAATAGAAAATATATCTTTCTAATCTTTTTACAGTAATAATTCTATCTATCCATATCTAAAACTACCAACAATCTTAAAACTGATTTTTTTTGTTTTAGATTAATTTTGAGTACTATTGTGTAACTAATTAGAACTCTGTTATAATAGTATTTAATCACTAGTTATTTTATATCTAAATCTAATTACTTTTGAAAAAAGATAGTTACATTCTATTTAGAGAAAAAAAAGATTTATTTAAGAAATCTTATATGATATTGTAGTCTAAGTAAGAATTGATTTTCAAGTTTTTTATTAGAAAATTAAAATTTGTTAAAAAAATTAAGATAGATAAAATTTTGTATCTGTAAATGGCCACTATATCTACCTTTGATATGTTCACTGTCGTAACTCTTATCATGGTCACTCCAACTGTGCCCTCAAACCAGTATGAAAAACCAGAGAAGTTCAGTGGCACAAATTTTAAGAGATGGCAACAGAAAATATTGTTCTATCTCACTACACTAAATCTGACTAAGTACTTGAAAGAGACTGTGCCAACTCTTTTAGAAGATGATCAATAGTCTGCGAAAGCGGTTGATATATGAAAACATGCTGACTTCTTGAGTAAGAATTATATCCCCAATGGATTGGACAATATACTATATAATGTATATAGTTCAATTGCTACTGCTAAGGAATTTTAGGAGTTCTTAAATAAGAAATATAATACAGAAAATGCCGACTCTAAGAAATATATAGTTGGTAAGTTTCTGTATTATAAAATGGTTGATTCTAAAATATAATCAATCAGGTACAAGATCTTCAAGTGATAATTCATGAAATTCATGCTGAAGGTATAACTATTAGTAAATCATTCCAAGTGACTGCAATTATTGAAAAATTGTTATCATCTTGGAAAGAATTCAAATATTACCTAAAGCATAAACGAAAATAAATAACACTTGAAGATCTAATTGTGTGTTTGAGGATTGAAGAAGATAACCATTTTTCTGAAATGAAAATTGAAAATCTATACAATGTTTCTAAAACTAACGTCATGGAAAATTCCAATAAGTATAATGACAGGAAGTGAAAGTACAATGGTGGAGGCTGTAAGAGTGGTGACTCGAAGAGATTCAATGGCAAGTGTTACAACTATAACAAGCCTAGACATCGTGCAAAGGACTGTCGTGTACGCAAGGCACCAGATTCTTCGAAGAAGAAGAAGAAGAATCCTAATGCAAATTTAGCCGAAGAAGAAAATCTTTGTGCAATGTACATGTAAACTGTATATATGTTGTATCAGAATTTAACCTAGTTAGTGGCAATTTCAAAGAATGGTGGGTGGACACTGGGGCCACTCGCCACATCTACGCCAATAAGTGGATATTCTCTACATATGAACATGTGGAAGGAGAACTACTCTACATGAATAACTCTGCAACCTCCAAGGTTGAAGGACGAGAAAACATTGTACTAAAGATGGCTTCGAGAAAAGAACTTACTCTTACTATGTGCATCATATACCAAATGTCCGCAAGAATCTGGTTTCTTTGTATTTGAGTCTGATAAATTTGTACTTACAAAAAATAGTGTATACGTAGGCAAGGGGTACATGACTAATGGTTAGTTTAAAATAAATATAATGACCGTTGTTCATAAATTTAATAATAATAAAATTGATTTTTCTTCTTATATGATTGAGTCACCTCATATTTGGCATGATAGATTAGGACATGTTAATTATTATACTTTGCAAAAATTAATAAATTTAAATATGTTGCCTAATTTTAATATAAACTTTGATGATAAATATGAAATATGTATTGAATTAAAAATAGCTAAGCTTCCATTTCATTTTATAGAATGTAGTACTGAACCTTAGAATTAATTCATATAGATATATGTGATTTAAAATCTATTTAAACTAGATGTGGAAAGAAATATTTTATTACTCTTATAGATAATTATACTAGATATTGTTATGCATATCTAATAAGATCAAAAGATGAGGCAATTAAAATGTTTATACAATTTAAAAATGAAGTTGAGAATCAACTTAGCAAAAACATAAAAATGCTAAGGAGTGATAGATGTGGTGAATATGAGTCACAATTTGTACAAATTTATGCAGAATATGGTATTATACATCAAATAACTGCTCCTTACACTCCTCAGCAAAATTGAATTGCTGAGCGTAAGAACAGAGCTTTAAAGGAAATGATGAATGCCATGTTAATAAGTTCTGGTTTACCTCAGAACATGTGGGGAAAACTTTGCTTTATGCCAATTATGTTCTCAACAAAATACCCCAAAAGAAACTAGATAAAACACCTTATGAATTATGGACAGGTCGAGCACCTAGTTATAAATTCTTAAGTGTGTGGGATATCTTACAAAGGTTGTAATTTCTACTCCTAAAATGACTAAAATTGGACCTAAAACTATTGATTGTATATTCATTGGATATACTTATAATAACAGTGCATATCGTTTCATTATTTTCAAATTAGATCATCCAAAGATACATAAGTACTCTATTATTGAATCTAGAAATGCAGTATTATTTGAGAATATTTTTCCTAGTAAATAATATGAATCAAGTTCTCCTAAAAAGACTTGTATTGAAGTTATAAGAGAAACAGAATCTGATTCTGGAAATAAAAGTAATGAGGATGAACGTAGACGGAGCAAAAGGGTCAGGGTTAATAAATCATTTGCTCCGGATTTTCTAACATATTTATTAGAAAAGGAACCTCAAAGTTATAAAGAGGCTATGTCTACACCTGAAGCTCCATTTTGGAAAGAAGCCATAAAGAGTGAAATTGAATCAATTATTCAAAATCACACTTGGGAATTTATGGATCTTCCTTCAGGAAGTAAACCATTAGGTTATAAATAGATCTTTAAAAGAAAGATAAAACCTGATGGGTCTATAGATAAATACAAAACTAGACTTGTAGTAAAAGTCTATAGACAAAAGGAAGGTATAGATTATTTTGATACATATTCACCAGTAACAAGAATAACATCCATAAAATTAATAATTGCTTTTGCAGTATTATATAATCTTGAGGTTCATTAAATGGATGTAAAAACAGTATTTTTAAATGGTGAATTAGATGAAGAAATTTATATGAAACAATCTGAAGGGTTTGTAGTTTCAGGTAAAGAAAAGAAGGTGCGTAGACTTGTTAAGTCATATATGGACTTAAAGAAGTACCTAAACAATGGCATGAAAAATTTAACCAAGTTATGTTGTCAAATAGATTTCGTTATAATGAATGTGATAAATATGTATATGTAAAAGGGTATATGCACAACTATGTCATTATATGTGTATACGTGAATGACATGATTATCACCGGTAGCACGGTTGATCTAATTAAAGAGGTAAAAATTATGTTAATATGGAAATTTGACATGATATTATTCTTGGTGTTAAAATCTCCAAGATATCTGATGGATATACCTTATCCCAGTCACATTATATCGAGAAGATACTCGAAAAATTTGACAAGGAAAATAATGATATAGTTAGGACACCTGTGGATATGAGTCTACATCTTATAAAGAATATAGGTGCTAGTATATCTTAATTAGAATATTCTCAAATCATTGGCAGTCTTATGTATTTAATAAACTGCACAAGACCTGATATTGCATACTCAGTAGGCAAACTGAGTAGATTTACAAGTAATCCAGGGGAGAACCACTGGAAAGCAATAGTTACAGTACTTAAATATTTGAGATACACTACTAACTATGGGTTGCACTATATAAGATATCCAGCAGTGATAGAAAGATACACTGATGCTAACTGGATTACGGATTCTAAAGATATAAAATCCATAAGTGGATATGTATTTACTATTGGAGGTGCAACTATCTCTTAGAAATATTTAAAACAAACATGTATAGCCATATCCACTATAGAATATGAGTTTATTGCTTTAGATAAAGCTCGAGAAGAAACATAATAACTTCAAAACTTTTTAGAAAATATTTCAATTTGGCCTAAACCTGTGTCAACAATTTGTATCTATTGTGATAGTCAATCAGCAATTGGAAGGGCACAGAATATATTGTATAATGGAAAGTCACGACATATACGTCGTAGACATGATACTGTAAGACAGCTGCTTATAAACGAAATAATATCTCTTGATTATATAAAATTAAAAGATAATACTGCAGATCTATTAACAAAAGGCTTGACCAGAATCAAGTATATAAGTTATCGAGGGGAATGAGATTACAACCTACTAAATAGAGTAACTCCTTAATGGCAACCCAACCTAGTTGATTGGAGATCCCAAGATCTAGGTTCAAAGGGACAACTGCATTATGGGGGAGCTTGTAAAAATCACTGAGGAAATAATTCCTTTCTCATTTTTATGATAAAATAGTGATTAACCTGCAATGTGTAAGGATAAGCTAAATCTTTTAATGATCCTTATATCTTAGAAATTCAAGTGGAGTATAATATGATACTCTTAATAAGAGATCACCTATATGAGTGTGAAGGGGCCGCTTCTATGAGAATGACAAAGACTAAATTCCCTAGAGCACTCATAGAATTACTAGGTTGTCCAGGGCCAAACAGACACAATATAAAGAATCTGTTAAAATTGAAAGAAATCGTGTGAATATTATTGTCTTAGTTTACATCAAAAACTGAACAATTCAAAAATATCGTATTCACTGGTTAGCTAGTAAACTCGATAATATTTCACTAGGAAAGGTTCAAAGCCAAAAGCCACATCTCCCGATGCGGTAACTTTTTATTATACTCTCTGTTGATTTGTATTAAAGTCTAATTTATTTTCATTTATGTGGGGATTGTTGAATTCATGTACGTTTGAACATTAAATTTTTGAGCCAATTCAATACTTTAAAAATAAATGAATTAGGTGAATAGAAATTGACTTCAAAGTGGAGTGAATAATAAAAGGAACAAAAGGAAAGAGGGAAAAATAGTCCCACATCGAATAGAGTGTTGTTAGGATGTGGGTTTATATAGGATTATTTATTTCATGTCATTACTTATGAAAGAAGAGGAGAAACTTTGAGCATCACGGGTGGTGCTACGCACTGCCCGCATGCGCACGCATGTGTGCGAGGGCGAATGGGTGTTTAGGGCGCATTGGGCACTTTAGTGGCGCACTTGGTACTTCGAACGTACGTATCGTCGCTGCGACTGTTAGTCCAAAAGCCTATAAATAGGTCTCTGTTCAGACTCATTAGAAATAAGTTTTTACTCTTTTCTTTTTTCTTCTTCTACAAACAGAAATTTTGTCTTTCAGACAGAAGTTTTCTGTTTTCAGTAGAACAATTCGGTTCATTTCTATCCTACACTACACCATACACAAAACAAATAGTATTCTTTATCAGATTCGCAAGAGCAATAGGATTGCGGCTTCTTTCCTGTTGTAGACCGGTCGTTGTATTCTGGGAGACCGACGCCCACTGTTATCCAGAAGCAAAACGGTGGAGGGCGAATCGATTTTAAGGAGATAGTTTCAAATACTAGCCTCGATCATCTTCCATTTATCTTCTGTGTACACTCGCTTCCAATCAAGTAAAGTATTCTAATTCTGTTTTTATTTTTATTAGATAATTAACCTATATATAGATATTCTGCTACTTTCTAGTAGATAATAAAATCAATTCAGATTGAGAATATTTTTTAACTTTATCTCTAGATTTAATTAATAACAGTAGTTAATTAAATATAATTTTTATTAGTTTTATTACAGTATTTATACCTATGTACAGTTCTGAATTTTTAAATATATAAATCAATTCGAATTTTTTCTGTAATATTATCTTTCTGGTTGAAATAGAAAACATATCTTTCTAATCTTTTTACAGTAATAATTCTATCTATCTATATCTAAAACAACCAACAAAAACTACCAAATCCTTGTATTTAAAAAAAAAGAAAAAAAGAGCATTAATTTTAACGAAGAGGCTAGCAGACAATCTTTATGTTATATGAAATCATCAAAATGCAGAAATTTCATGCTATATTTTCATGGCTAAGAAATAGGATCTTGGGTTGGAATCCTCTCTATTGCATCAAAAGTAGTGGATGGTTCAGTGTTAGCTGTGGCTTACTAAGATTCAAGTCTTCATCAAATAACTCGTGTATAGTTCATATCAAATATAGTATTTCAATTCAGGTTAATTAGTTGTTAGTAACATAATTTTTCTATTCAATTAGCTCATGCAATTTACATTATTGAATAGATCATGATATACCAAATAAAAGACTTGTTTATTTGAGATATAATAAAGATAAATCGGTCAAGTAAGAGCAAAATAGTGGGAGATTTTTCATGCAAGTACGTTCTTCAATTAAGAAACCACTAATCCTTTCGGTATTTATCACTGAACTCTTACATAGACGCATATACAAGATAATATAACAAATAATTCCATGTATATGATTTCTATGGAATTCTACCAAATAATATTTATCAATTGTTCATAATTTAACTATACTATGTGAATTGATAATTTTAATAAGTAGTACATAAAAAATAATACAATTTTGATATCATTAGTAATAATTATGGAATTAATAAAATATGAATTCATTCAAGATAAACTAGTTGATTCGCATAAAATGAACAATGTGATTGAAATAACATTTTGCAGAAATTAGATGTTTAATGAGACCAAAAGAAACTCAATTCGAATCGTTTCACTTACTTTTCAATCAACTATCAATTACAATGATGCAATCAATACATAAAATTATTATATAAATGTTTATTATAGCTTAAAATGAATTTAGATAATTTTTAGAAATTTTTTAAATTTTTATAAGAACTCAAAAATCAATTTTAAGGTTAAATAGATTTAATGGATCAGTATACACAAAACATGTATGGATTCAATTTGTTGGGTTTATATAAGATATAGATTTTAATTTATGGTTAATTATATAATTGGTGTGAACTATCTTAGAATCCAGTTGACTTAAATCTAATAAGAAAGAAAGGGAAATGGTCACATACTTCCATTTGATAAAATAAAACCCAATAAGAAGAAGAGACAAATAGTAAGCAGATTTGACAAACTCCAACGAACAATATTGTGGTAGGCGATGTTACGGTGAGGTGGTCGGTAGGCGATGTTACGGTGAGGTGGTCGGTGCAGCAAGAGAGAGAGAATTGAGAGAAATTAGATGTGGGAAGGATTGATTTTGAGAAGTGGGATGAGTTCATATAGAATTAGATTTGAGGAGTTAAAAAGATGCAAGATTTTAGTAAGAGATTTAATGGGGTTGATTTCCAGTATTAAAAGTGGGTTAAAAATAGTTGTTACTGTAGGTTATAATGATGAGAGATTACGAGTTTGGAGTTGGGAAGTGAATAAGATAAAAAGTCAAAAATAGATTTAAAATAATATATGAATTCGAGTCCAACAACCAACCCACATAGCTTAGTGGTTTGAGCAAGTAATTTAGGTGGAAAAGTATGTGGGAACTTATGGGTGGTAAGCCTCCTTGATGAGAAGCGAGAACATAGTCTTCCTCTAACTCAGTGCTAAGCTAGTGCCCTTACACAAACAAACAAAAAGAAAGGGAATAGCAACAAGTGAATTCGAAACTCCACAAAGTCATTTTTTAATATTCTTTTTATTCTATACTTGGGGCCAAAAAATAGTGGGTTTGAGCTTTAAATAAAGGATAAATTCTAGAAATTAAAATATATAGGCTTTAGATTAAAATTTTCTTTAGAATAATCTATATTTTTATTCATTCTTCTAAAGGTAAGTAATTCAAAGTATTATAATAAATATTATGCTATCATAATTATTAAATTAATATTATAATTAAAGAAAAAAAGTATGTTCTATGGATGCAAGTCATTAGAACGAACGTCGAGCAAACTAAATAGAGATTTTTAGATTATTACTAACAGTTGTAGGGTCTATCAATTATGGAAGTGAATGATTGTAAAAACATTTTCGTCATAGTGTAGTTTTTGATCCATGATTCTTCCTTTAAGAGATTTCCACATTAAAATTATGTGTTTCTTGTGATTAGTTTCTATTCGTTGATTTGATTTGATTGATTAAATATAATTGTTTTGTTTGAATCTCTAAGAATCTATTGAACTATGTTTATTCTAAAATTGGCAACTAGAGCATCTAGCCAATTGAGAGCTAGCATGGGAGATTGGACTCGAGATGAAACTAAACAAGTGAAAGATAGGAAAAGCAGAACCTGCAAAAAAGAACTTATTAACAATAAAAGTAAACGGAAGAAAAAGTGCACATGTATAACTATTTTCCACTTGGTGAAGTGCCAAGTCTACGTCCTTGAATAAATGTCGATGGATTGACGCAAGCTTATATTGATGAGTGTATACAAGATAAATTTCTCTTCTCTCTTACAAGTTCTTAGTTGATCAAAGATCGATCAGAATTTGCCCCCACCTTATGAAGAAGAGATGTATTTATAATTCTCTTGATAGACAATCAGTCATCATCCCAACAGAATTGGAAATCTCGACATTTTCTTGTGCATGTAGAAGCAGGAGACTTGGACTAGAGGAAATTGAGTTGTGGTTGAATTCGATTATACCATTTGAGATGTTCATGTTGGACTATTGTTACTCAGATGTTGTGATTGGGCTAAGCTATATTTAGATGGATCTTCATGGGCTTTGTGAGTCCTCGTGAACCTTTAATGGGCCCTTGGATCAATTAATTTTTGAATCTATAATAGCTATCTAAAGTTCATTCTAATAAGCTCTTGCAATAATTAACTCAGAGCATGGTAATCAAATAACTTATGTCTAGCGACTTGAAAAAGTCTTCACCTTGATCCTCAGAACCAAGTGAACATATATGAATGTCTGAATCATCGGAACTCATACCCAAAAATTTGCTCCCTAATAAATGTTGCCGAGTTAGGTGCCCAACTTATGCCCGACAGCAACAACTTGGAGAAAAGAGATCTAGTCGCTTTATGGTTTGTTTGAAGGACTTGTAGATTAGGCTACTTGGAGGCAAATGAGCGTTAGCATTAGGTTGTCATGCTTTAGGCATGATCAGGGGTTCCATATTCAGACTCTTCCATAGAAATTTATGGGGATCCAATCAGAGTTAGTTCAACTATTTTGAGGACTTATATTTGACATTGGGCCACTTAGTACCCGTTTTTAGTGACAGATCGTTGTTGGCAGTGAAAATTTCTAAATAAAAGGATTTTTCACAACAGAACGCGGAGCTAACTCTGTAGCTCCGCGTTTGGCTATATTAGCCTCGCGTTGAACAAAACACGGAGATGATTAATAGCTCCGCATTAGTTCCGCGTTCTGGTTCGATAGCTCCGGGTTTTGACGGTATTAGCTCTGCGTGAGCAGATAATTAGAATCTCAAATTGATTGAGATTATGATTTGGGCTTATCTAAATATCCGAAATTAATCCAATCAGAATTCCAAATCAAGAGATTCAAATCAAAATTAAGATATTTGATTGGAATCCTTGATGAGAGCAAATTCTATTTAGATAGAAACTCTCAAATCATCCTAAGGCTATAAATACCCTCTTGGGGAAGCCCTAGGGATCTTGTCTTTTTCGGCTTTTCCTTTCCTCTTGGAGAATTCAAGTTACGCACAGAGCCTTGAATTCGTGAAAGACCAGAGAAGATAGTTTACAGTCAGCCGCCACCTTCAAGAGAGAAGAGTTCGACGCTCGATCGTCCAAAGGAACTACGCCACAGATCCCCCACTATTATTGTAAAAGAGAGAGATTGATATATAAAATCCTCTCATTTGTTCTTTTTATCTTGTTCACTTCTATTGTAATCTAAATTGTATTCAATGGAAGGAAGTAAAACTTTTGCAGCGAACAAACTGGCGACCACAGTGGGAGCCATCTCTTTCACTAATGAAGAGATTGTGGCGCAATCAGACGTCGATTTGATCGGATCTGACGTAGACATGCTGGTCATTCAAATCGACCAGCAGAAGTACGAGGAGTACCTCTCCTCTGGATCATCAGGTGACCTAAACGACACACGCACTATCGTCGCGTGCGCTCCAATACCCGAGTAATGGGTAAAAAGGAATCCACCGAGAAACGGGGATCCGTGGAGACCACGGCCATAGAGCCGGTGTTCGGGCAGGAAATGCTAACAGAGGATGACCTCCCTACTGCCGAAGAAGACCTGGGAACTGGATTGACCAGAACCCAACTCCAAAACAGAAATCGGAGAGTAAGGCGTAAAGCCCTCAAAGCCTGCCTTGGAATCGAGGCTAAAGAACACGAGGCTATGGTCCCTCACAAACTGGCTCGCGCTAATTGCGAGACCAGTCATTATCGCATTAAACGCGAAGTTACAACTTGAGTTGATCGCAAGGAAAAGTCAGCGTGTGATTTTCCGCGCGAGGCTATTACTGAGCTTAGCGAGAAACACGAAGCCAGTAAGATTTGCACTAGTCGCAAAATTTCCGACACTCGTGAGAAATGCGAGGATAAGAGTTTCTTAAAGCCAGCATGTGATTTTCCATGCGAGACTACTACTCGGCTTAGCGATAAACGCGAAGCCAGTAGCACTTGTGAGAACCGCAAGACTTTTGATACTCACGCGAAATGCGAGGGTAAAAACCCCTTAAAGCCAGCATGTGATTTTCCATGCGAGGCTATTACTGGACCTAGCGATAAATGCAAAGCCAGTACAACTTGTGAGAAACGCAAGATTTTTAATACTCGCGAGGAACGCGAGGATAAAACTTCCTTTCAACCAGCGCGTGTTCTCCACGCGAGGTTAATACTGAGCTTAGTGAGAAACGCTAAGCCAGTAGTATTTGCGAGAAACGCAAGATGCCTCACCTTCGCGTAAGTCGCGAGTATGATTGGCAGATTGTCGTCAGTCGTAAAAATAGCGCTAGACGCGAAGTTATGACTTGTGTTAATCACAAGAATAAGCCAGCGTGCAGGAATTTTCTTCCACGCGAGGCTAAGATTTCAGAAGAGAAACTTCTGAAGGAATGCCAAGCCAGCGTAAAACGCGAGGCTAGCGTAGCAAAATGCGAGGCTAATTTTTAGCCCCGCACTCCAAAACGCGAAGCTATTTCTAAGCTCCGCGTAGATCAACCCGACTACAGAATTAGGGCTGATCATTGCATCAGTGGACCAGAACTGGACTCCAGTGATCCTAAGAAGTTTCAGTGGGTTTCTAGACCCTCTAAAAAATTTGATGGGTCCCACGACTCCATGGCTAAGGTCACTGACCTCAAGGAGTATTTATCCAAGAAGAGAGGCATAGAACAAGTTCAAGCTGAACCTGTCTGTCACTGCCAGCAGCTTATAACAGCGGTATCCGCTATAATGGACAACTGTGGCTGCAGCAAGAGCAGGGTATTGGTGTTCGACCGATTAACCGAGTCGAATAAGAACCCTACTAAGAAGATAAAAACCGCTTCCTTAAAAGAATGGAGAGCTGTAACCTCCAATATGGTGGGAAAAGGGAAGAAGGTTGTAGAGACGGATGATGATTCAGAATCGAGTGATGAAGAACCTCATCATATCACTCGACTTAAATCAGGAGCCGTCCCGCCTCGAAACTATAAGAGGCTTATAAAAAGTTCTTATGACGATGACAGCGATAACTCAGCTATAGCTTCATGTCATTCCTCTGCGTCATCTCGACTACAAAAATCAGTATCACATATGGCAGATAAATACGACGGCATCAATAAGAGATTTGAAGCTCAAGAAAGAATGATTCGAGAGCAACAAAAGACGATTGAAGATCTTAAAATGATGCTCTCAAAATTTGTTGAGGATAATGCCAAGAAGGACAAAGAAACTCCATTCATTAAAATGAACGAAGAAGAAAAAGAAGAGAAAGCCCACTTGATGAAATGAATCTGACGAGACTTTTAAAATCATCGAGACTGTCGAGCTTCCTTCCGGGTCTCCCTGGAGGCTTCGCCGGTAGTTGAAAGTCGAGATCAGGATGTATGGAGTATGTCTTTTTTATAACACCCTTTCTGCTTTCCTGTTCCTGTTCCAGCTTCCGACGAGTGACGGCGGAACTCCTTAACTAGAGAAATCGGGATAGACTTACCAAGCATACCCGTAATGAAGAAAAGAAGGACCGGATGGGCTCAACCGACGCTCCTCTTCCCGATTTCAAATTCTAGTGACGGAGATGCACGAGGACGAGGATAGATTTTCTTTTCATGATCCACATGGAGAGAAAATAGAAAAATTGCAAAGTCAACTCGAAGCACTGATGCATAAAAAGGAGTTAAAAGAGTCAGGGGTCTCAAGACCATACCCGCCTAAATGGGATATGGTGCCATACCCTCAGAAGTATAAACTGCTCAAATTAGAGCCATATGACGGGAAGGGATCTCCTAGTCAACACATTTATTACTTCTTGTCCCAAACAGGATATTTGATGGGTAATGACCCGATAATAACCAAGGTATTCGCAAGTACCTTGCAAGGGCCTACTTTTACTTGGTTTATGCAGCTGCCCCCAGGTACTATTAATACCTGGTTTGATATTGAGAAACTATTTCTCTCACGTTTTTTTGAGGATGATACCGAAATTACGGTTCATTTCCTCCTTGCGACTAAACAAGGGAAACAAGAAACCGTCAAAGACTTCATAGAAAGGTTCCGGGAGAAGTCCGTGCATTGCAAATACGGAATGATCTAGGAAACTCTAGTCGAGACATATCGACATAATTTTAAGACTAACGTGCTCCTAAAAATGGGGGCCATAGAGTCTAAGACATGGAGGGATTTGCTCAAACAGGGAGAGCAAGCTGAAGACTTGATCCGTCGAGTTGAAGAGTCTCGTAGATCTAGAAACACTGGGAATAATAGGCCATACACCCAAAATAATAATAATAAGAATAAAGGAAAAACGGTGATGGTATCAGAAATTGCTCCGCAGAAGATAAATCCTCCGAGTCCAAAGTCCCAAAATAAAAAGGGCCCAAGGCAAAATAGGCCTCAATAGGAGAGGACCTATACTTTTAAGGCGGAACAAATACCTACACTCTTCCACCTCCTCCTGAGGAAGGGAATGTTGAAACTTCTGAAGAATAGGAAGCCAGAGGACGCTGGTAAGACCAACGACCCCAATTATTGCCTCTACCACCGGAATGTTGGATACCCGACTAGGGATTGTTACCCTCTAAAGAACAGAATCCAAGCACTGATAGATGCTGGAGTTCTGACGCTTAAAGAGGAACAAAAGAAGGTCACTGCCAATATGGCAACCATAGTGGTTGGAACCCATGAGTTCCCCGCAGGGGTGACCCCAATTCCAAAAGGTAAGCTGGTTACGAAGAACCTTGACCCTCGTAATAAGGCTCAAGAAGGATTTGTCCCCATAACAACTCGGAAGGGGGAAGTCATGTGGGTCCATCCTGATTTGCTACAAGACGAACAGTGGACAACCATAGGGGGTCGAAAGAAAAAGCGGGCTAGTAATGCTATCTCCTCGGAAATAAAAGATGAATACATTGCAGGGGCATTTACAGACTCTGAAGAGGAGCCCGAAGCTATGGCCACTCACCAAGATGGGGCGGGCCCTTCCGACACTCGGTCTGGAAAAACATATCTCAAGGACTACACCAGAGTAGATCCGAAAGATATATATACGGAACTCGCCAAGCCTGCAAAGCAGAAAGGTCTTCACTTCCAGAAAAAACCCTGGAAAAGATGAAGGAGTCAAAGATACTATCTTCAAATTTGATATAATAGCTCAGCTGGCAAATATTCCAGCTCGAGTCACTTTATATGAGTTGCTACGATTATCAAAATCAACTCGTGAGGCGTTGAGAAAGGCCTTGGCAGACTCTGAGTCATTCCTAACTCAGATCGTCGAGCCGGCCAATGAGGAACAGGATTCTTGCCCCCACTGTCATCAAGTGAGGAGGTAGGTTCCACAAATCGTTTTCTCTCCGGAGGATATGCAGGTAAGGAATATAAAGCATAACAGGCCTTTATATTTCACCGGATATGTCGGATCCACGAAGGTGGACCGAATTCAAATCGATCCGGGGTCTGCACTAAGTGTCGTTCCCAGAAGGTTGATGCACCTATTAGGGATTTCCGCCCATCGTCTAACACCAACCAACAGAACAATATATGGGTTTAATGCCAATAATAGTTGTCCCCTCGGGAAGATCCGACTCCGATGTCAAATCGGGGATTTGAGGACGGAGGTCACATGCTACGTTATTGATGCAGATACCTCCTACAATATTTTACTGGGACGGCCTTGGATCCACGCTTACATGATAATCCCGTTGACTCTCCACCAATGCATGAAATATTGCGATGAAGAAGGAGAAGTCCGGACACTAGTTGCAGATAAGCAACCATTTAAAGGGCTGGAAAATTACTTCACAGATACTTCACTCTACAAGCCAGCCCACGAAATCTCCAATGACGATCTTAGTAAGCCTCAAAAGCCGGATGAAAGCGGCAACGAGGCGGATACTGAATACGAGCTTCCTGAAGAAGACGATGGGGGTGATTATGAAATCAACCCTCGCTTAGATTTTAGTTTGAGTCTTGATAATAGTATAGCTGATATAATAGAGAGTGAATGGGTTATTAATGAAAACATAAAGTTAGTCTACGAGTATACTGTAGCTACTGAGTCTGAACCCTCTTGTACTTTCACTGAAGTGGATGGCCTGTCCGAACTTGAAGTTCTGGCGGCATACTATTTGCCCCTCAGATCATCCCTCCTCTCTCAATCAAAAATAACTAAGGGACAAGGTCACTTCTTTGAAGTACCTCCTCGACAGGGAACCCAAAAGTCGATCTTTTTCGGCAAAGTAATTACGTCACCGCGACAAAGACAAAGCAGTGAAAGTGATGAACAAACATCACCTCAATTTCACTTGTATAAACAGAAATCCCGGTAAATGATGGAGATAATGGGTTATAATTTCACCTAGAAACCGGGATTAAACTTTGGAAAAGGGCGACGGAATCTCATACCCTCATTTAGATCGAGAGGAAAGAGCCCAGATTATTACCAAAAGACTCGCAGGGGGTTGGGCTAGGTATCTACTCCTCCCTCATCACCATCCGGACAAGAAGAAAGTTCTTCGACCGATGATGAATCATCTCCACTTGATCATGACTCGGGTCAAAGTACTGGCACTTGGTTTCAATCCTTGACAGCCAACATGGTTTCAGCCGCACCAGAAAGCGACGAGGAACCAACTGATATTCAAGATGATTCTTGGGCTAAACATATGGACACTCTCTGGGATGTCCGCTTTGAACAGCGTGACCCACCCACAGAAGACAAATTTGTACAAGTTAATATGGGAACGGAAGAAAATTCGAAACCCATGTTCATAAGCGACACGCTAACTCGCTTGGAAAAGGAGGAACTTATATCTCTTATCAAAGAGTATATAGACGTGTTCGCATGGAGTTATGAAGACATGTCCGGACTTGACTCTCAAATTGCCATGCACCGGTTAAATATTAAAGAGGATGCCAAGCCAGTTAAACAACAGTAAAGGCATTTTCGACCGGAATTGATGGAGGCAATAGTTGCTGAGGTCAATAAGTTCATAAAATCCGGATTCATCTGTGAAGAGCAACATCCTGATTGGGTGGCTAACATTGTGCCGGTTCGTAAAAAGAATGGCAAAATCCGGATATGCATCGATTTTAGAGATCTGAACGCTGCATGTCCTAAGGATGAATTTCGACTCCCCATCACCGATGTGATGATTGATAATACTTGTAGTTATGAGAGGATGTCCTTTATGGATGGCTTCTCAGGCTATAACTAGATTAAAATGCACCCAGATGATAAAAAACACACGGCTTTCAGAACGCCGCTGGGGTATACTGTTATACGGTGATGCCTTTCGGATTGAAGAACGCTGGTGCCACCTACCAACGTGCAATGAGCGTCATATTCAAAAAATACCTGCGCAAAATAGTGGAGTGCTATGTGGATGACTTAGCAGTCAAAAGCAAGAACAAAGAAGTTATCTTCATGATTTAAGAGCGGTCTTCGATCTTATGCGAAAACATCACTTAAAAATGAATCCCACTAAGTCTTTTATGGGGGTGTCCAGTGGGAAATTCGTTGGGTTCATAATAACCTCAAAAGGAATTTTCCTTGATCCTAAGAAGGTAAAAGCAATCAGTGAAATGCCACCGCCCCGCAATCTTAAGGAATTAAGGGGGTTGCAAGGAAAGTTAGCCTATATCTGGCGCTTCATATCCAATCTAGCAGAGCGATGCCAGCCGTTCTCCAGACTCATGAAGAAGGGGGTTTCTTTCGTATGGGATGAGGCATGTCAACAGGTGTTTGACGATCTCAAAGAATATCTCACTAAACCTCCTGTTCTTATGGCACCAATCCCTGGGCAGCCATTTCTTATATATGTGAGTGCCATGGATGATGCGTTAGAAGCATTGCTTGCTCAGTATAATGAGCACGGCCATGAACACGCCTTCTATTACTTAAGCAGGACAATGATCGGAGCCGAGCGTCGGTATACCCCGATTGAAAAAGAATGTTTAGCCCTAGTGTTCGCTGTTCAGAAAATGCGACACTATCTTTCAGGGCAAACGATACATGTTATCTCATGGGTCAATCCCTTGAAAATCTTGATGACAAAACCAGGATCCTTAAATGGCCGGTTGGCGAAATGGGCATTATTGCTATCGCCCTATGATATACATTTCGTCCCTCAAAAAGCCATGAAGAGACAGGCGATCGTTGATTTTCTAGCAGACCATCCAATTTGGTCCAAATCCAAACAGACGTCAGAGGTCAACACAGTTCGCAAAGAACAACCATGACAAATATTTTTTGATGGTGCTGCCAGACGATCTGCTGCTGGAGTGGGGGTTATGCTAATATCCCCGCATAAACATATATTGCCTAACGGTTACTCATTAACAGAACCGTGCACGAATAATGTGGCGGAATATAACGAGCTCATTATTGGATTAAAAATAGCTCTGCAACTGGGGGTAAACTATCTAGAGGTATACGGAGACTCTAAACTCATCGTCAATCAGACGGGTAAGTATGAAGTCAGACATGAAACCCTCATCCCCTATCATTAGCTAGCTATTGAGCTAGCAGGCTCTTTTGAACAATTTTATATATATCATATATCCCAAAATCAGAACATCTATGTAGATGCTCTTGCTGCATTAGCTGCAGCATTGGCGATCCCGCCAGGTGAAACTAAAAGCATCACCATTGGTAGCAGAGAACTCCTCCACCCAGACACGGTGTCTCAAGCTGAAGAGGTGTGCCATACAGGCTTAATCCTGGAACCCCATGATTGGCGATTTCCATTTATAGATTATGCCCTACATGGGATACTACCAGAGGATCCAAAGGAGGCCGCCTCGATAAAGAGGAAGGCCCCGAGATTCTATTTTGATCGTACACTTCAAACTTTATACAGAAAATCAAATGATGGTTTGCTACTACGCTGCATATCAAAAGTAGAAGCCGATGAAGTACTGAGAGAAACACATGATAGAGTATGTAGAGCTCATCAGCCCGGTTCAAAACTTGGAGACCGCATAAGAAGGCTGGGATACTACTGGCCGAACATGATTACGGAAGCAATGTCATACGCTAAACGGTGCCATGCATGCCAAATACATGCCAATTTTATTCATCAACCCCCAGAATACTTTTACAATACTGTTGCTAGTTGGCCATTTGAGGCATGGAAAATGGATATTGTGGGGCCAATAACTCCCCCGTCATCCAGAGAACATCGGTTTATTCTTGCAATAACCGATTTTTTTTCAAGATGGGCCGAAGACGTGCCCATGAGAGAGGTGAAAATGACAGATGTGATTAAATTCATTAAGCATCATGTCATTTACCGTTTTGGCGTCCCCTGAAGGATCATTCATGATAATGGATCTCAATTCATCAACCAGAGATTCTCAAGATTCTGCGATAAATTCAGAATCAAAGATATTACTTCAACACCATATAACCCCGCGGCAAATGGGTTAGCCGAAGCTTTCAACAAGACAATCATTAAACTCCTTCGGAAGTTTGTCTCCTCTAACAAGAGGGACTGGGATGAAAAGCTGGGAGAGTGTTTGTGGGCTTATCGCACCACCGTTCGCACCCCGATAAAAGCTACCCCGTTCTCCTTGGTTTATGGAAGTGAGACCGGCTTGCCTCTTGAAATACAGATACCATCATTGAGAGTGGCCTTAGCCACGAAGATGACGACAAAAGAGCGCAATCAACAAAGATTGCAAGAACTAGAGGCGTTAGATGAAAAACGTCTCAGGGCTCAGCAACAAATTGAGTTGTATCAAGCCCGAATCTCGAAAACGTTCAATAAGAACGTTAAGGCAAGGACCTTTAAACAAGGAGACTTGGTTCTGGCTATTAAAAGGCCAATGGTTCTAACCCACAAGACTAAGGGTAAATTTGAACCCAAGTGGGAAGGACCGTTTGTTGTGGAGACGGTATACTCTAGTGGAGCTTATCGCCTAATGAATCAGGATGGCGATAGGATGATGATGCCAATCAACGGCAAATTTCTGAAGAAATATATACCTAATCATCGTCGTTTATTGTCAGTTGCTGGGCCAACCGCTGACGAGATTCTTCAATAGTGTGGCTTCTTATTGCACCTTCTTGTTCGAGGTGTCCTCGTTGGAGGATCAACTCTTCCCGTTTCTTAACGGATTCTCCTAGCCGAGATTCGCTGGCCTCCAGAATAGTTTGGGCCTTAGCAATAGTATCCCTAGCTCTGAGGATAGCGGTCTGACTCCCCTCAATCTTGAAGTCCACTACCTCTAACCCCCTGAGGACTGATTCCTGGCTAGCTCGTAGTTCTGCCAACTCCCGAGACCAGACTTCCTCTTGATGAGCCACTAACTCTACCCGAAGGTGTGCCAACTTGATCTCAGTGATCGCTTTAACATCTGCTTGGTGAACTGTGTTGAGCGTATTCACCTGATCTTCTAAAGCTTCGAGACAGGCCCGGTAGGGAGCTGCTCGGTTTTGTCCCCCAATCCTTTTGATATTATCCAGATAGCTGGACAATATTGGACGTCCAAGACTAAAGAAATCTCTTCATTCAAGAATCATCCCGATAAACCTCCTTAGTAGCCGCATAAAGTCATTTATACTATGGTTGAAGAACTCTTCAAGAGGATCCACAGTGTCTGTATTTAGAGTAGCAGTGCTAAGGAAGATGTCGCTGGGGGAGGAGTAGCGTCCGTTGGTGTCGAGGAAGAAGAAGCCTGTCCCTGTACCAGATTCATGACATGAGGGGCCAGTAAAGCCAACATGGACTTGGCAGGACTAGGAACTCGTGGAGAAGCATTATTAGTACAGGTCACTCAGGCAATGCCACTAGCAGCGGTAGACGATGGTGTTTCTTCACCCGAAGTTCCTCCCGTGACAGAAGTGGCTTCGAATGAAAATTTCAAATTTTCTTCGTCTCCCGCTGGCAGAGGAATCGGGGCCAGAGGAGTCACCAACGGCTCAACAGCCATACTAGTAGAAGATGTTAATATTGCTGGCTGAGGATCAGAGGGTACATCAATAACTACTGGAAAAGTCTCTTCAGAACAAACTGGTGGTGTCGGAGATGGTAGACTCGGGGATGGCGTAGCTTCTCTGGCTGCAATCTCGACAACCACCTCTGTCCTATCATCACTCCTGAGTTCATCAAAAGGGAGAACTTAAGAAGGAACAGAGGGAGAAGTTGTCGTGAAGTAGTCTGCGTCAAATTCATTTGCAGAACTACCTAATCCGCCCGTTGAGCCAGTGGTACCCGAATAATCCACCCTCTCCTCAGACTCTCCCCTGGTAGTCGAATGCATCGGTAAGTGAGGCTGACCACCTGCAAAAAGCAAGCAAATAATGTTACATATAAAGAGAAAGTGAATACATAGACAGAAGATAGAATATAAAAACCATACCAGGAGATACAAGACCAGTTGTCAAACTTGGAGGGGGAGCCATCGTTGTTTCCAAGAGAACACCCGTTTTGCTACCCTGAGGTTGCGTCACGAAGTGTTCGAAAGATTCTGCGGATGGAGGAGTCAGGAACTTAGTAGCTCTTGGAGCTTCAGTAGGTCTACTCTCCTCTGCTGGTGCCGGAGGCAAAGCTGAGGCCAGCAAGTCTGAAGCGAACTTAGCCACCGCCTCTTGAGGGACTAAGAGGGTCCCTGGGGCTAGTTTTTGCTTCTTCTTTGCCGGTTCGCCTCTTACAGGTCCACGACGTTTAACGGTCGGACTCCGGGGACAGAGAACCAAGTCTTGAGGAGTACCGCCAACATCAGCGTCATCCTCATCGCCATTATCTTCATCACCATCAGAATCGTCAACACCTGATGGATCGACCGCCGCACCAAGGAATTCGTTCATTCCTTTCACTCTCACTCTTTTTGCTCCTTTGCGGCTGGCATAGAAGGCCTCTATCTCCTTGCAGCAGTTGCGGTTGATGGAGAATCTTGGTACTTCAGCATTTGCAATGCTGTACCAGGTACAAAAGCTTAACACCATGCTCAGCTCTGGTGATTTAAGGGGAAGCATAAATTTTGCTCCGGTTCCTCTAGCAACAAAATGGAACCAGTCCCGTGCCCCTACATACAGATTTCTCTTGTACGCAAACTTTTAGTTTGGATTTCCTACATAAAGCTGCGTATACTCAAATTGACGAGCAAATCTGCTTGGGATATATGGCTCTATGTAGCACATGTTGTCCTGCCTGTACACCAAGTGGCCGGGGCGAATATTCAATAACCACTAGAAAACCCCTGAAGATAAGTTGGTGAACTGGTCTGCTCCTAAAATATCTTTAAATTTAGATCCATACTCTCCTCCATGAAGTCTGGGAAGCAGCGGAAGATCTCATAGTTTTGATGGTGACGGAGTGTTCTGCGGATTTGAGACATGTAATTGCTCTTCCAGGCAGAGCGCTCATACTTCTCTACCAAGAATGGCTTGTCAGTTGGGTTGTAATCCCCAGCACTCATCAGCGATGGGCAGTGCATGATCAGCCACGCCATCAAATATGTATATGGCATCTCTACCCTTGGGTGTCTTCACCGTGGCAGTTTCTTTGGCCACTTTACCCTTCCCAGCTTTGCCTTTATTCTTCTCCGCTGGCATGAAGCTGTTGCATAGGGCTCGAAGACCGCTTTGGAGGTTGGCAACCATTTCTGGTGACAACCCGAATGGTCGTCCATAGGCCAAAAGAATGGCTGGATAGACGACGTTCTTGGCGATAGCTTCCTTGGGCAACGAAGGGACGACACACCTCTTCAGCCACAACATTAAGAAGCAAGCAAGGAGACCCTTCTTAGAGATAGGGAACTGAGCTTGATAATGGAAGCTCTGAAAGACCATGTCAGGACTAAATCCTCCTTCATTTGAGTCGGTCGTATATGTTGTGGCTTTCAGCTCGGAGATGTGCTCCTTTATCTCTTCAACGCTTACGGGTAGGCGTCCCCGAATCATTGGGAGACTCTCCTTCAAATTAACGAAGAGGTAATCAGCCCACTTCTTATAGCCAATTCCCTGGTTCCTTGCTCCAGCCAGGTCGGCGCAAATGTGATAGTGGCACATCACTTCCCAATAGGTTTGGTAGTTTTGCTCATCTCCTGCTTTCAGCATCTTCAATTCTTCAGCAGTAGGGATGTATTCTTCATAAGGGACTTCATCCATTGATAAACCAGACACTTCGAACATCTCATGGAGAGCAAATCCAAGCTCACCCACTGGTGTGAAGAAGGTGCCGGTCTTATGGTTATACATCTCCAGTAGGCAGAATAAGTAGAATACACTTTGAGGCAAGCCAAACTGGACGTTTCTAATGGCTTTGTACAAGCCAATTTCCTTTAGCGTCTGCTCATGGGTGTCCAGTATGTGTTTGACGAGTCTGAACCACCACATGTTGCCCGAGGAGTGGACCCATCCAAGCATTCTAAAATCTTTGGCAGGATACTGACCACCCTTGGTTAAGAATTCGCTAAGGAAAGTCTTAGCATGAATTGGGACTTCACCAACAGGGTGTTCCTTAGTGACTCTGCCTGGGAGGAGCCTTGTAATACATCTAGGAGGACCGTCTTGAAAAGCCCCACTCGTGCCGAATTTGCTGGTCGCAACGCTATCATATTCACGAGTTAACTCAAATTCTAACTCACGGCGGAAAGACAGCCTCTGGAGATACACCAAGGGGTAGCTACGCTCCATGTCAGGCAAAAACATGAGCAGATCCCCGGCTTGGTACAGCCACTTGCTCTCCTCTTCAAAGAGGATCTTATCCGAGTGCTCTATAGCATCTCCAAAGAGGAACCTCGGCTTCTCCAACGCCTCCCGGTTTGTGGCTTCAAAGGGAGCATCCGTAATGATCTCCCGTGTAGTAGTAGAGCTGTATTTGATTAGCTTCTCCCTGCGTTCTCTCAAGCCCGGCTTGTAGGCAGCAAGAACAGTGGTGAAACGAAACTGGATGGCTGAGTCTGCACTCCCGCCATAGCAGAAGTGATGTCCTTGAGAGATTGGATCCACTGAGTAGCCAACTGCAAAAGAGGAATTGAGAATTAGAAAAAATTTTACAAATTAGAAAATTTTTCTAAGTGCAGAAATGCGGAGCTAGGAATAACTCTGCACGAAGAAGATAGCCTCGCATTGGATGATAAAATAACTGCGCGTTTACAAACACGAAGGGAAAATTCTAATCTTGCGTCCTAACGCGATAGTTAGCAAAAATAACTTCGCGCTTAAAACGAGGAGATAATGCGAGTGCTTCGCATGGAGGAAGACCAAAGGCCTTTTCCTTCTTCTCCAAACAAGTTGGCCGGAGTACGGTGATCTCGCTGATAAAAGAGATGATTGGCCAGTTAAAACCCAGCCAAATCACTCTCTAAAAGTTCTAAAAAGCCCTAAAAGTGAGGTTCTTACCTCCGATGGGCGAAGCATGGACCGGCTCACCACTGCCACGACCGCTGCCGCCGCTGCTTGCGCCGGCCGCCGACGATGAGGATGCGCGAGAGGAAGCACTAGTCTTGGGAGCCATTGATCTTGAAGAAAACGGAGAGAAATCGACGAAAAAAGTTGGTCGGGTCGCCTGAAATCGCCTGAGCTCTAGTCGCCTGAGTTCTTGAAATCTCTTCAAATGAACTAAGGAAGAAAAAGAAAAAGAAACTCCATTTAAATGAAGGAAACCACCTCTTGACATTCAGAGCGAAAATCGAAGCGACTGATTGATCAGTTACTCCCTAAAACGCGAAGCTATTTGGCTTCGCATGGTCATCTAAAACGCGAAGCTGTTAGCTCCGCAAAATTATCTAAAACGCGAAGCTATTAGCTCCGCGTAACTATGCAAAAACGCGAAAGTTAACTTGGTATTTTAGCTACGCGTCTCTATGAAGTTTGGACTTGGCATGCGCAGTTCAAGTTATGCAGATGAGCACTTGAATTGCCTCCATCAAACTAAGTTAAGCGCCTCTGTCTAAGTTAAATGATCCTTATCTGACCATTTCAGGTATTAACAAATCTAAGTTACGCAAGTAGGCTTTAGATTGTTTTACCATAACAAATGAGTCATTTATTTGTTGAGCAAGTAAGATTCTTGAAGCCAACAGATAAAGAGAAAAAGAATTATCTTTATTCATGAAGCAAAAATATTACAAGAGGGAGTTATAGCTCTCCCAAAAGTTTCAACCTATTCTTCGACTCATCAACAACCAGACAACGAGTTTCCTCCATGGAGTGTTAAAATTCCCTGGTTCGCATGCAAAAGATCTCCTCTGCAAATATCAGCTATGATCTGTTTAAAGTTCTTAGTGGATTATCTGAAGATACTGCTACAAGAATCCTAATGAAGATGCACAAGTTGGATTCGACATGCTACAAGCCCTTAGACGATCATCTCTATCGCTTTGGAAAGAAACAGAGATTGTCATCTAACAGAAATGGTCCTCAAGAAAACTTAATGAGCTGCTGCAGAGTTCTTGTAACTCCTTCAAAACTTTATCTTTTAGAACCAGGGCGTGAAATCTGCAACTATATTGTAAAGCATATGCTTCTGGCTTCCTCAGAGTTACTTTTGCCGATGAAGATCGGAAGAGCCACACGCACTTCTCTTCAAAAAAGATCTGGTCCAAGTACTTCACTACAAAAGAAGAATAAAGAGTTAGAGAAAACTCGAAAAATCTTCTAAGTATAAAAACGCGGAGTTAAAACATAACTTCGCGCGCAGTTGAGAAAATAGCCTCGCGATTGAAACTCGACTACTAGTCAAAATAGTCTCGCGATTGAAGCGCGACTGCTAGTCAAAATAGCCTCGCGATTGAAGCGCGACTGCTAGTCAAAATAGCCTCGCGAATGAAACGCGACTGCTAGTCAAAATAGCCTCGCGATTGAAATGCGACTGCTAGTCAAAATAACCTCGCAAATGAAACGCGACTGGTAGTCAAAATAGCCTCGCGATTGAAGCGCGACTGCTAGTCAAAATAGCCTCGCGATTGAAGCGCGACTGCTAGTCAAACGAGCCTCGCGATTAAAGCGCGACTGCAAGTCAAAATAGCCTCGCGATTGAAGCGCGACTGCTAGTCAAAATAGCCTCGCGATTGAAGCGCGACTGCTAGTCAAAATAGCCCCGTGTTTTAAGCACGAGGACGACGCGATAATTTCGTGTAGAAGAAGAATCAGAGTTTCTCTCCGTCTTCTCCTTTCTTCCCAAGCCTTACGGCCAGAAAATGGCAATCTCGCCAGTTCAAAATGGCTGGTCGGTTAAAACCAAGCCAAAACATTCCAAAATTGATCTAAGGAGTTTAAAAAGTTGAGAATTTATACCTCCAATTGGTGCAACATAGATTGACTCGCCATTGTGGCCACTGCCTAGGCCGCTGCCGTCGCTGCTAACGCCGGCCGCCGATGGTGAGGAGGCATGCGATACCGTGCTCTTCTTAGATGACATCCTAATGATGGAAAGTCTATGGAAAATCGAAGGAAGATCGGTTGAAGATCACTTTTTCAAAACTGATTCGCCTTGATCGCCTGAGCTCTAAGTACTTGAAATTCTTCGGATGAAATGAAGAAGAAGAAAAGCTTGAGGCTCTATTTAAAATGATTTGCCTCTTGGTATTCGGCACGAAAATTAGAGCAGGAGTAATTACTGAGCTATTAGCTGAGTAATTACTGAGCAATTAATGAGCAATTACTCACTGAAAAGCGAAGCTATTTAGCTCCGTGCAAGTGAACAAAACGCGAGATAAACTTGGTATTTTAACTCTGCGTTTAAAAATCCAAAGTATTTCAAAATTTGCTAAGTTCTAAACCATTTTAAAAACTTTGGAGTGGGTTCTGTTGGCAGTAAAAATTTCTAAGTAAAAGGATTTTCCACAACAGAACGGAGCTAACACTGTAGCTCGGCGTTTGGCTATATTAGCCTCGCGTTGAACAAAAAGCGGAGATTAATAGCTCCGCGTTAGTTCCGCGTTCTGGTTCGATAGCTCCGCGTTTTGATGCGATTAGCTCCGCATGAGCAGATAACCAGAATCTCAAATTGATTGAGATTATGATTTGGGCTTATCCAAATACCCGAATTGAATCCAATCAGAATTCCAAATCAAGAGATTCAAATTAAAATTAAGATATTTGATTGGAATCCTTGATGAGAGCAAATTCTATTTAGATAGAAACTCTCAAATCATCCTAAGGCTATAAATACCCTCTTGGGGAAGCCCTAGGGGTCTTCTCTTTTTCGGCTTTTCTTTTCCTCTTGGAGAATTCAAGTTACGCACAGAGCTTTGAATTCGTGAAAGACCAGAGAAGATAGTCTACAGTCGGTTGCCACCTTCGAGCGAGAAGAGTTCGACGCTCGATCATCCAAAGGAACTACTATATATCCCATTGCCACAGATCCCACACTATTATTGTAAAAGAGAGAGATTGATATATAAAATCCTCTCGTTTGTTCTTTTTATCTTGTTCACTTCTATTGTAATCTAAGTTGTATTCAATGGAAGGAAGCAAAACTTTTGCAGCGAACAATCGCGAGAATGTAGGATTCTATGCTCTTTTATAAGAAACTATGGGAATCCAATCAGAGTTGGTTCGACTATTGGGAGGATTTACATATGATGCTAGGTGACTTATGACCTATTTTTTACCAATGGATCACGTGAATGGAAGCCTTCGGCACCCTTCTATAGAAAACTATAAGAATCTAACCAAACTTAGCTTGACTTTCTAGAGGACTTAAGTCTGATGCTAGGTGACATAACCATTTTTAGTGATAGATTGCGTGAATGAAAGCTTTTGTATTGGCATCATCCTATAATTTATTAGGTGAGATTGACGTTACGTGAGATTCATGGGCTACTTACGTGAGACTAACACTATAAATAGAGTTTGGAATCAAAACAAGTCGAAACTTGATGCAGGAAAGTTGGCCTCAGGTAGAAGTCGTCTTGTTACTATCGCAAGTTGGCCAAACAAGTTGACCTCCAAGATTGGTGTCTTGTAGGTGAGTCTTGGCTTTTTTGGGATGAGTTTTGCGTTGAATATGGCACAGTAGCATCATGACATTTCGTTAAGTAGATGGGCAGCTAAAATGCACTCCGAGATCTAAGGTGTGGACCATGTGCCTTTCTTGATGGGAGGGAGAAGTTGGCGGTCACATTCAGAATCATTGAAAAGTTGGCTTTTAGATCATGAAAGATATGTTTTTGCCATATAGCACTCATACATTAGCGTGGTTGTTGTATTGTTACTTCGAAGGTTGCATATGTCTTTGGGATAAATTTCTGTCAATTCTTCGAGGGAACCATCTTGTGAGAGATTATTCAACTATATCCTTCATCTTCCAACTTCACACTTCACTTCTTAAGGTTTAGGCCTTGTCTCCTACCTGTCTTGTTCTTTATAGTTATGTCTAGATTTGGGTCTTTTACCTCTTTGGATGCTCTGCCCTAGGACTTCGGATGGTACCTAATTGCGCATGCCTGGTAGGAAAGAAGTTCAAGTGCTCATCTGCATAACTTGACAGGTGGATGGTTATACGCTTAGTGATCTGCACCAGATATGACAGTTATTCTGTCATCATTCTGGTTTAGTTTAGGCATAATATTTCTTCAGAAATTTGCCATTGATTGGCATCATCATCCTATCGCCATCCTGGTTCATTAGGCGATAGGCTCCACTAGAGTATACCGTCTCCACAACAAACGGTCCTTCTCACTTGGGTTCAAATTTACCTTTAGTCTTGTGGGTTAGAACCATTGGCCTTTTAATAGCCAGAACCAAGTCTCCTTGTTTAAAGATCCTTGATTTAACGTTCTTATTGAATGTTTTCGAGATTCGGGCTTGATACAACTCAATTTGTTGCTGAGCCCTGAGACGTTTTTCATCTAACGCCTCTAGTTCTTGCAATCTTTGTTGATGGTACTCTTCTGTCGTCATCTTTGTGGCTAAGGCCACTCTCAAAGATGGTATCTGGATTTCAAGAGGCAAGACGGCCTCACTTCCATAAACCAAGGAGAGCGGGGTAGCCTTTGTCGGAGTGCGAATGGTGGTGCGATAAGCCCACAGACACTCTCCCAGCTTTTCATCCCAGTCCCTTTTGTTAGAGGAGACAAACTTCCGAAGGAGTTTAATGATTGTCCTGTTGAAAGCTTCGGCTAACCCATTTGCCGCGGGGTTATATGGGGTTGAAGCAATATCTTTGATTCTGAATTTATCGTAGAATCTTGAGAATCCCTGGCTGATGAATTGAGGTCCATTATCATGAATGATCTTTTGGGGGATGCCAAAACGGTAAATGACATGATGCTTAATGAATTTAATCACATCTGTCGTTTTCACTTCTCTCATGGGCACGGCTTCGGCCCACCTTGAAAAATAATCGGTTATTGCAAGAATAAACCGATGTCTTCTGGACAACGGGGGAGTTATAGGCCCCACAATATCCATTCCCCAAGCCTCAAATGGCCAACTAGCAACAGTATTGTGCAAGTATTCTGGGGGCTGATGAATAAAATTAGCATGTACTTGGCATGCATGGCACCTTTAGCGTATGCAATTGCTTCTGTAATCATGTTCGACCAGTAATATCCCAACCTTCTTATGCGATCTCCGAATTTTGGACCTGGCTGATGAGCTCCACACACTCCATCATGTGTTTCTCTCAGCACTTCATCTGCTTCTACTTTTGATATGCAGCGGAGCAGCAGACCATCATTTGATTTTCTGTACAAAGTTTGAAGTGTACGATCAAAGTAAAATATATACATCCAAGACAAAAATAAATCGTGCGCATGGTGTTATTGAATATTTGATTAGTTGTCTCACGCCATATATTCCAACAGGTCGAGGCAACTAAAATAGATTTAGACTTAGAGATAGATTTATTGATGCTTGCCCTCTTTCATATATTGTCTTCTCCCCTATAGACGAACCTCAATTCAAAACGTTGACCACATTCCTTCCATATTCTCTTGGTGAAGTCATAATTTAGGAACAAGTGCCCTGTATCTTCACATGCTTTTCGGCATAAAATGCATATATTTGGGCCGTACCATCCTCTGCTATGAAGTTTTGGCCATATAAGCACTGCATCTTTCTGTATCTGCCATATAAGGATCATAACTTTCAAGGGTAATTTACATTCCAAATCCACTTCGTGTCGGTTATTCTGCACCCGCCGTCTATGAAATACTTATATGTCAATGACATAGGGAATTGACCCCCTTTCCCCACCTCCAAGTCGGCATGTCCTTATTACCCACTGTTAGAGAGATGTTCTCTAGAAAGTCTTTAATTACTCTACATTCTTCGATAGCTGCTATGGAGTAGAGTCTATTACTTCCAAAACTCCAGGGGTTACATTTCCAGCATTTTGCCACCGTAGCCTCTTTATCCAGTGCCGCCTCATAGCAGTTTGGGCACAATATTCTTAGCGGAATTTCTGTGACCCATCTGTCCTTCCGAAAGAAACTACTCTCTCCATTTTCCAGAGCAAACGAAATGCTAGACAGGAACCTCATCGTTGTAGGGAGCATTCCTTTCTAGAACACTGAAATATGAGATTTATTCCTCATTCTAAAACTCCATGCATCCTTTCTAGAGCCATATTTAGTGAGCAGTAAATGTTGAAGCGTTCCGTTAGAACGGGATACTAGATTCTACCACCATTTAATAAGTAAGGGCTCATTGAATACCTCCAAATTTAGTATACCCAAACCACCCTCCTTCTTTGGTTTGCACTCTTGGCCTCACCAGACTAAGTGGTATTTTCGGTTGTCTGAGCTTGGTCCTCTCCATAAGAAATTCCTTTGTATGTAGTCAATTTTTTCTCTGACCCACATAGGTAAGCGGTAAAAGGATATTAGATATATTGGTGTTGAAGAGAGGACCGAGTTTATAAGAGCCACTCTCCCCTATCAACAAGTATCTATTTTGCCATCAATCCAATCTCTTTTCCAATTTATCTATAATTTCCCTCCAATTTTCCCTCTTTGGCCTACCTAGTCTCAATGGTACACCTAGGTACTTGATAGATAAGGTGCTCTGTTGACATCCGAAGATACTTCGCAATATAGAGAAGGTGAAGTTCTCCTGTCCCAGAGTGACAATAGCTATCTTTCTAAGATTAATTTTTAACTCAGACCATGCCTCAAAATAATGCAAGATCCATTTCAGCACCATGCCTTGTTTGATATATGTATTGCCAAAAAGCATAGTGTCGTCAGTATATTGTAAGTTTATTACTTTAACCGACTTTGACCCATTGAGTCCTTCTAGCAATTCTGCTTCCTTAGCTTTTGAAATTATTCTATTCAGCTCATCAGCAATTAGGGTAAATAATAACGGGAACGGGATCTCCCTTTCTTAGGCCGCGTCTACACACCATCTCTTTACTCCTAGCGTCATTCATCAATATATGACATTTTTCGAATGTCAACTAACTTGTTATCCACTCAATCCAACATGAGCCAAAAGCCCTATGTTCCAGTACCTCTAACAGACATTTTCAATCTACAATGTTGTATGCCTTCTCAAAATCCAATTGCAGCAAATATCCTCCTTTGCAGGTCTTTTTGGCCTGATGAATGATTTCATGTGCCTCTGCCACCTCTTCTAGTATGTTTTGTCCCTTGATAAATCTAGACTGATAGTCTCAATCAGATCACTCAGGATGGGAGATAGTTTATTGGCCAAGATTTTGGAGACAATTCTCAAATAGCTATTTAGGAGTGCTATGGGTCGAAACTCTTTTACCATCACTGGTGTTATTGTTTTCGATATGAGAACCAGCTGTGAGTAATTTATACTATGCAAGTTTGTCTTTCTTGTCATAAAATCCTTTACAAACCTAATAACATCCTCCTTGACCGTTGGCCAAAACTCTCTATAGAAAAGTAGAGAAAAGTCATCTGGACCTGGGGCTTTGTCTGATCCCAACTCCTAGACTGCTTTCCTAATCTCTTCCTCTGTCACCTCACTCTCCAAAATCCTGCAGTCCACTTGCGAGCCCCATAATTCTGGATACATCTTAATCCGCTGACCACTTCTTTCGCCAAATATCTTTTGAAAGTGTGTGTACACATGCTTTTGCAGTGCCTCTTCTGTCTCCACTATATTCCCTTCTTCTGAGAGTTTGTGATCCTATTCACCCTGCGTCGTATGTTTGCTATCTTGTGGAAGAATGCCGTATTTGCATCCCCTTCTTTAAGCCACTGGCATCTAGCTCTTTGTCTTCACACGGCATCCTCTCTTTTGAAAATGAGGTTAATGTCTCTTCTTACTTCTAAGAGTTCTAGTGGGCTTTTTCTTATTAATCTTAAATTGGGTCCCTCCCCCAATTCATAAAATTCATCCCAAGTTCCACCCGGCCCACATTCCCCACTTTTAGTCTCCACCTAATTCCCATTCGCCCGTCTTGAGCATCCATCTACCCCTACAAACCCTCTATCCTCACATTCTTCTCTAGGCACTGAAAAGCTGCAACATTAAATGACCCCCTCTTTTCTTCTGCTTCCTTCCATCCTTTCTCTCCTTCCCTTATCTGCCCCCTTTCCTCTTCCTTATTTTCCCCTTCCTTTTTATCTATCTCCTCCCTCCTATCAACCCTTGACCATCTCCCTACAAACTGGTATGGAGAGGACCTTGTTTCAGTCCCATTCTCTTATTGACTTTTTCTCTTTTCCGTTTCCGGCTCCTTCCCTTCCGGATCTCAAAGCAGTTGGTTTTGGTCTTCAGTGATGCTAATGACCATCCGATCTTGATCCTTTCCTTGATCCATTGATTGGTCGGAGTTTATGTAGTGCCAGGTCCTCTTTTCGGCGGCCCAGGCAGTGTACGGCCCCGGGAAGGCGAAGGGATGACCACTATTAGTCGATCCCTTCCCTTCCTCGAGTCGGCCAATGCCTACTGTGACCTCAGTCACTGGAGTGACCTCGTCTTGATTTTCTCCAACTCGCTAGTTGGTCCCGTTCTCTGGATCCTTCGGCACTATAAGTCTCATCTCCACCCTTATTCCGATCTTGCAAAGTTGCCTACCGAAGACCGCACTAAACTCCTTTGGGATAGCCAAGACTCTATCGCAGCTGACAGTAACCCTTGCCACCCTAAAATTCGATCTATCTAGGGTTCGTCCATCGACTTCTATCATGTGTGTGAATTTGATTCCTAACTTGCTGAGATCCGTACAGTTCCAATGATGCAGTGATACTCCCGTGATGGCAAGAGTGGCCATCTCTGTGAATATATGGATGCCATCTTCTTCTTCTCCGGTCCACCGATAAACTGTAAAACAACATTGTGATCCCTACATGGAATAGAGGTCCTTCCAATGGCATGATTTAGGCCTTCCCGTGTCGAGAATTTTACTAGGTAATACCTTCCTCTTTCTTGAAAGTTCTAGTTAAAATTAGAGAATTCTAAACAAATGGCCCGAAGGCCGGACTTGATGTCCTTTACAGTGGGTGATCCATGACCGGGGTACACCACTCCCATTATCTCTGCGATTCTCCTCTTCTCCTCCGCTGTCGCATTTGTTAGTGGAATGAACACCGCTGGTTTTGCTTTGATCACAAAGGAGATGATTTGTGACCTCTCCTCAACCACTTAGCTTTGTTTTGTTCTTGTTTGGCTTTGTATAGGTTGTCTGGCAATTGGTTGTTAGTAAAACAGAAGTTGTGCTGGTAAAACTTGTTTGTAATGTTAGCTGCACGTATTGCTGACTTTGGTTTGTTTGTAATGACTATTTAACGTGATTGTAATATATATATATATATATATATATATATATATATATATATATATATATATATATATATATATATATATATATATATAAAATTTGTTGACAATTTATGGATATACGGATCCTTCTTTTGGCTAATATGATAATATATTATTACCAATATAATTTTGTTGATATATCATTATGAGATTTTAGATATATTGTTTATATTGTGATCCATTGAATCTTTCAAGATATCACAAACCAAGAGAACTCAAGATTCTTAGCTCAGCATGCATATGCCGGCCAGATCTATTGCATGTCCGGCATGCACATCACACATCGCGCCAAACTTTCCTTGATGGCCTCGCATGACCGATCGGATTGTTGTAACTAAATCTATGCTAAAACAATTTGGTCACCTATGGGGCGGTCACGATCTGTGAAGCATTGGTCCCATCGCAATCATCATTATGTTGGATCTGAATTTGCGATCATATGCATGCATCTATATGGAAATCGTGCACACTAACTTTGGGCCTCTGATTTGAAAGAATGTATTGTGATTGCCACCCTAAACTGTCCGGAACTAAAAAAAAAGGTAGGTTAATAACCGTTGGAAAGTCAATATTCACCACTTACCGATATTCTGGCTTTTTATCATGCAAATCTTGCAAAATAAACCAAAAAAAAAAAAAAATCCACCCAATAAAATGGATTTAGAAAACGATATGAACTAAGATCTAATTAATAAAATTTTAAAATTAAAATCAGAGTAAAAAGCCCTTATCCATAGGGATTATCAATTTTAAGGTCGAAGCCTAACCCAAAAGTAGGCTAAAACAGACAAGGTTGATTGAAAATTGATTTTAATAAAGTTTAAAAAAATTGAGATGATTTTAGAGTTAAAATGTTCATTTTATAGGAAAAAGGGTAACACCGAGTTTTTATCATTAAATCTGAATTAAATAAATTAAAAAAAGAAAATATGTAGAGAGAGTTTAGAAAAGCTTCTTTAGATAGAGAGGAGTAGTGGACAAAATTTGAGGCTATTTGGATCAAAAATAGCAAAGAACGGACTCTGAAATACCGAAAAGCTGTAGAAAAATGTTGATTTTCGCCTTTCGGTCACTGGAATTGACTTGGAAGGCTCTAGAATGACTGCATGAGAGAGAGGAATTAAAGAAATATTAGTGTACTGAAGAAGGGGGTAGACCGGTATTTAAAGGTGAAAAACTCCCAGTTTTAGGTAAAATCCCTATGTCAGTCTATCATAAACTGTCCAAACCTTCTGGATGGCCTATGATAGGCTGTCCAGAAGGTAAATTCCACCAAGGACTCCCTTGATGTAGAATAAAGCTGAATCGGATTCGTTTGAGCTGAAAATCGATCAAATGATCAATATTGATGTCAGTTTTTAAGTTTGGTTTTAGTTTAGCACAAAACAAGAAAGTGATATTTGAATTATGGATGAGAGATTTGATAAATCAGTTGAAATTATCGACAAATCAGATCAGATTGCTGAGGATAATAAAGATCGTAACCAAGTCGATCGTGATCATCGATTTCGATTTTCAACTTTGATGAGCATAACTCTCTAATCTATAATTCAAATGAGGCAAACAAATATACCAAATCGAAGATCTCATGAGAAAAATCTGACGTAAAAAATGAATCACAAATCGAATATCAAGAAGATCTCGATCAGAGACGATTTTGTTTGGATGGTCCATGACAAGCCATCACAACCCGAGCCCCACTAAGACCTTATTTGGGTTCTTGTATCAATTCTAAGTAATTTTGTCAAAAGAACCAAATTGATGAGATTATTTGAGAATCGATCAAAGGGTTTGACCACAAACCAACACGATTTAATGATTGAAAATCTGAGGAAACTTATTTTGAGTACATTGTGCTCATCCAGAGTCAGATCAATGTGTGAACAGACAATTTGGGACTACTCGTACTAGTGAATCCAATAGTGGGATAAGATTGGAGTGATTCAGCTAGTATCATAATATGCAACTAAAGATATGAAAATTGAAAAGGATTTGAATGACTGTCAACGTATATGATTGCGACAAAGCAATATGATAAAGAAAACGGAAGAAATGGAAGAAGACTGGATCTCAAATGAAGTCATAGTGCATGACAATAGACAAACTAGAGATCTTGCAATCGTGACATAATTACGAAACCCATATCCACAGTCGTTTTCTGTTCATATATAAAAAAAATAAGCCTCTTTTGTATTAAATCCTTAAAAAAATTATAAGAGAACGATGTATCATTTTACTTGTTTTTGGCTTGGGTTTACTGTAGCAGTGGAGGTTTTTTTTGTTCTCTATTGATGATCTTACTGAGTGGCATATATCTCCATTACGCCCGTTTACCAGTAAATTCCAAGTGGAGGAAGACATACTAGGAATAAGAGACATAGGGCTAATAAACTCTTAGAATTAAAAACTTCTTAGCTCGATAAATTAGCCTATTTTAGCTGTTGTTTCAATTATATTATTTATTTTGTATAAATTGATTTGTTTTTTGTATGAATTCATCAAATATTTATTATTGTTCTTGTTATCAAAAATCTATTATCTTTATTATGAAATTGTTATTAAATTTGTTAAATCATATTTTAAAGGTAGATTTTAGAATAGTAGATATATAGAATTTTGATAAATAATGTAAAAGGTATAATCAGGTAAAGAAATTATTTTTGATATAATCTTGTGTCGGTGTTTAACATTCAAATTAGTAATTAAGGAACGTTTGTAGTGCAAAAAAACTCCAAACATTCAAATACTTACCTAACCCATATATCTTTATAATATTTCAAATTAGTAAATCCCTAATTTAGTAATATAATGATCTATAATGAACTTTTTGAATAGAACAACTACTAATAAAATCTAAGGAAAATGTAGTACTTGACATAATTCATAGACACACTATGAGAACAAGAATTTAGAGCTTAAATGAACTATAATACTGAATAACATTGGATTGGAGGAGAAACTGATTGATGAAAATAAACTCAGTTTTAACTGTAGCATATTAAATTGTACAACAGAATGTTTCACATACCATGGGTACACGATAATTCCTATTTGCCTTACGGTAGGTCTGACTCAATATCGGATGACCAATTCCCGAGTTTTTACATGAGACAATGAAATATGGGTATCTTATCAGTTAGTTTTTCTATTTCACATGACATTGCAAGTAAATACACTCTTGTTATCAATTTAACTTAGTATATGAAATTAGATTTAACCTATAAGCTCTAATATTATTGTCTCATATTAATAGTACTTTTTCTAGAGCTTATATTGTTATCATGATTGGACATAGCCTTTACTATTATATTAAATTTCATTCCAATATATATATATATATATATATATATATATATATATATATATATATATATATATATATATATATATATATATATATATTATTTTGGTTACAATCTAACAATTTGAGTGTATATGTCTAGACTTATCAATAGACACACCAAAACTAATGCAGAATCTAGTGTACTTTGAGGAGCAGATTGAAGCCTAATAGAGGATTAAAATTAAGTTCTCTTATTTAGTTTTATGTATTTTGTTATTCTCTCAGTTATATCCAAATTTCATTCCAATTAGAGTTGATAATGGGCGTGTCCATGCAGCGGATTTTCTTTTGATGACCTACTCAGCTACATAAAATGAAGTATTCAGCTGGAATAAGCAGCCTTATTTGTTCGCGGTTCCCACCCTAGAAGCACTCAATGCGCTTTCTGCTTTTTTACTTCACTCATTGCTCGACTCACTTGGATCAATTTTTGATCCATACTATTCAAAATTTTAAATTAAAAAGATATTTTTATTTTTCTAATTCAAAATTTTGAATAGAGCAGATGAAAAATTGACCCATAGACCTGCCCATTTCCATCCCCGGCTCCATTGAATGAAAAGTGAAATTTTTGTTAAAATTTTCTATCGTAATTAGTGAATATTATTTGTGACAAATTTATTGATATGCTACCAAAGGCTTTAGTATATTTGAACTGAATATATTGCTTGTATATGTTATACGTTCCCGTATACCATATATTAGAAGCAGAGTGAAAATATTGGCTCTGGAAGAAAGAGTGCACCTCTTTAAAAATTTGATTATGAGATTCTTAATATAAATGCTTAATTAAAAGATAATTCAATTCCTTTTTCAGTCCAAAACATAACTATTTATATGGGTTTTGAGGCTCTAATTCTAGTATAACTAACTAACTAAGATCCCCTTAATGAGGATTAATTTCCTTCATTTATGCTAGTATAAATTCTGTTTTAATTCTCTGAAATTTGCAACAGAAATGTTGATCGTGGTAGATAATCCGCATTTGATCTTCATGGAAACACGGATGGCCTGTGGTGATCTGCAATTTTTATGAAATGTGGATGATTTCTTCTTCTCTATGTTTGATTTTCTTGAAATGCGAATAACTTTTGGTGATCCACATTTCTTTGTAAAACAGATGGATCAGATTTTATCTTCAAAGCTTGAATTTCTTCAAATCATTCACGTATTATTTTTATACAAATTACTTAGATGATTCATGTTTTGTTTCTGAAATGCGGATTACTTTAGAAATTTTATATTTTGTCTTTGAAATGCAGATTGCTTCCGACAATTCACGTTGTGTCTTTTGAAATGCAGATTGCTTCCGACAATTCACGTTTTGTCTTTGAAATGCGAGTGGTTGATGATCCATATTTTATACAATTTTCTTGTCAACCCCACTAATACTAGATCTTATTTCTACTTGCAATAGTTACGGGCATTTAGATGCTTTAGTTTCTTTTCGAATCCAATTAAGCTAAAGTCAGTGTGCAAGAGATCATAATATTTAAGTTAAGCTTGTTATAGGAATTTCTTTCTTGCTGGGGCCCAGAAAAGTTGTTGGTTAGCAGTCCAGGCCGCTAGCTTGCGATCCCTGACTCCAAATGGTTCAAACTTTGTTTCATGCTTCTTAGAGTAATTGAAAAGTTAATTTCACCTTCTCAAAATTATATATCATATAAAAGCTTGACTATAAATTCTAATTTTGGTTTTAAAGTTACTTCAGAAAATTGTTCTTCAAATTTTAATTCTATTTCCTAATTTGAACCAGTGTTAATTAAATTTATCTAAAAAATATTGTTAGAGCATGTCATTAAAGTCTAGCAAGGGAAAAATCTCATGGCTATTAGGTCAAAAAGGACTGCCAACCCTGTGATCTGTTGGATCTCAAGTTTCTCTCAAAACCTAAATAATGTCTATATAATTCAATTCTTGTATTATTAGATCATCACCATTATTTCTATAATTGAATTGGATAGTGAAGACTAATTGTATTTATAAAACCTGATACCAATATTTTGAAATTTTTTGGTTACAATCAATTATCCTCGCTAGTAACATTGGGATTTAATGCAGTTTAACCATCGGAATCATTCATTCTAATATTAAGAACAACCGAGCAAAATTTCATGGTCATTCCATGAAACTGCTGCCTGGCGGTTGGACCCACCAGCTTGCAGTATTTCAAGCCACCACCACTTGAAATTTTTACATAAGAAAGGCAATCAAAAGGGAGTTTTCAAAGGAGCACACAATTTTTCCTAGTGAGCCCACCTGTTAGTGTATTTTTGTTCCGGACCGAAAGTTGTTAAGTGGGCTCACTAGGAAAAAAGGTCTGCTCCTTTGGAAACTCCCCAATCAAAACTAGTTGCTCATTTCATCATCTAATTATTATCATCATTGATTTACTTATTTATTTAATTGAACCAGAGAATAATATATAAAAAGAAATTGTAAAGGAACAAATAGCAACTTGTCTTATTTCTCTTGCTATTAAATTTTATTTCACTCCCAGCTCCCCTCCTCCTTTACTCTGTTGTTGCCGTGAGAATGTGAGGAGAGAGAGAAGAAATTTATCTGTGAATGAGAAAATTCAATCAAGTAGAGGGTTTGATTGTATGTGTAGGTAATTTTACCTAATTTCCTTCCACTTCTTACCAATAGCCACATAATCAAGTACTTTGTCATTCTTACTACTGGGTTGACACTTCAGCTAAAATAAGAGAAATAAGTTAGTGGATTTAGGTTTTAAAATTTTTAATTTATTTAATAATTCAGATAATTTCGGTTCCAATTGATGTTTTTCAAAATTATCAAATTAATAAAGAATGTAGGTGTGGGCGAAAAAATTATAAGAAAATTTATAGTATATTTTTCTGAAGTCTAGATTAAAAAATAAAAAAAAAATACCAAAGTTAAAACCGCTATCTACTAGTTTTTGGTATTTTCACTAAATTTTAGATTTTCTCTTAAATTATAAAAAATTCTAAAAAAATCACAAATTTGAGAAAAATAATAACTTGGAAGACGGAATATCATTTAGAGTTATAAAATTTAACTTATATCTATTAAAAATTATATCAGTTATCAATTAAACTATGATAATCGCTAGTTCTTGAACTTTCTTAAAAAATTCTAAGAAAATTATCATAAACCTAGGAAAATAGAAAATGATGACCATAAAGTCAGAAACTTATTTTACATTATAGAATTCAAGATAAATAAGAAAGAAGTAGAACTAGTTATCAATATAGCCGAATTAGGATTTCTAACCCTATGACATAAAAAGATAGACATATGCAAGGTTAATAAGAATATATAGTATTACATATAGAATTCCAAGGAAAAACAATGACAGAGCTAGACAAACTAAGAATCGTCAATGGATTAGATAGAGCAGAAAATTGATAAATAAATAAAAATATGTTTGAGAGGTGTAATACTTGCCTATTGTCTTCTGTCTAACTTCCTGAAATCCTCATCTTAGCCTCACCCTGGCTTGCATCCCCTGTTGCTACCCCCTTCATTGTTGTGTCACTTATAAGAAGATTAACACAAATCGGGGTCAAGAAAATTGGAAGAGATGGGAGAATAAAAGAGCAAACATTTGATTTTGATGCATGGAGAGAATTAGACACATCGACACCTCACACCACTAATTATAAGTTTAGTCCTATAGCATATATCTTAGCATCGACTGAATCAATAATGAAGAGAAAATCAAAGGTTTGTACTATATTAACTATTAGTGTATCGCACTAATTTATGATATCTTTCTAAATTTAGATATTTAAAATCTAATTTATTAGCATATATCATGATATCTCCCTAACATAGAATATTTGACTAATCCTCCTAATTAGGCTGATTATGTTGATTGAAGATTTTATATAATTATCATCAATTTGTATGTATATTTTTTGTCTTTGTCATTTATATTTGTCTTCTTTATCTATAAAAGAATGACTATTATATAGTTTATACATATCTCAGAATATAAAGTTATTCTGCACTTTCTCAGTTTATAGTTTTATCATAGAATCAAAGCCTCTCTAAGGCTTGACTTCTTTTTGATCTGAGATCTCTGACCTACCCCTTAATCCATCGACCCACTCATGTCGGCCCGTTCTGCGACTCGTCGATCCGTCCGGCATCAGCTCCATTCGTGTTCTCTGTTTACTCTTATTCAGTTGGTATCATCATTTTATATGGCTTCTTCTAATGAGATTACTCGCCCTATAGAGATTGTTTTAGATGGCATCAATTATAATACATGAGCTCAATAAATATCAGTTTTTCTTATTAGTCGTTGCCTATTGAGATTTGTCAATGGGTCCAAACCAGCACCTACCAAAACTGACTGAGAAAGTGCAGAAAAGTTTGATGAGTGACTTGAGGAATGGAAAGCTACTCACTGTAAGATTTTATCTTAGTTTATTAATACCCCCAGTTCCTTCTATTCAGAGTCTTTTGCCAAAGTTTTAAAATGCCAAACTTGCATGGGATTATTTGGCGAATCGATATAACTATTCAAGTGATGCTGCTCTTCAGTTTCAATTAGAATCTAAGTTATATTCAATGTATTAAGAGCCAACTAGTCTATTGCTGAGTTTTACTCTCAGCTTAGTAGCATCTGAAATTAGCTCTCGTAAGTTGACCCAGCTTTTCCAGATGATAAGTCTAGCCAACTTTTTATCGATTGTCGAGATCACCATCAATTCATCCATTTTATGATGCATATTCGCGATGATTTTTATATTACTAGAGCTTTGTTTCCTCTTCCTATGCTCAAAACCAATCTCATAGAGCTAATTTCATAGGAGACATGACAGAACACTCGTCGTGTTCATTTTACTAATTTGGTTATGCCTACTGCAACTCCTAACTCCTCCATTTTAGCCCCTCCAGTTGTGGTTGCTGCTTCTGCTAAATCATGCCGCTTCAATGGTCATTGCTATTATTGCTAGAAAGAGGCTCACTGCATTTATGATTGTTTTAAGAAAAAAGCTAAAGATTCAAGGGATACTCTAAAAGTTCAAAAGCCCAAGACTATTGTTGCTGCTTCTACCAGTTCATCCCCTTCGAGCAATCCCTCTACTCTCTCTCTCTCTCTCTCTCTCTCTCTCTCTCTCTCTGCGGCTGACGTTGAAGCCATTGTTAATCAGGTTCTATCCCATACTTCTACTGTCTTCTCAGTCCTCTTAGGTAAATTATCTTCTTGGCTTTCTAACACTACTTGTTGCAATCACTTGACTCACGATTCTTCTCTCATATCTAATAAAATATCTCTAGATCTTCCTTCTATCATTTACACTGATATGGTTCACACATATCTATTAGTCATATTGGTCATGTCTCTACTTCTACTCTCTTCGTGCATGATCCATATCTTGTGATATACAGGATCAATAGATGGGCCAGTTAATTGGGATTGGGCACAAACTTGGCTGCCTTTTCGAGTTTTCCTCCTTACATTTTTCAAATTCTGGTTCAGCTCAACCCATTGCGGCATCTGTTTCCTTGAGCATCTGGCATTCTCATCTTCGTCATACTTTCTTTCTACGTGTTCAATCTTTAGTATCAAGTGGTTGTTTGGGAAAATCGAATTTTGAATCATTTGATTGTCTTTCATGTCAGTTGAAAAAATATACAACTTTACCTTTTAATTGAAGTATTTCTCTGTCTTCTACATCTTTTGATCTGATTCATTCAGATATTTCGGGCCTTGCTCATATTTTTACTAATGGAGGATCTCGTTATGTTGTTATATTTGTTAAATTATTCACGATACACCTGCTTATATCTCTTACATGATCGTTCTCAATTACTTGGTATTTTTTTCGTGAATTTAAGTAGATAATAAAAACTCAGTATGATCGAACTATTAAAGTCTTTCATTCTGATGTTGCCATAGAGTAAACATCTACTTCCTTTCTTGTCGAACTCACACAAAAAGGCAGTTTACCTCATTATTCACGACCTTACACTTCACAACATAATGGTTGTACTGAGTGTAAGCATTGTCACATCCTTGATACTTTCCACTCCTTACTTATTGTAGCCTCGTTTCTTGAATCTTTTTAGGGTGAAGCTGCTCTTACAACCGTTTACATACTTAACCGAGTCGCATCTCCTACTCTCTCAAATCACTTCCATATAAACTCATCTACGGAAAGGTACCTGACTACTCTCTTCTGAAAGTTTTTTACTATGTTTGTTTTGTCTTACTCCCACCTCATTAGCATACTAAACTTGAGTTGCGCTATGCTCTCTGTTGTTTTCTTGGTTATTGTACGTGCGAAAATTGCATCTTTGATTCCATTGAAAAATTGATTGATTACAAGGAGAATTTAGATTGCAAAGAGAAAATAGGAGTCACAAGAATGGGAATATTGGTGGATTCCCTTTTTTAAATGGGTACGGGTGGCGGTGGAGTCTTGTTGCTGCCTCCGTTGACTATCCAACTTGGAAGGGGATCTGTGAAGAAAACCCGCTCCTTCTGATCTCTCTCAACCCTCTGTGAAGAATCGCTCTGCCAGCTCCCCAGAAAAAAAGTCTCCCTTCTCTCGAGTCCAATCCTGTATTTTATAGACTGAGAGAACTTGAAATCCGGATTGATTCGCTCCTGAAAAATCGGATCACGGAACATCAGCAAAGCAAACAAAACAAAAATGCGGAAAATAACCCGCGGGTTGGTACCTGCGGGATTGCTCCCGCGGGTGCCCACCAGCGGGAGCTCCCGCGGGATGCACCCCGTGGGATCTCTCCCGCGGGTGGCAACCCGCGGGAGCTCCGTTCCGCGGGTTGCATCCCGCAGGATCCTCCCGCGGGTTGCAACCCGCGGGATGTCCCGCGGGTTGCATCCCGCGGGATCCTCCCTCCCGCGGGTTGCATCCCGCGGGATCCTCCCGTGGGTTCTCCTATCGTGGTTTCCATATAATTTTATTTTATTTTTTATTTTTTATTTTTTTTTATTTTACTTAATTATTTTTAGTGTCTACATAACCCCCTCCAAAGTTTTTGGAATTCTTTAATTTATTTGTAATGAATTTCAAAATACTTTGGATTTTTTTTTTTAACATTAATTAATTTTTTTTTTTTTTTACAGTTCCGTATTCAACGGATCCTTTATCCAAGAATCATTACTTTGGATTCGATGGCCACATCCCTTTGGTTGAGGAGCGAAGTAGTGCGGATCGACAACAGAAAATTATTAGCTGCAACCCACTCACAGCTCGTGAATTAATCACGGATTCCGTCTTTGAAGGCGCCAATAGCAGATTTTGAAGAAACCGCAATTTCTTTTTGGGGATGCTGTCAACCAACGAGACGAAGATTTATGGGACAGCACCAAGTGGTTGAGCAATGTTGGAGGTCGCCATATGTTTATCCCGGATCTGGAGCGCAGCTATTCTTTATCTTATCTGCAGCGGATTTCATATCCCCGCTTGATGTCTTGGCCGATTACCCGTAGCAGTCATGGCGTTGCGACTGGGAGATTTAACAGAAACGGCCCATTTGTCGACGGCCCGGCAAAGTATGTTACAGGTCTGTTGCCCAGTAGATTCGGCAAAGACTTACCTGTTGGAGAGCACCCGAAACGAGCAGACACCTTTATGAATCAATTTTCGGATGCCCATGGTCAATTCCCAGCTCATGATTTCCGCACTCCTGGATGGATTCACTCCACTTCGCGATCATGGTGGTCTCGGATGACCCATTTCATTCTGGAAAATTTCAAGACACGTTTAGAGAAGCTTGGTCTCTATCGTGCGGTGCGCAACGTGCAATTTGGAATTCCACATAGTTCTCCTCACTTTTTCTGCATACTGGAGATGTATAATCCGGAGACCAATACCTTCTTCACCCCTGTTGGAGAATTGGGATTTGCACTTCACGAAATACATGAGATTTCAGCATTATCCATAGGCGAAACCCCTTACGAGGAGTATGTTCCGAATACGAAGGAATTGCTCCGCCTCAAGGCTGTTCCTAATGCATACTCAACTTACTGGGAGTTGATGTGTCATTACAACATTTGTGCTGATATCTCCAGGCCACGAAATCAAGGGGCGCGCCAGGCCCGAAATCAAGGGGTGCGCCATAAGGTATGGGCAGAGTATCTATTCCAGAATCTGGAAAGATATGAGCGCAGTATCCAAGTACGGGTTGCTTGCGATATGGATACTGTCAATGAGAGGATTGACACCTGCTTTGCAACTACATACACTGCAGAATTTGATGAAGACGGGTTCAAAGCTCAGACCGTTTTTGAAAGTTATCACTACCAAGCAGCTTCCCCCATATCAGACAATGCTGTTTTTGCCGGATATCTCATGTTGTGGTTGAAGCGCTGTGTAGTGCCTACTTCGTGCCGTGAAACTGTTACCGTTGATGTTATTTACCCTGCAGTCCTGTTAGCGTTTGGCCAGCCTCTGGGGTTATTGCCAGCTATGGTTTGCAATTTGCAACGTGGCTTGAGGGACATAATTGCCCAATTTTGCAAAGTCCAACAGGCGGAAGATAAGGGTGGTAACACTATCTTCAAAACGCCTAATCCACGCATCGACCTGCCATTCACTTATCTGATGGCTTGGTTTGTATTGCACTGTCCAGAATTGATGACTTCTCCTTCAGGACTTATTGATCATGCCACTCCTCATGTACAGCGTTTCGAAATTGCTCATGGAATGGGAGGTACATGGCTAAGATTCGGCAAATCCTTGGGCGACACCAAAATTACCATATTTACCGTTGTTTCCCAAAATTTCTCGGAGGAAGTTATAGTAGCCAACTTGAAGATAGTTCTGGAAATGATGGCTATACAACTTTGCCATCGGGTTGCTTCTGGTGGCTTATTAGCATCCGGCCAAGTCATCTGGTTTTTCGACATGGTCGAATTTGCTTTATGGAGCCCTATACACCCAGTCGCTTCGCACGTCAGTTCGGATATGATCAGCTATATGTTGGCAATCCAAACTCTTATCTCCGTCGTGAGGGAAATCTTCTCGAGGGTGCGCGATGATGGTACCATTTTGCGGCTGGAGGTACAAAGGCATCTTTTACCCTTCCAAGCCAGTCACCCTCCCTTTTTGCGTCAATGGGATTCTGCAATTGGTATCATCTTGCAGATATTATCCCTGGTGACTACCAGATTAATCATTCCTTCTTAAGGCATATTGAGGCATCGCATAGATCCTTGAAAAAGGGCTTGGCGCGTGAATCCCAATCCATAGGCGCTTCTCTTAGTCGTGATAGCAATGATGGCGATGGACAAGATGATACTTCTACCCCAGCTTCTCCTCATGGAAGTAGATCCGCGTCGAAGCGTTCAAATCCCAGAGGAGTCAAAGTTCCTCAAAAGAAGAAGAAATTTCAGGCTCGGGTTGATAATTCGGTTGTAGGACGAACTGTTAGTCGTTTCGGTCTGCCGATCACGACTCATCCGGATCCACCGACCACGAGTCATTCAGATCTACCAACTGCGACATCTGTAGTTCCGTCAATCGTTTCATCCAGGAATGATTTTCCTGTTACCACTTCGACGTTTGCATCAGGAGGACACTTGTCTACTACAACTTTTCCGGTCTTTCCCACTGTCGCACCCATACCGACTTCTTCTAGTGAGATTGCCAGGATGTATGGTTTTGCCGCTTTCTCCACTCTTAAGACACCTGCTACCGTAAATCCAGTCCCTAAAGCTGCAAATTTTGGCAGGAGTGATCCAACTATCCGGGATAGAGGAGCTGTGGAGTCGACGGGTACTGCATTGGACGAAAGTGCACCAGACGTCTTTTTGTCATCTCCTGGTGAAGCCGCTTTGCCTAGCCCAGCGCCAAGACTTGTCTCTTCTGGTGAGCGTTTTTTTTTTTTTTTTTTTTATATTAACACATATTTGCTTGTATTTCAGGTGGCGAAGGTTCAACGACCCACGCCTCCCCGACCACCAGATCAGACTCTTTGGATCTTGTGCACATTTGTGACCTTGACGGTCTAGGCTCTGATGGAGAGTTCGATAGTGACTATTTCTATCAACCCAGCATGGACAAAGCCTCTCACTTCCCTTTGGAGGTCTCAGAGGGAGATAGACCTGAGAGATCTGGTTCTATTTCCATAGCCGCCACCAATGCAACCTTTCCACCAGGTATTTGCATACTCTCTTTTTTTTTATTTTTTTTATTTTGCACAAATCTTTTTGATGATAATACACGACCGCTTTATTTTTACCAGACGTAGGTGATGCTAGCGCACCTTCCATGTCTTCTGCAGAGGCTCTAGTAAAATCTGTGAACACAGAAAGCCTTCTTTTGCCGACATGCATGGTTTCATCACATTCTGACGCCATGGAACCAACGTGCGGCGCATTAGCCATGCCGCTAACATTGGCAACCTCGACAGCAGAGGTGATGACCACTCCAGCGAGAGTTGTGACCAATTTATTAGATGCGGCGGCAACTCCATTGTTAGAATCTCATATATCATCAGTACTCCCTACGGTCGCTCCATCATCCATACATCCTCTACCTGTAACCTCAACAGATTTGAAGCAGAATTCGGCCTCCAGCTTTAGTGAAAGAGTCATCAGTCGCAATGTCGAATTCTTTCTTGAACTTTTTTATGGATACATTGAGGAGATTCTCAACGGAGAGGATCTTCTGGAGAAGGTTCATCCTCTCATGGTGAGTCACCTAGACCATATCACGAGGATTGGAGGACCGCAGCGAGCAGCTCCTTATAGGGCTCGATGGGACGAGTTGGAGGTCCAATTGTCATTACTCAACAGTTTGCGCCAGGCCGATCTTGCCGAGATGGCAAACCAAGAAGTGGCTCGCTTACGAGCCCAAAACTTGGCTCTTCACGCCGAATTTCAGCAGAATATAGAACGCCAGGCCCGACTCGTAGCGGGACTCCAAGGTTCTTCAGAGAAGTTGACTTGGGACCTGACCCAGATGGAGAACGATATTGAACACCACCGTAATTCCATAGACCGCGAGCGGGAGATCATAGCCAAGGCTCAAGCCTCAATTACTAATCTTGAACTTGAAATTCAAAATATTTCTGGCAGAGCATCTGAGATCTCGCGGCAAAAGGAACAAACCGAACATGACATCGCTGTCGGTATCAGGGAGTTAGAAGAACTCCAAACTCAGGCTGCACAACAACCTCTCATGGATGAAATGGACTTGCAGAGGAGAGCTTTAGAGACAGCGAGAGAGAGTCTCCACCGACGGCTGCAGGAAGTGGAAGATGCTTTGAAGGCTTTATCTCAAAAGTAATTGTTACTATTATTATTATTATTTTTTAATTGTAATAATACAGAAAGAAAGACTTCGCTATGTGCTGTTGTATTATCATTATTACTATCTTTATCTTTTCTTTTATCCTTTCTTTTATCTTTTCTTTTATCCTTTTTTTTATCTTTTTTTTTTATACACTTTCATGGATAATAAGTCAGACTATTCAGAGGTTCAGGACTTGATAGTGAGAGTTTTCAGATAAATTTAATCCTAAATGTTCAGCGACATATGGTGCGACCTATTAAGATTTACGAATATAGGCAGATGTATAATATTAACGTGCCTAAAGACAAAATGTAAAGCAGAGGTAGGATGTTAACGTGCTTATAGGATGACAAACAGAGGTATAATGTTGACATGCTTATATAATAACAAACAGAGGTATAATATTAACGTGCTTGTAGAATCCTAACCGTTCAGTGACATCTAGTATGACGAGTTAGAAAAAGATAGAGGTATTATTAAACATATCTTAGGGCTAAACCCATTCAGAGGATCTAGTCGTGATAGGAACGAAGGAGCCGACCAAACAGAGGTAACTGTTAACGTGTTCGGTCTCAAAATTCTGACTATCAGAGGTAACTGTTAACTTGATAGGAAAAATGATTGTCGTCAGAGAAAACTTTTAACCTAACGACCAAAAAAGAAAAAGATTATGTTCATCAGACGTTGTAACTTTAGACTTGGTGAAGTATGATTTATTTATTTTTGTCCTCTTTCTTCTTTTTTTTTGACAAAAGTAAAATCTTATCTCAGTAAAGAATTGATCTAATGTAAGGTTTTTAGCAAACCCCCAACTATCAACGGATTTGATTAGTCTTTACCAACTACCGTTTGAGTTGGGCTAGCCATGCTATTCCCCTCAGCATGGTGAGTTGTCAAGGATTTCGTTTGGGCTTAAATGCCGAACTTTTCCTCTTCCCTTTGCCTTAGCAGCTTAGGGCAGCGATGTATTCTTATATTCGGATAAGAATACTGTTGTGACAGATTTGTCGTGGGATTTTTAGCAAGTCCCCAGCTATCAACGGGTTTGATTTGCCTTTACCAACTACCGTTTGAGTTGGGCTAGCCATGCTATTCCCCTCAGCACGGTGAGTTATCGAAGGTTTTGTTTGGGCTTAGAGGCCAAACTTTTCCTCTTCCCTTTGCCTTGGCGGCGTTGGGCGATTCATACTTTTACCCCCAGTATGATAGGGTTGGCGAGAAATCTATTCTCTTCCCGTAGCCTTGTCGGCGTTGGGTAATTCATACTCTTTACCCCCGGTATGATAGGGTTGACGAGAAATCTATTCTCTTCCTGTAGCCTTGTCGGCGTTGGGTAAAATTTTTTTTTTTATTTTCAGAATAATATTTTTTGAGAAATTTTCCATTCATGGGCGCCATCATTCGATCTCCATACTGATTAATTAACCGGTATGCTCCATTTGAGTAGACTGTCTCCACTACAAATGGGCCTTCCCATTTCGGCTGAAACTTGCCTTTAGTTTTATGCGTGAGAATCATAGGACGCCTGACTACTAGGACCAAGTCACCCACTTTAAAAATTCGTTCCTTCACCTTTTTGTTGAAGGCTCGAGATATTCGCGCCTGATAAAGCTCGATTTGCTGTTGAGCTTTTAAGCGCTTCTCATCCAATGCTTCTAATTCCCGAAGTCGTTGGCCATGTTTTTCCTCGGCGGTCATTCTTGTAGCTAATGCCACCCGAAGAGAAGGAATCTGAATTTCTAGAGGTAGTATAGCTTCGCAACCATATACCAAAGAAAATGGTGTACTCTTTGTGGGTGTCCTAACCGTCGTGCGATAAGCCCACAGACAAGCCCCCAATTTTTCGTCCCAATCACGCTGACTTGAAGTGACAAATTTCTGCAAAAGCTTCACAATGGTCTTGTTGAATGCTTCAGCTTGACCATTTGCGGCCGGATTATATGGAGACGAAAATATGTTCTGTATTCTGAACTTATCACAGAATTTAGTATAGGCTCTGCTAGTGAATTGAGGGCCGTTGTCACTGATGATCCGTCTAGGAACACCAAAGCGATAAATAATGTGGTGTTTGATGAAACTGACCACATCGTTCGTTTTTACTTCTCGCAAAGGGATAGCTTCTGCCCATTTTGAGAAGTAATCGGTTATAGCCAGTATAAACCGATGTCCATGAGAAGATGGAGGAGCAATGGGACCAATGATATCCATTCCCCAAGTCTCGAATGGCCATGTAATTGTGGTTGGATGTAGGTACTCTGCGGCCTGGTGTATGTAGTTCGCATGTACCTGACATGCATGGCATTTCTTCGCATATGCCATGGCATCTGACATCATTGTCGGCCAGTAGTAACCCATTCTTTTTATCCGGTCTCCCAATTTAGGTCCCGGCTGATGAGCACCACAGGTCCCGTCATGTGCTTCTTTGAGTACTTCTTGTGCTTCTTGTTGTGATAAACACCGAAGTAAAACTCCACCTGGCATTTTCCGATATAAGGTACTAAGCTCAGGATTATAATAGAATTTTTTTGCTTCCTTTTTCACTTTTGCGGCTTCTTTAGGATCTTCGGATAACATCCCGTAGAGCGCAAAATCGACGAATACGAACCGCCAATCTCTGGGTTCGAAGTTCATCCCTGACACATGGACCTCATTTGCCTCGAGTATTTCCTCAGGGCAAAGGAGCTCCCGGCTTCCAACCTCAACACTTTTGGTTGACTTAGCAGGGAGCGCTAATGTAGCAGTGAGGGACGCCAAGGCGTCAGCATATGCATTCTCGTGCCGTGGCACATAGTCAATATAAAATTCTTCGAAAGAGTCTGCAAGTTTGATTGTTGCCTTGTGGTAGGGTACGAGATGCTCATGTTTAACCTCGTATTCTCCTCTTACTTGATTTACTATGAGCTTGGAATCCCGGTAGGCCTCTAAACGTCGGACCCCCAGCTGTTGGGCAATTCGTAATCCCATTAATAATGCATTGTACTCGGACACATTATTAGAACATGGTTGAGTTAATGAATATCCTCGGGGGATCACATGGTTTTGCGGGGATATTAGAACCACCCCCACTCCAGCAGAGTTCTTTCTCGCTGCTCTATCAAAGAACAGCTGCCAAATCGGTTCTTTAGAGACCATATTGGCTTCCACTATCTCATCTGGAATATCCTCATAAAGTTTCGAGGATTGCGGGACAGGATGCTCTGCTAAGAAGTCAGCAATTGCTTGTCCTTTAATCGCCTTTTTTGGTATAAATCGCATGTCATATTGCGATAGGAGGATTGACCAATTGGCTAACCTGCAATTGAGCGACCCAGGCTTGGTCATGAGCACTCTCAGCGGATTTACCCGAGAAATCACATGGATTGTTTGGCCTACAAAGTAATGCCGCATTTTCTGAACTGCGAATATCAGGGCCAAGCATTCCTTCTCTACTGGAGTATACCGATGTTCGGCACCTACCATAGTTCTACTAAGATAGTAAATAGCTTGCTCATGGCCGGAGTCATTAGTTTGGGCTAACAAGGCACCAAGTGAATGGTCCATTGCCCGAACGTATATTAAGAATGGTTTTCCCGATATAGGGGCTACCAATACCGGAGGTTTTGTGAGGTACTTCTTGAGATCTTCAAAGGCTTGTTGACAAGCTTCATCCCAAACGAACGACACCCCTTTCTTCGTTAGCCTGGTAAAAGGCTGGCACCGCCCTGAAAGATTGGCGATAAATCTCCGGATATATGCTAGCCTCCCTTGTAATCCATGAAGTTCTTTAAGGTTTTTTGGTGGCTGCATCTCTTGAATTGCTTTTACCTTTTCAGGGTCTAAATAAATACCCTTGGATGTAACAACGAAACCAAGGAATTTGCCACTAGAAACACCGAGAAAGGACTTAGTTGGATTCATTTTTAATTGGTGTTTTCTCATAATATCAAACACCGCTTTCAGATCCCGGAGATGATCGTTTTTATTACGACTCTTGACAGCCAAGTCATCCACATAACACTCTACCGTTTTACGGAGATGCTCGCGGAAAATTGTGCTCATAGCACGCTGGTAAGTTGCACCTGCATTCTTCAGACCGAATGGCATGACCGTATAACAGTACACGCCTAACGGTGTCCTGAATGCAGTATGTTTCTCGTCTTCCGGACACATTTTGATTTGATTGTATCCGGAGAATCCATCCATGAAAGACATTCTTTCAAATCCGCAGGTGTTGTCAATCATGACATCCGCTATTAGAAGTGGAAATTCATCTTTAGGACATGCTGCATTGAGATCTCGAAAATCGATGCAGACTCGGATTTTTCCATTCTTTTTGGGAACTGGAACGATGTTCGCTACCCAATCAGGATGTTGTTCTTCTCGTACGAAGCCAGATTGTATAAGCTTCTTTACCTCATCTTCGATTGATTCCATCAGTTCTGGACGGAATCTTCTCTGTTGCTGTTTTACTGGTTTCGCATCTGGCTTAATATTGAGTCGATGCACAGCAACTTGAGGATCTAAACCCGGCATGTCTTCATAATTCCAAGCAAAGACATCTATGTATTCTTGAACGAGAGTCACCAGGTCGTCTCGTTCATTAGGAGGTAAACTCTCGCTTATAAATATGGGTTTAGGATTGGTTTCATCTCTCATATTTATTTGGACCACCTTATCCTCCGTAGGAGGTTCACGTTGCTCAAAGCGCATGTTCCATTGGGCATCAAGATGCTTTACTAATGCTTCATCTTCTATAAGGGTCAGTTCATCGTTTTCATCTGGGGTTGGACTGATAGATGTCATGTTTACTGTCATCTCTCTGAATAATATACCCAGGTTGATATCCGAATCCCAATCGAAATCTTCCACATTCTGGTAAATCATATCTTCGATATCCGAAAGAAACGGGCGTTGTGACGTATCCCAACCCCCTGCCAGTTTTGTAATAATAGTCCGGTTCTTTTTCTTTGGGTACGAATGTGGGAAGCGGATCTCGACGTCCCTTACCAAAGTTTAATCCGGGTTTATTGATGAAATCATATCCCATTTTTGCCATCATCCGGAATGACTTTAGTCCATAATGATAGAATTGAGGGGCTTCCTGAGCCTCACTCTCACTATCACTGGATGAGGCTATATGTGATTTAATTCTTCCAAAAAGAATAGGTTTTTGATCTGGTCGATGGACCGGTACTTCGAACATTGCCCCATCTGTATTTTCGATGTTTGGTTGTACCATCATTGATGATCTAATAGGCATGTGCATAGTTGCTAAAGTCTCAAATTCTGAGAGACTATCTGCATCCGTGCTAGTAGCTGAAGTTAAAGAATCAGTAAGAACACCAGGCAAATAAGCAAAGTTCAGATTCTCATTTATTTCCCACTCGCCTTCATCACTGGCGGTGTCATTTACATCCAAATCATCAAGATTAATTACAAGAGGTTCAAAGCCTTCATTGGCAATAAACACTCCTGACTCAGTATCCGCTTCATTCCCACTATCACATTCATCGTGTAGTGGGGGGTCGACCTCAGCACTTTCAGCATACAGAAGGGCGTCTACGAAGTAGTTTTCAACACCCTTGAATGGCTGTTTGTCAGCAATCAAAGTATGCACTTCTCCGTCTTCATCCACGTACTTCATGCATTGGTGCAGGGTGGATGGGACGATCATATTAGCATGAATCCATGGTCGTCCTAAGAGAATATTATAAGAAGTGTCTGCTTCGATCACGTAACATGTCACCTCGCTTTTAAGATCTCCGATCTGACATCTGAGCCTGATCTTTCCCAGAGGGTGACTGCCATTGGCATTGAAGCCAAAAATGGCGGTATTAGTTGGAGTCAGTTTGTAGGGAGGGATCCCAAGAAACTGCATAAGCCTCCGAGGCACGATGCTCAAGGCAGAACCCGGATCAATCTGAATTCAACCGATTTCTGCTGAGCCAATATACCCGGTATAGTACAGAGGCCTGTTGTGTTTAATATTCCTCAGCTGCATGTCCTCTGGTGTAAAAGTGATATAAGGGGCGTGCCTCGACACTGAGTTGCAGTGCGGGCATGCCTCCTCAACTTCCTCCGGGAGATGGGCTAAGAAAGCTTCAGATTCCGGTAGGGCTTCTCTTAGCGCATCTCTTGTAGACTTGGACAGGCGTAATAACTCGTACAGAGTTATTCTTGCAGGTATATTCGCCAACTGTGCCATGACATCAAACTGAAAAGAGGAATTTTGCTCTTCAGAGACATCTTTTCGTAGTGCTCGGTTGCATCTGAGCTCGTTTTGTTTTCCCTTGTCGGGAATTTGCTTGGTAGTTCTTTCATTAGTCTCCTTGGTTGGCTTAGAGGGGCCAGCTTCTATGTTTGAGAGATCCTTCAAGTAGTGTTTTCCAGATCTGGTTCCGGAAGGTGGTGCAGGTTCATTCTCCACCGCCAGAGCTGTCGCCTCCGATTCAGAATCTGTCAACAGCGGAATGTCATCTGCATCCTTCTCAATGGTTGCTGAGACGGCATTGCACATGCGCTTCTTTCCTCTTGTTTCAGTTTTCTTTTTGGTCCCGACGGTTATCCATCGTTCATCTTCAAGAATGTCTGGATGCACCCAAAGGACCTCCTGCTTTTCTGTTGTGAAAGGAACTAACCCTTTCTTCTGCTGATTATGGGGGTCTAAATTAACCACCCTGAGCCCACCTTTTGGAATAGGTGTGAGCCCAGATGGTACTTCTAGACCACCCACTGTAAATGTAGCCGAGTTAGCTGTCACCCTTTTTTGTTCAGCTTTGTGCTGAACTGCTCCAACATCAATTAGTGCCTGAATCTTGTCTTTCAAAATGAAACAGTTTTTAGTTGGGTGACCTACGATCCGATGGTATAAGCAGTAATTCGGATCATTGGTCTTTCCAACCTCTTCAGGCCTCTTACTCTCTGGCAACTTGAGCATGTTGCGCTTAGTGAGCAAATTGAACATGGTAACAATATGTTCATCCTTGAATGAATACTGTTTTTGTGACCTGGGTGAACCTGCTGTGTTGCTTTTAGCCGGCCTTTGTTTTGGCTTGGATGTATTCTCCACCGCCATTATATTTTTCCCTCTGGAACGGGAGAAATGAGATGTTGGTTTGTTGGAGGCGACTCTTCTCGTAGATTGCTGTTGCTCTTCGAGACGCCGGAGTATGTCTTCGGCCTGTTCACCTTGTTTGAGTAAGTCTCTCCAAGATTTGGATTCAACCGAACCCATTTTGACTAAGACGTCAGTCAATAAGTTATGTCTGCAAGTCTCCACGAGGGTCTCCTGTGTCATGCCATACGGACACCGCATGGAAAGCTCTCGAAACCGCTCGACAAAAGCTTTTACTGTCTCACCCTCTCCCTGCTTTGCTGCTAGCAAGGATGGTACCGAGACTTCAGTATCGTCTTCGAAAAATCGGGCTAAGAACTCACGTTCTACATCGGCCCATGATTTAATCGTTCCTTGGGGTAGTTGCATAAACCAGGTAAATGCGGGTCCTGTAAGGTACTCGCAAATATCTTGGTCAATGTTGGATCATGCCCCATTAAATGCCCTGTCTGTGACAGGAAGTTGAAGATGTGTTGCTGCGGAGAGCCTTTCCCGTCAAACGATTGCAGGTTTAATGGTTTGTAGTTTGCAGGGTAGGGTGTAGTCTCCCATTCTATAGGGTAGGGACGCACTATCCCCACTTCCTGTAACTTTTTCCGGTGAAGAAGAGCCTGTAGCTGGTTTTCCATCTTCTCCATTTTCTCCACCTGAGGATTAATAACCACTTTTACCCTTTCTTTTTCTCCTAACTGAGAAGGTACTTCTTCGTAGTCATCTTCGCTATCTTCCTCTATGCGGATATGTTGTTCTTCTTCATGCCGTTTAGCGGATGACGAGGACTGGCCCTTCTTCGTTTGGGCCAGCAATTGAGTTAAGAGTTGTTTCATCTCTTCCATGGTTTCTTCTTGCTGTTTGAGACGTTGTTCTTGTCTTTCCAGCCTTCTAGAAACCTCTTCTGGAAGATCGGCCATATTTACTGCAGCCTCTGATCCTCTGTTCGAATCAGAGTAAGACGAGGATACAACAGCAGAATATCTGTCTTCCTCTTCATCAGATCCTCCAGCCAATTTCTTATAATTTAGTGGTATGGCGACTCCTCTCCTAGCCCGAGTATGTCGAAACACGCCCTCTGGCTCAATAGACATCCCCTTTAATTTTGAAGTAAACTCTTTGTCTGAGGAGTCGCTTTCGGCAATCTTCTTGCCTTTACCAACCATACATGATGAAGCGGCAGGCAGATCATCCCCAGGGCGCATCTTTTTTACTATCCTTCTTCTCTTTGGCTCCGTAATCCGCTCAAAAACGGATGGTCCTGACTTACATTTGCAGTTTGACAAAACGGCTGAGATCAACCGTTCACAATGGCAGTGAGAAGTGGATTGGGATGTGCTCCTCTTTTGAGTAAGATACTCTCTCAAGTCCTGAGAGATGTTCCCATTTAAATTTACACTTTGACGTCTCTTGCGTCGCAAATTCTGCTCATAATATTGGTTGGTTTGTAATATCTCAGGGCTGAGAATTTCTTCAGTATCAACACAATCTTCTTTATGAAATCTTCTAGAGTGTGTGCTGGCTTGCACAGTTACACGGGCCCCGCACGCATCTGACTTATTCTTCGGAATATGTTTATCCGAAGAGGAACTTGGTGAGCGCACGAGCACATCTTTATATTTGTCTGCAGAGGAGTGGGATGGTACCCCTGAGAGAGTAACCAAAAAGTTAGGTGTGCGCTATGTGCCTACTGCGCATGTGCCCGAATAGACACCAGAACCCCCTGATTTTTCCTGGAGAGTGCAACCCGCGGGTTGTAACCTGCGGTGTGCAACCCGCGGTTGGCCGCGGGGTGCAACCCGCGGTTGGAACAGCGGGTTTGCACCCGCGGTTGCAACCGCGGGGTTGCCCCCGCGAGGTGCAACCCGCGGTTGGAACCGCGGGTTTGCACCCGCGGTTGCCACCGCGGGGTTGCCCCCGCGGGGTGCAACCCGCGGTTGGAACCGCGGGTTTGCACCCGCGGTTGCCACTCCGGGATTGCCTCCGTGCGGTGCAACCGGCATTTCTGCCTGTCGATTTCCATTTTTGGAATTTTTCTTCTCTGATGTTGTTTCTTGATCTGGATTTTCAGAGGCACTGTTGAGGCGGGCCCGCTGGGCCTTTCGCCTCAGGTTTCTTTTCTGAGAGCGGGTGAGAGTTTGATTCAATTTAGGAGTAGGCGATGACGCCACATATTTTCTGACAGAGTCAGTCTTAGCGGGCGATGACGCCACATATTTCCTGACAGAGTCAGTTTCAGCGGGCGATGACGCCACATATTTCTTGATAGGCAATGACGCCTTTTTCTTTTCGGTGGGCGATGAAGCCTCATCTTTGTTTATCATAGCCCGGCGATGACGCCTGGGCTCCGAATCGGAGGAAGAGAGAAATTCATCGTATTTTTGCTGATCGACTTCTACAATCAGCGTTTCGACAACAGATCCGATGGGTAGCAAGTCGGACTGCGCCACAACATTCTCTGTAGTGAACAGAGAGGCTCCCACTGTGGTCGCCAGTTCTTGTACGCCCGAAAATTGCATCTTTGATTCCATTGAAAAATTGATTGATTACAAAGAGAATTTAGATTGCAAAGAGAAAATAGGAGTCACAAGAACGGGAATATTGGTGGATTCCCTTTTTTAAATGGGTACGGGTGGCGGTGGAGTCTTGTTGCTGCCTCCGTTGACTATCCAACTTGGAAGGGGATCTGTGAAGAAAACCCGCTCCTTCTGTGCTCTCTCAACTCTCTGTGAAGAATCGCTCTGCCAGCTCCCCAGAAAAAAAGTCCCCCTTCTCTCGAGTCCAATCCTGTATTTTATAGACTGAGAGAACTTGAAATCCGGATTGATTCGCTCCTAAAAAATCGGATTACGGAACATCAGCAAAGCAAACAAAACAAAAATGCAGAAAATAACCCGCAGGTTGGTACCTGCGGGATTGCTCCCGCGGGTGCCCACCCGCGGTAGCTCCCGCGGGATGCACCCCGTGGGATCTCTCCTGCGGGTGGCAACCCGCGGGAGCTCCCGCGGGTTGCAACCCGCGGGATCTCTCCCGCGGGTGGCAACCCGCGGGAGCTCCCGCGGGTTGCAACCCGCGGGATGTCCCGCGGGAAGCAACCCGCGGGATGTCCCGCGGGTTGCATCCCGCGGGATCCTCCTGCGGGTTGCAACCTGCGGGATGTCCCGCGAGTTGCATCCCGCGGGATCCTCCCGTGGGTTCTCCCATCGTGGTTTCCATATAATTTTATTTTATTTTATTTTTTTTATTTTTTTTTTATTTTAGTTAATTATTTTTAGTGTCTACAGTTATGGCATTGAACATAAGGGTGTAACACCCCCGTTTTTCAATTACTTCGCGAAATGGAGAACGCTACTTAATAGTTGCACTAGAAACCAAATAGTTACAGGATATTGGAATAACCGTAAAATTGTCATAATCAGATTGACAAATAACACGTTTGAAACTAAAAAGATTTTATTTATAAAAGAGTTAGTTACATAAGATGATACACTGCTCTAAATATGAACAAATATATAAAAAGGGTCTCTAGAAAGTACTTTACTTGTCTACTATCGCTCGATCTGACCAATGAAGTACAGGTCTTCAGTCGGGGCTAGCTCTCCTTCTTCACTTTCTAAACCTGGGTTCAAAACCCATGGTATTAAACCCATCAAGTAACACAAGAAGAATATATATGTACTATCACAGTATTGAAGATAAATAATATGTGAATAAGTTGTGTTCGTATCAAACATATCATGTAAATAATAAATAGTAAAACAACAAGACTATATATGTCATTTACAAATATCAGTTAAATATCATGTAAAAATGACAAGTCTAGATCATTTCCTTATTAGCATTTGAAACCAAATGATTGATAAAATAGCACATAGATTTTCGTATTGTACAAGTACCTATGCATATCCGGGACCCGACCTCAAACTCATGGCGTTGAACCATGACACACCGCTAAGTGTTTAAGTCAAATCTCGTACTGTGAAATAGTAATGGACATCACCCTTATAGTGATGTATGTATCAAACTGTGGCTTAGTACCACACAGTACTGTTGTAGTAAAATTCCTCAGCACCTCAAACAAGAAGTTGGCCAACAAGATTCTTATACAATATGATTCTTATTCATCATGTAGTTTTTCCTAGTCCCTATGTCAATGATACATGATATATATGAATTAATGAAAACACGTAATTTGTTATGTCAAACTATGTACATGTCCTTATCACGAGAAACAAGAATTCAAGAATCAACATCATGTACACAGTATCACAAAGATACTTCATGTCATATAGTCAAAATACAAGAAACTTGCTATCACATTCTCATGAATAATATCTCATTCAGTTTGGTCAGCACATCCATATTGTAGGCTTGTATCGATATTGTGATTCTGATCTATTAAATATTCTAATAAAATAATAAGTGCCAATAATATATTTTGAAAATTATGTTATTAAAATTTATGTTATTAGAATTTTTCTTTGATTAAAGGTGCCCGCCCATAAAGATAAGAATATATCCAAAATTTAATTAATTTTGCATGTACTTCGTGTTAATATGCAAATTTATATTTTGCATGCACTTTCAAATTCCATCTTTTGTTCGGGTTCACATGAATGGCCATGCTGCACTCAACCCATTTTTTGTCTGGGTTCACATGAATGGATTCACATGCACTTTCAAATCCTATGCAAAAATATGTAGGTGAGTAAAATTGAAGCCCATGCAAACTTTGTTATTTTTGCATGCAAACCATATTACTTTGCATGGGTACAAACTGTCTTTCATTATTCGCATGACAGTCATTTGATAAACAGAGAAGCCCATGCAAATTTTGTTATTATTATTATTATTATTATTATTATTATTATTATTATTATTATTTTATAAAATCAGTATTTTTGCATGGGGTGAATAAACAATATTTTTGCATACAAATTTTTTATAAAAATCTAAAATAAACAAATATCATAATATTTATATATATCAAAATTGACCTATTAATCTGATTCAGTTATCAATATCAATCAGTCGTCCAAAATATAAACTGGACATATTCACAAAATAATTTACGTACACCAATAAATTCTCAATATCAATCAATAGTTCAAAATATGAACTATGTATTTTTGCAAAATAAATTACGTACATAAATATAAATTAAATAAACAACGAACGAAAACAGCATACCTCAGTTTGATCTTGAATCCTTGATTCGATTTATTTTTCTTTCTTTTCTTTTTTTTTTTTTTTACGCTCTCTGCTGCCTGGGTCTGGTCGAGAGACAGAGAACATGAGAATGAGTAAGTGAGAGTGACAAAGTGAAGAGAGAAAAGCAGGAGGATGATTATTATTTTTATATTATTTTTTTTTCTCTGCAGCCTTCACTTAACCTCACTTCTCCCCATTTTTGACATGTCACGAACCCTTATGCCACCCCCTTCTCAATCACGACAACACAGCATACTCGTTCACCGCCTCATTTATTTTAATATTTTTATTTATTTATTTATTTATTAATAATTTAATATACTAAATTAATGCATGGCGTAATGCTCAATGGGAGAAATACTATAAAATTATCTGTTTGTTATTTTGATGTACGAAATAAATGAACTGAAATTTCAAAGTAATTAGAATGATAATTTTAATATTATTAAATTATCAATTTTGGGAGTATTTTTTGACCATGTAAGGAAAATTTCTAAAAATTCTAAATATTATAAAACTAATAATCGCGAAAACCGAATGTCATTTGGAGTTACACATTTAAAATTATGTCTACCGAAAATTATTTTGGTGTCCAAAATTAATTTTGGTGGAGTTATTCGGCACAATTGGGCTCAAAAGAGAGATATAGATAGCTCAAACTTTGGGACATTACAAAGGGTTATCGGTGCAATGATCCTATCACCAAACGTTTTCGTATCTCTCGGCATGTTCAGTTTTGGAAACACAAAATTTTTACCAGTGTCTCCCACATCTCCTCTGTACTTTCTTTCGCTAATCCTATTTTTACTCTGCACTTGATCTTTCGTAGACTCTTCTTCTAATGCATATACTGAAAGTTCATCAGGCGGTCACTCAACGTCAGTTTCTGATGACTCTGGATCATCTATTGACCATGTTATCGCATATGACTTCCCCAAGTCTATATTATCTATTGGTCCAATCCATTACGTCTAATCCCCTATGTCCTCTACCAATTTGGATGTTCATCGTTCATCTAGGGTAAGAGCCTCCCTACCTATCTAAGTAGTTATCATTGTTTCTATGCTCTTGCTATTCTTCACAAGCCTTGCACTTATCGTGAGGCTAGTTCTAACCCTCTTTAGCACCAAGTTATGTCCAAAGAACTGGATGCTCTTCAAAGACTTATACATGGAATTTGATTGATCAGCCTCTTGGCAAGACCGTCATTGGCAACAAATGGGTCTACAAGATCAAAACTAATTATGATGAGTCTCAGTGCGGTATAAAACTCGTCTTGTGGCCAAGGTTATGCTCACGAGTATAGTAGTGATATGAGAAGACATTTGCTCTAGTTGCTTGCATTACATCTGTCCTTTCTCTTCTAAATATGGCATTTACTCGCCAGTGGCCTTTGTTTTAGATAGATGTGAAGAATGCCTTTCTGTATGGTGATCTGCTGAGGAGGTCTACATATATTTTCCTGAAGGGTATTTTCATCCTCCTGGTAAGGTTTGTCATCTTAGGCATGCCTTGTATAGGCTCAAGTAAGTTCCGTATGCCTGCTTTGCCAAGTTCAGTCCCACTATTGGTCAACTTGGTTTTGTCTCCAGCCCACATGACTCTGCTCTCTTTACTCGTCATACTGATGTTAGTATCACTATTTTACTCTTTTATGTTGACGATGTGATTATTATTGGTATTGACGCTTCTGGTATTCTTGAGCTTGATCAGTTTTTGTGTCAGCATTTTGAGATGAAGGATCTTGGCTCGCTTAGTTATTTTTCGGGCTTGGAAGTTACTTCTACATCTGATAGCTACTATCTAACTCAGGCTAAGTACTTTTCTAATCTTCTTTCTCATGTTGGCTTGACTAATAGTAAGACGACTGATAACCTTCTTGAGTCTAACATTAAGTTTCATGCTACTGACAACGAGCTCCTTTTCGGTACTACTCTTTATCAACAACTTATTGGGAGTCTCAATTACCTCACTGTTACCAGGTTAGATACTGCTTATGCCGTGCATCTCGTTAGCCAATTTATAACTGCCCCACGCTCTATTCACTATGCTGCAGTTCTTCGCATCCTACGTTATGTGAAGGGCATCTTATTCCATGGGCTCTATTTTTTCATCCCACTCATCATTGCAATTGCAGGTTATTCTGCTGCTGATTGGGCAAGTGAACCTACCGATTGACGATTCACTGCTAGCTTTCTCTTTTTACTTGGTGACTCTCTTATTTCTTAGTGGAGCAAGAAACAAACTGTTGTTGCTCATTCTAATACCAAAGCCGAATATCATGCTCTTTCTGGTACTATTTCTGAGCTTCTTTAGATTTGTTAGCCTATCCAGAATATGGGTGTGTCTCAGAACTCCAGTACTCCTATTTAGTGTGACAATCATAGTGCTATTCAGATTGCTCACAATGATGTCTCCCATGAGCACACCAAATACATTGAGATCGATTGCCATTTTGTGCGTCATTACCTACAAGTAGACACTCTTTGTCTTCTCCCGGTTTTGTCGACTGATCAGCTCGCCGATATTTTTACCAAGGCCCATCCACCTGACCCTCATCATGATCTCGTTTTCAAATTTAAGATGACAACTTCCAAACAATCTTGAGTTTAAAAGGGGATATTAGCATATTTCACTAATTTAGGATATCTTTCTAATTAGAATATTTGACAAATCTTCTAATTTATTAGTATATCTCATGATATCATCCTAACCTAGTATATTTGACTAATCCTCCTAATTAGGCTGATTATGTTGAATTAGGATTTTATGCAGTAGCATCAATTTGTATATTCTTTTGTTTTTGTTTTTTATAATTTTCTCCTTCACCTATAAAATGATGACCATTGTACAGTTTATACATACCTCACAATACAAAATTATTCTTCACTTTCTCAGTTTATAGTTTTATCATTAACAAATTAATCATTTATTGACTTTTTTTTTATTTAGACCTACTCTGACGATCTCACAAAATTTAAAATTACTACTAGAGTTAGATCTGAGTGATAAAGATCAATCAAATTATGATATATATATATATATATATATGGATATCTACAATGTAAGATATAAAATATAATTATCTTTCCTTATTATAAATTTTTCCAGTTTTATTCTTTCTCAAGAAATCTGAAAAACACAATAAATAAGAAATATTAGAAATATTATAACTTCGATGTTGAAATTTCATTTTGGTTATAGAATTTAAGATGGTCCTAACGGAAGCCAAACCGAATATCATTCGACCATCAAAAATCCTAATTTGAATTAATCGATATAAAAAATACAACATAGAGTCAATACATTATGTATCAGACTAATAGGAGTATTCAGACCCTGAGTTGATATGACTAACACATAATACATTCTTGAAGAGTTGGCTGGTTAGGAGAATTATTGATACAAATTCCAGATACATGGACTTAGGTAAGAAATTGAATGTTTAGCATCCAATAATTGAATCTAACATTTAAGAGTTAGATGCACAAATTATACTTTTCCTATTTTCATGTTAAATGCACAAAAAGTTTCACCTTAGAAGTGGACAAAAAGACACTTATAACAATTAGGATAAAAACAAAGAAACCACCTAAGGTTACTATGTTCATCATTTACCAAGGATGTTTTTTTTTTTTTTTTTATAACTCAACCCCTTTCAAATAATTCATAATTCTACAAATACTTATTTGGAAATGACCAAAATGCTCTTACCTCTTTTGAAATATCTCAACCACTGCTATAAAGTGATATCTAACCCGACCTCTTTCTCACTCAATCTCAATCTCTCCCTCGGATAAGTTAAGAAACCTTCTTAAAGTTTAACCTATTTGTTGTTTACCGCCTTATATATTTCTTTTTGCTTGACCTTCATCCATCGACAATTCAGCCACGAAGAAATATGCAGAGTCTTGTAGAATGATTCCGAGTAATCAAGAAAAAGGGGAAGGCACGAAGAAATATGCACACAATATATTTACTCATACAGCTTCATAAGAAAACAAGTAGAATATTGTTCTTGCCAACCCACGGCTTAAAATGCACACAACACCAGAATAAGAGAAAATAATACAAGCAAACATCCCATATTACACGCATAGTACTACACACATATAATAGTACACACATGAATAATGCAGAATTAATAATAATAGAAGAGATATAGGATATATGCAGTGATTTACTGCTGCTGCTAGTGATAGTCTCTCACCTTACTCCCCGCTGTTCCTGTAATAGCCAGGCAGCATCCCCATGATCTTTCCCACAATGCTTTTCTACTCCTTCTCTCTTTGAGCAGATGCTTCATCATTCTTGACCTCCTTTCCTGCATTTTGGTCTTCCCTAATTTTTTGTGTCACTGTTGAGTTCTCTGTTGCTGTTGGCTCATCTGCCTTGGCAACTGGCGAAACCATCAGTGGATCAGTTACAGTCTGATTCTCCTCTCCACTTTTCTCTTTTTTCTTTTTTGCAGTCTGAAAAGGAAAAAAAAAAAAAAAAAATCAAAATGAAAGAAGAAGCAGCATGTTAGAATTTTCAATTATTGGGGTTGTGTGCAGTCAGTCGCATCACATATGGACTACACAATCTAAGGTCGTCAATTTTATAATCATGCCCATTTGATTAATGCTACTGTGAGCTAATTCTTGCAGTGTGGAATGCCTATTTTTCTGTCAGTATTATTTCTTTCCATTGGAAAGCACCATGATGATTTATATGTGTATATCTAATGATACAAATGGGAGATTGAAAAACTTTCTAATTAAAGGAATTTACCAACTATAAGAGCTCAGTTCGTAATAGACATGACTGCTCAGAAAAAAGTGACTTCTTTGCTAATATAGGGGAGATAGTGGAATTTCTACCTTTGATCTCCAAAAGCATGTTTAAAGGAATTTCCTACCCTACATGGAAATTCGGAATTACGAAATTCGGAATTACAAGTGCACACACACACAAACACACAAGCAAAAGCACACACCCGCAATGCACATGCACACGCACACGCACACGTGCACACACACTCACAATAATGCAACTATCTAGTATCCCTTCTAATTATATCTATTTGTTTTCCTATCTTACTTTTATCGAGGAAAAAGGTTATAACCAATCACTATACTATTGGTGCATCAAAAGCACTACAGATGAGTCGTTGCAATTATTTAATACAAAATGGATGAGTGAACGAGCATCCACACCCATGAGCAATTTGTTATCATTTATTATGTTTAGTTTGTGGAATCTAAAGGTACTATACACTAACTCCCAATACCATGGATCCAACTTTACATTAAGTTAAGTTAGCTGGTAGGGAGCATCCTCCCTTTCCTAACGGGGTTATGAAGATTTTCTTATATTTTTCATCTCCCTATTTATTTAATTTTATTTCAAATAATAGTGCTACTCATGTATTTTATCATGTTTCTTTATATTTTTAATAAAAAATAAAGAAAGTAAGCCAAAAATACAATCTTACAGTCTCGAAAGCCAAAAGACTATTGGAGCAAATGATGTAAATACCGTTATCCCTTGGGCTTTGTATCTCAAAGCAACAATGAGCTTGTATATCCCTTGGGCAAACTGCAGAAGAGCTTGTATAGTTTGAAACAAGACCTGAGAAAGTGGTAAAAGAGATTTGTTCATGCATGAGATAGATGTCTTGATGCCATGCAAACCACTATTGTTATTTCAAGAGGAAAAATAATAGCTTTATTTTTCTACTACTTCATATAGATGATATATTGATAGCAAACTCCTGTTCTCAAGAGGTGAATAGGTTAAAAAACCGATATCTAGCAAGTTTGCAATACAAAATCTAGAAGCTGCAAACTAAATTCTTAACATGTGTATCAATGATAGAGTGGCTGGTATGTTAACTCTATTGCAGCTAAATATACAAGAAATTTTTTGGACATGTTCAGCATGCAAGATGTTAATTTAGTTAGCATCTTTCTATCTAGTCACTTTCAGTTATCTAAAAAACAGTCACCCACTACTAAAAAAGAGCATGTTCATATGGATTGAACACATATGCTTCTATTATTGGAAGTCTTATGTATGTTATGGTGTATACCACACTAGATATAGCACATAAAGTGGGAGTTGTAAGCATATATATGAGTAATCTAGGGAAGTAGCATTGAAGATTGTCAAATGGATCCTTCGAAATTTATGGGGTACTATAGGTATGAGTTTGTGATTTAGACGAGGACGCTTGCTATTACAAGGCTATATCAATTTTGATTTAGCTGGAAATATTGATAATAGTACTAGACTGTCACTCTCTACTACCAAAGCTGAGTATATGGCCATAACAGTGGCCGGCAAAAAGAATATTTGGGTGCTAAACTCCTAGATCAAATTGGGGAAGAAGAAAGACATAAGTACTTTTATATAGCGATAGTCAAAATGCTATTCATCTCTCTAAGAATCCAGTATTTCATTTGAGAACAAAGCATTTAAGTAAAAAGTATTGTTTTATCCGCAATCATGTAAAAGATGAAGAGTCATTACTTGTGAAGATATTAGAGAAGAAAAATCTAACTAATGTATTAACCAAAACAAGTTGTTGTTTAGTTGGACTAGAAGCTTGATTAACCAAAACAAGTTATTGTTCAGTGCCAAGGCCGTGTTTGTTATGTTGATAGAGTTTGTGGAGCCTAAAAGCACTGTACACTGATATTTAACCTCATGGATCCAATTTTGTCGTAAGTTGGCGGGTGGTGGCAGGGGGCGGTGCTCCCATGCCCCAAATATGGGTTCGGAGGGAGATTTTCAAAAGGATATTTAAGTATTTTCTATATGTTAGTGTGGTACACCACAACAATATATATATATATATATATATATATATATATATATATATATATATATATATTAGAATAATAAGAAAGAGCAGCTACCTCATGAAAGTTATCAGAACTGCATTCTATCTCTAATGTCTCTAATATATTTTTTAAAATTTTCTTTTCGATTATTTTTTATCTCAACCCCTTAGGGTTAACTCATACTAAATTTGTTGGATTTTAGTTTTTAAGTTGGTCTTTCATCAAGTAAATACAAAATTAACAGTTTTCAATGAATATAATATATTGTCTTTTCTTGATAAAAAGATAAATAAACTTCAAAACCCATGAAATTTAATTATAATAAAGTCACGAAGATATATATATATATATATATATATATATATATATATAGAGAGAGAGAGAGAGAGAGAGAGAGAGAGAGAGAGAGAGAGAGATGGAAATAAACTGACAGCTCATGCAAGTTACGTAGCTACAATTTATTTCCACTATCTCTAATAATATTTTTTAAAAAATTTCTTTTCGATTATGATCTCGACCCTTTAGGGTTCACTCATATCCAATTTCTTGGGTTTTATTTTTGATTTGGTTCTTCATCAAATTAACACAAAATTAATGATTTTTAATGAATAAAACATTTTGAATGTACTTGATGAAAGGGTAAATGAACTCCAAAATCTATGAAATTAATGCGAAAGAAGTTATGGAGATAGATAGTAATTGTTAAAAAAATTGAAGAAAAATTATTGGATCATTATAATTTTATATATAGCTCACATAATTATTGGATCATTATTATATATATATATATATATATATATATATATATATATATATATATATATATATATATATATATATATATATATATATATTACTTGAAACCTAATTATCAAATAATGAAATACTCTTTTGCAGTCATAGGCATAGTCCAGTTTGGGATGAACTATATAAATATCTATATTCGTTTAATTTTTTGCTCTTTATCATCTACTATTGTAAGTCTGATCGACAAAATTTTTTATATGTTACTTTGAAGGTGTGAAATTCCAGCCCTATTTATACTCTTTGGCTTAGTCACATAATTCGACGAATTATTCAATAATTCATGAATTCTATATGAGCCGAATGTCTGTCATCGATTTAATTGACCAAACTTTTAGTGGCACACAGAAAAAAATTGCTATTCGCCAAATTATTTAATATTCATGAATTCTATATAAGCCCAATGCCTACGAACAATTAGATTGACCAAACTATTCTGATTCCCCATTACTTTAGAGCCAAACTTTTGCCAAATAGTTTCCTAATTCAGAATATCTTTCCCAAATGCTGAATTCTTCAGCTTGCCAACTATTGCCAAATGCGAGCTTGTGACTGTGTTCCATGGGAGATTGCAGGTCTGACTTGGAGTCAGAGCAGCCATGAAGAAGTCTCCTAATTTACTCTCTAGAATAATTATTTCTCCTCTTATCTTTTTTCTATCTAAATCTCTGTCAACTTCAAAACTAGACTCTTCTCTATTACGCAACCATGTTGAAGGAAAATATCTGTAAGTATAAGCAAGTATAAGCAAGTTATATATACACACTGAAGTACGAACTCTTCAAAGTGAGTGTAATGTATGAGGCAACAACACTTGTATGATACATATCGGACACACCAAAATTGTGACTAAATTTATGAATCCAAAAACATGCAGGTAAGGACCGTGTTCACTTTCAAAATATTATACAGATTGCATGTCGAGACTATGTCCATTTTCAAAATGTCATAGACATTGCATGTTAAGCCTATGAAGTCGTATATCGCCTAAAAGACAAATTCTTTTGACATAAAAGAAGCACTAAACTAATAGATCCCAAATGTCTTAAAAAGATAAAGGCATATTACATAATCGTGTGTTCCTGTATCCGACATTTTTAGAGTTTGTTGTCTCCAAATATCCATATTATATCACCGTGTCCATGCTTCATAACATTGTTGAAAATCATGCGTAATGATATGTGAGGTTGTTACATTATTTTATATTATTTTATGTTCTATTATGTTATATTATGTTATTTGTTATTATTGTTTTGAGTAATTTATATATTATTATTGATTATTTATTTTAATTGTTACCTAATTGCGGAAATTTTCTTAGTTGATTACTTATTGTCTGTTTGTTTGATTGCTTAAGAAATTGCTAATTTGGCAATTTGTGATTACTTACTTGTTGTAATTTCTCTTAGGTTATTAGATTTTTTTTAATTATTTTTTCTATTGAATTCTCAGCTAAAATGAATAATCATAATTAAGATAAATTGAAAACTACAAAATGTAAGTTAGAACATTGATAATAATTAAAAAAAAAGTTTTAATATTTTCTTATTAGGTGATGACTGTAATTACAATTATGGACCTAAATATAATTTATAAAGATAAATATGAAAATTATTATGAAACTTTTAAGAAATTTATAATAGATATTTTGCAATAAAATACCTTTGCAACCTTTTTAATAATTTTCAAATTTATTTTTCAATTTATAATAAATTATTTACATAGTTTTATATTTAGTTTTATTAAATAAATAAGAAATTGTGTTAATCTACATTATGCATTGAGCTATATGCAATATAACCTAATGGTGGCAAAATGTTATATTACCGTTGTCGTTATTTTAAACATTGTGTCATAGTATACAAGCACACATATATAGAAATGTATGAGCTACCACGGGAAATGGTGAATAATTGTAATTGATAGAAGACGGAAGTATAAGGGCCTTAGCACGATATAACTCTTATTAGAAAATAAACTTATATCTGGTCCTGGTTCCAGTAGTTGACAAGTAGCGATGGAATTCCTTATCTTTGACAATTCATATGTCTCTTGGCTTTCTTGAATGCTCTTGGTAAATCGTATCATCTTCAAGTGTATAAGCTATTGCTATATGTCTAACCTTTGTTATTTAATCTTTTTGAGCAGGGGGAAGGGTTGGTAGTTTTTGAATTGCAACGTAGAGTGGGATAGAAATCGGTTAGCCAAAGTTTTTGGTCCTTCCCTACCTCTTTCACGAACCACCTGCACTAACATGAGGGGCTAGGGGGCTACTTCAGATGACAACCAGATGGTAATTCGGAATTTTTTAATAACCTTGGTTAGTTTTCAGTTCTATTATAAGGTAATCCATAACTAGAAGCAATCTCATTTTCTTTTCTTTTCTTTTCTTTTTTTAAAATTTATCAAGTCAAGATAGATAATCCGTTGTGGGGAAGCCTTTAACCATATATATAGGTTTGATGTATACATCCGTTATGGTCCCATCTTAACCATATTATGGTGATCAGATGTGAAGATGCATGGAAAAAAATGTATTCATGTTAATGTGTGTGCTCATGTCTCAACCGTATTAAAAATATGAAATGCATAGATAATAGTCTCTTTCTCCTATTTAATATATTCCAATCTAATAATGGAATAATGAGACATTTAGATGACATTTAGCATTTTTTGCCTTCTTGTCAGGGGTTGGATTTGAGAAATACATGACTCGACTTGAAAATGGAACTACACAAATTAGCTTTAATTTGATCAGGCACATAAAGAGTTTGGCCTAATTTTTAACATTACGAATATAGGAGTGATCATATATCTTTAACACGGAACTATCAATAAATGAGAAAGTGCAATAAGGCATGCATCCTTGATAAAATTAAGGATAAGAAATTTTCATGATGTTCAATTTCTTTCCAGGCCAGATTCAGCTTTGGAGCAACCACTATCATCTCCAGAGTTAGATTTACAGTTCGAGGATTTAGAATCAGGACTGTCATCTCCGGAGTCAGATTTAGAGTCAGATTTAGAATCAGAGTCAGATTTGGAGTCACTACTGTCAGATTTGGAGTCACTATCACAAAGGAACTTATCATTTGTGCTTGCCTCTTTCTCAATTTTCTTAGTTGCCTTTTTTAAATTCTTCCTCAATGCTTTCTTCTTCTTCTTCTTCCCTTTCATACCAACCTTCGAGGCAGATGCATCTTCCTCTTCCTTTGCTCTTGAAATCTCTTCTGTGTTAACTTTAGTAGTATCTTCCTTTGGCTTGCCAGTTAGTTTCTCTCTTATTTTCTCAATCAGTCCCTTCTTTTTCTGTTTGCTCTATTTCTTCTTTCAAACTTTTTTTTGACTGTTCAAAGGATAATTTTAATTAACAAAATTGACTGCTCTTAAATCACTAATGGATGTCGAATTTGCAAATCAAAAAGTTAGAACGAGACTAATTAAGCAATCAAACTTAACATTTTTGCTTAACAAGAACCGTGAGCAATCATTTAACCAAGATACTTAGAGTTTATGCACTATATGAAATTCTAGAATTCACAACACTTGCAAAAAACAAGGTAAATGATGAAAGGCCTCCTTGAGTATAAGAGATATGAGCTTATACAAGGTCCACATTCAAGCATTTAAAAGGTATAAAACCATTTTTTATTGAGATATATAATCATTTTTATTCTTTTATAATGAGGTTATCCATTAGCAGTCACCATATTCCTTTTGCTTCCTTTCTTAAATTACAAGATGATACCTCCTCAAAGGAAATATTCCAAGAAGATGAAAGTAGCTAAAGCCATGCAGTTTCCTAGTTCAGATATGACAAATCTATCGAGATTTATCGAGATTTATAAGATCTGGTTCAGCTTGTTCGGGGAAGATATTTCAACTTCAACAAATGCTATGTTTTATTTCAATCTATTTCAATCATAAACATTTTTTCCCTAAAGTAAAATTATTTTATATTATGTTAAGAAAATTTGGGAAGATTGTAAAATGATAGAGGCTTTATACATACCAAACAATGGCAAATTTTACGTCTTAGAAAATATATATAAGATTTTCTGATCACATGGTTGTCATAGAGAAACTATATATAAGGTATTTGGTCAGGCATCTCACATGTAGGATTGATTTCCAACATTATAAATAGATGCATATGGATGTACTCCATCATAAGTGAAGGATTTAGAGTATAACCATAAATCAATATAAAAATGCTCCTTGAGTAATAAAAAAAAATATATAAAAGTTTACGCTATTAGTATTTCTTACAGAGCCAGATTTATATTTGGAGTCATCTCTGGATGCAGACTTAGAACTTTTGCTATTATCTCCCGATCCCGACTTAGAGTTTGAACCATCATCTCCAGATTCAGACTTAGAGTTCTCATCTCCAGAGCTTTCAGAGCTTTCAGAGCTAGAACTATCACACTGGAGCTTATCAGTTGTGCTGGGATCTCCTTTATTTTTCTTAATTACCTCCTTCTCTATTGGTCGTTTCTTTTTCTTTCCCTTTTGGCTAGCTCCCTTCACCAAGAATGCAGGTTTCTCTTTGTCCTGTATTCAAAGAAGCAAGGTACTAAATAGTATAAAAAGAAATTATGTAGATAAGAATACTGAAAAGAGTATGCAAAGAGTGAGTGAGAAATATCCCTGTTCATTTTGTATAACTAATCTTAATGAAAGAGTGTTAGAAAGAGACTTCTACTTATCTAAGAGTCAGATATTGAGTTAGGTTTATATTCTGCCAAATCACATGTACTGTAATTGGATTTCGATTGTTAGAATATAAAACTATCATATTGGAAATTGGAGTTTGCTTTGGTTGCAATACCCGAGCTCCAATAATCCCACATAAAATATGGAATAAGAACTAGTATAGCTTATCATGGTTCTCATAAACTTATAAGTAATGGTAGCTAGTTTTTTTTGGGAGGAATTCATGTTTAAACTATTTTAACTATTTAATTGTATCGGGGGGCTTAAACTATTTTAACGATTGACATCCTATCAAAATAGAATTTGATTGCACTCTTCCTTTCTCTTAATAATCTTGAATTCTAGCAATTTTGTCTTGAGTTTTAATTGCTAGAATAAATCTCATGTCTTAAACTCAAGGCAAAATAAATTAATCTCATGTCTGAAACTAACTCATGTCTAGAATAGTAAAAGAAACTGTGAAGATGTCAGATAAATTAATCTCATGTCTATCTGATAAACTAATCTCATGTCTTAACTCAATAAGAGTAGTAAACCTTACCGATTCAGAGTCAGAATCAGAGCTATCATACTGGAGCTTCTCAGGAACAACACTGCTCTTCTCCTTGCTTGCTTTCAAGTTTCCAGTCTGTTGAGTTTCGTCAACCTGCACTTTCTCTAATCCAGCAACCAAAGCTTCGTCAGCCATAATGCTTTTGTTTGCAAAAAACAATACTTTAGAAAGGAACAGGCAGTACACAATAAATATTTCTATAGATGAGATAGCTTGGGGTTTCTTAAGAAACAATCTAACAGTATTTATATGGACTGGCTATGCAATAGATGATGAAGATAATGAATATGAGCTATAGAATAGTGACAGAAGGCAGACAATGATGAAAGAATTATAGAACATAGTGACATCGCTTGGCCTTGGATCCCTGGACTGTCCGTTGGATACTCATACTCGTAACACTTTCGATAGAACCTAGTTCACACAAGCTAAGAGGGATTATTTGGTCATGCCAATAAGCATAACTGAGAACGAGGCAGCATCCTAGGTTTCTGATATGAGGAAAACAAAATAAGTCCAATGAGTGTCAACAAATCCATCTGCATATTTATCACGAGTTTGAGTTATTAACTAAAAAATGGGTTTCAGTGAATGAGCTCTTTCATGAGAATATTGACAACTACTGTAAACGTAAATTGTAAAAGGATTTTTCTTTTTTGAAATTGATTGTAAAAGGATTTTCCATATAGTAGTAGTTTTTTTTTTTTAATCACCCTTCTGGTTATGGCACATGTGCAGGTGACATAACAAGGATTTCTTACCTTAGAAAATGATTCAGGATTTAGGGATGGAAGTGGGATAATACCCAGATGAATTTTAATATTTAGATATGGTGCAACAGGTTATTATTAAAGATGTTGGAGATAATGGTTTGCATTTCATTGAATAAAGGTGAGGTATATATACACGTACAAGATGAGATTGGGTTATTGACCAAAATCTCAATTAACAGCTAATCAAATATTCTAGATTTAACTAATTACCTAATCTATTGGATTGGGTTGTTGACCAGAATCTCAATTAACAGTCAATCAAATATTCTAGATTTAGCTAATTACCTAATCTATGGGATTTGCTATCAATTCAAAAAATTTACAATACCTATAGAAATACACAATTAATTAATTAATAAATTAATTCCTCTAATATGCCCCTCCAAGGTGGAGCTCGGTTGGAGAGTCCAATCTTGATTTTCAAAAGTTGAAAGCGAGTGCGTGGAAGAGGCTTGGTCAAGACACCAGCTAGTTGATCTTCGGAGGACACATGTGTGACACGTAAAGCTCCACTTTGTACTTAATCACAAATAAAATGATAATCAATTGCAATGTTTCATTCGTGAGTGGAAGACAGGATTGGAACAAAGATGAGTTTCTCCAACATTGTCACAATAGATAACCTGAGCAGAAGGAATACAAATGCCAAGTTCAGTTAGAAGAGAACAAATCCAACGTAACTCAGCAGCTGTAGACGAGACAGCATGATATTCAGCTTCAGTGGAGGAGCGCGCAACCGTGCGTTGTTTCTTGGAGGACCAGGATATCGGATTGCGACCAAGGTAAACAATATAAGCACTGGTGAACGTGTAGTCATTCCTATTACCGGCCCAGTCAGCATCGGAGAAGGCATGAAGAGATAGAGATGTTTGACGGTGCAAGGCAAGACTGTGATCAGTTGTTCCATAAAGATAGCGAAGCAACCCCTTGACAGCATTCCAATGATCAGTAGTAGGTCGATGCATGAATTGAGACAACTTATTAATGGCATATGCAATATCAAGGCGAGTGAGGCACAAGTATTGGAGACTTCCAATAACTGATCTGTATTCAAAAAGATCTGTCAAAGCAGTGCCGAAAAGAACTGTAAGTGTTGGCTCGGTGGCAAGTGGAGTGGTGACAGATTTGGCCTCTGTCATATTTGTGCGAGCGAGAAGATCTGTGATATATTTCCGCTGAGAGAGAAGTAAACCAGTAGAGGTAGTGACAACTTCAACACCAAGGAAGTAAGTCAAATCACCAAGGTCTTTGATGGAAAATCTTTTGCCAAAGAGATCAATAAACTGTTGAATAGTAGCGGCATTACATCCAGTAATAATTATGTCATCAACATACACAAGGAGATAGATTAGATTACTGCTGGTGTTGAGGACAAAGAGTGATGTGTCCGCATGAGAGTTCGTAAATCCAAAGGCTACAAGAAATTGTCTTAGCTCATGGTACCAGGCCCGTGGTGCTTGTTTGAGACCATATATAGCCTTGCGTAACTTGCAGACATGTGTGGGATTATCATGATCAAGAAAACCTGGTGGTTGTGCCATGAAAACATCTTCAGAGAGATGACCTTGTAGAAAAGCATTGTTGATATCAAGTTGACGAAGAGACCACCCTCGACTAACAGCAAGACTGAGAACCAAGTGAATAGTTATAGGTTTGACAACCGGACTGAATGTGTTATGATAATCAACACTGGGACACTGATCGAATCCTTTAGCAACTAATCGGGCTTTGTACCTGTCAATTGAGCCATCAGGTAAACGTTTAATTCTAAAAATCCATTTACAACCAACAAGATTTTGCGTCGAATCGAGGGGACAAGTTCCCATGTTCCATTTCGCACAAGAGCATCGTACTCTTCAGACATAGCCTGACGCCATTTAGGATCTTTGAGGGCTTGGGTGAATGTGTGCGGCTCAAGTTGATGGATCGAGGTGATGGTAGCGGTAAGATTAAGTTTTTGAATGGGTCTATGGATGTTGATCTTAGCACGAGTGGTCATGGTATGGGTGTTGGTGGGTAGGTTTGGAGGAGGGAAGTCTGGGCGATTGGATGGCGGGGCTCAGTCTACCGAAGTTTGGCTGAGAGGAAGTGGGGTGTCGGTTATGAGGCATGGAGTTTTGGAGGATGTGTGGTGGATGGAGGATGTGGAGTGGTCGATCGGAGATTGGCTGTGAGATGGATCCGAGCCCAGGGGCGAGGCTGTAGAGGATGTGTTGAGTGGAACAACCATAGTGGGAAGAAATGACGTAGATGGAAACCAATTTGGGAGTGTTTCTGAATTTGGACGACTAAGATGAATTTGAATGGATTTGAATGAAAAGACAGATTCCACAAATTTGACATGACGGGATGTGTAGATTTTGAAAGTGGAAGGATCAAGACAGAGATAGGCACTTTGGGTGAGGGAGTACTAAACAAACACACAAGGGATGGATCGAGACTCAAGTTTATGACTGGAATAGGGACGAAACCATGAATAGTATAAACAACCAAATATACGGAGTTTTGAGTAGTTTGGTGGAGAGCAGAAAATGGACTCATAAGGAGAGGAGAGGGAAAGTGTGGGTGTGGGCATGCGATTAATGAGGTACACAACAGTTGCAAAGGCATAGTTTCAATATATGAGCGGAAGTGAGGCGTGAGTAGTAGAGAAAGACCTGTTTCAACAATATGTGGATGTCGGAGTTCGGAAAGACCATTGTGTTCAGGTGTGTGTGGGGGAGATGTGAGATGAGAAATTCCATGAAGGGGTAGAAATTGATCTAATGCTTGATATTCCCCACCGTTATCGAAGTAAAGAGTGAAAGTGATTTTCTACAAGTGCTTTGAAACGAATAAAGACATCACAGGCATGAGATTTCTTCTTTAAGGGGTAATACCATACATAACGTGTAAAGTGATCAATGAAAATAATATAATACTTAAAATCATCAACAAAATAACGGGAGAGGTCCAGACATCAGAAAATATGATATGTAAGGGGTGAGATGAAACAATTATAGATATAGAAAAAAGAAGCTTGTGAATTTTATTGCTTAAACATGCATGACAATGAGAGTTTTGTGACATAGAATAAGGTAAAGAAAATGTTGACATAATATGTTGAAGAATAGGTGATGATGGATGACCTAATCGAGAGTGCCACTCGGAGGAAGTGATCTTGACACTGGAAAAGGCAACGAGCGGAGAAGACAATGTTGGAGAGGAGGTTGGCCACTGATACACGCCAACTTTAGTGTTTCCTGTTAAAAGGATTGCCCCCGTGCTCAGATCCTTTACATGAAAGACAGTGGGTAAGAATTCAATAGCAACATGATTAGTATTTCAAAATTGATAGATAGAAATAAGGTTCTTTTTCATGTTAGGCACACAAAGGATATTATGTAAATTAAAGGTGGGAGTAGGAGTGGGAAGGGTGGTAGAACTGGTATGGGTAATGTGAAGACCCGAGCCATCGCCGATCATAACGTCATCAGATTTCATAAGGAGTATGAAGTGAAAGATTATTCAAATCCGTAGTAATATGGTGCGACGCCCCACTATCAAGTAGCCACGTGGGAGTGTCGGTGGTCTCAAGAGATGCAAAGTGTGCACGCGGTTGCCAGGGAGAAGCAGGACGTGGAGCCTGTGGACGTGTTGCCAGTGGAGTCGATGAGGATTGGGTGTTGACAAGTCGATAAATGGAGTATCGTTTGACAGTGTGTCCTTGAACACCACATCCTTGGCAATACCCAAGATATGGATGTGGTGGAGGACGATCATTACGAGGAGCATTGGATTGTTGTCTTTGATTGGGAAAGGAGGTTGTGGAAGGTGCAGAGATGTCTTCGGAAGCCATTATGGTTGAAGAAGAACGCGGAGAATTGTGAGACAAAGAAACAGAAGAGAGAAGGGGGAAAAGACAGGTCAGAAACGTGGTAGCTCTGATACCATAAAAATGTTGAAGATAATGGATTGCATTTCATTGAATAAAAGTGAGGTATATATACACGTACAAGATGAGACTGGGTTATTGACCAAAATCTCAATTAACAGCCAATCAAATATTCTAAATTTAGCTAATTACCTAATCTATGGGATTGGGTTGTTGACCAGAATCTCAATTAACAGCCAATCAAATATTTTAGATTTAGCTAATTACCTAATCTATGGAATTTGCTATCAATTTAAAATATTTACAATACCTATAGAAATACACAATTAATTAATTAATAAATTAATTCCTCTAATAATTATGTACGTGGGTAAAGTTCAACCCTCAGTTCTAGAACAAGAAATACCATTATTAATCAATAAATTGTGTGTTAAGTTCACCTTCAGTTCTAGAACAAGAAAGACCATTATTAATCAATAAATTGATTGAATCACGATATGTTAGTTGGGATCTTTAGAATACTAGTAATTTTCACATTCATAAGTTGCACAATGCTAAGACATTGTTATAGTACATCAACATTTTAAAATGTAAAATTATTAAAGTACAATATACGAAATCAATTAATATGCAGATTTTGTAAAAGGCGAGTTTAATGCTATATACATATGTGCTACAAGAGTGAAATATTGCATGATAACATCATATATTAAGTTTTTGTGGTGCTTTTACAAGGAAAGGAAACTCACACCGAATAAATTTTTGAGAAACAAGGTCTGTGACATTTTCTCTTAAAGTTCTTATCCCCAACAAAGAAAAAAGAAGAAAAAGGCAGTCACACAGGGCACATGCCTTACCCCTAAACTAGGCTTAAGTAGCTCAAGTATAACCAACTAGATATTACTTAACAGACATATATTCAGTGCAACTATTACGTAAAACCAAGCAAATCAAGCTCATCAACATCACATCCACAATCTTCAGTCAGAAAGCATAGGAAAAAACATTAGTAACTACAGGAACTATAGTTAAATCCACCATCATTCCAAAAATTCGTTAGCTGAAAAGTTGATCAAACTTGAACTTCCAGAAAATATTCATTGAACAACCTCCCATCTTTATGGGGGGCACATAATTTTTCTAGTAGAAAATTTATAGTGCTATCAGTTAAAAATTAGGTAAAACTGTTGAATTCATGAATGTTTGAATATTAAATTTTTGAGTCAATGCACTAGTTCAAAAATAAATGAATTAAGTGAATGGAAAATGGCTTCAAAGTACAGTGCATAGTAAAGAGAACAAAAGAAAAGAGAAAAAAATAGTCCCACATTGGATAGAGTGTTGCTAGGATGTGAGTTTGTATATGATTGTTTGTTCCATGTCATTACTTATGTAAGAAGAGAAGAAACTTTGAGCACCACGGGTGGTGCTACGCACGCGTGTGTAAGAGTGAATGGGCGTTTAGGGCGGTGGATTCTGAATCGACTTTGTCTTTTAGACAGAAGTCTTCTATGTCAATCATCTTCCATTCATCTTTTGCATACACTCACTTCCAATCAAGTAAAGTATTCTAATTCTGTTTTCATTTTTATAAGTTAATTAACCTATATAGAGATATTCTACTACTTTCTAGTAGATAATAAAATCAATTCAGATTGAGAATATTTTCTTAACTCTGTCTCTAGATTTAATTAATAACAGTAGGTAATAAGATATAATTTTTATTAGTTTTATTGCAGTATTTATACCTATATACAGTTCTGAATTTTTTTTTTTATATAAATCAATTCAAATTTCTTCTGTAATATCATCTTTTTGGTTGAAATAGAAAACATATATTTCTAATCTTTTTACAGTAATAATTCTGTCTATCTATATCTAAAACAACCAACAATCTTAAAACTGATCTTTTTGTTTTAGATTAATTTTGAATACTGTTGTGTAACTAATTAGAACTCTGTCATAATAGTATTCAATCACTAGTTATTTTATATCTAAATCTAATTACTTCTGGAAAAAGATAATTACATTCTATTTAGAGACAGAAAGATTTATTTAAGAAATCTTATATGATACTATGGTCTGAAGTAAGAATTGATTTTCAAGTTTTTTATTAGAAAGTTAAAATTTGTTAAAAAATTAAGATAGATAAAATTTTATATCTGTAAATAGCCACTATATCTATATCTGATATATCTACTGTTGTAACTCTTATCATGATCACTCCAACTGTGCCCTCAAGCCAATATGAGAAACTAGAAAAATTCAGTGGCACATATTTTAAGAGATGGTAACAGAAAATATTATTCTATCTCACTACACTAAATCTGACTAAGTACTTGAAGGAGACTGTGCCGACTCTTGTAGAAGATGATCAACAGTCTGCTAAAGCGGTTGATGCATAGAAACATGCTGACTTCTTGAGAAGAATTATATTCTCAATGGATTGGACAATATACTATATAATATATATAGTTCAATTGCTACTGCTAAGGAACTTTGGAAGTTCTTAAATAAGAAATATAATACAAAAAATGTCGACTCTAAGAAATATATAGTCGGTAAGTTTCTGGATTATAAAATAGTTGATTCTAAAAATATAATCAAGCAGGTACAAGATCTTCAAGTGATCATTCATGAAATTCATGCTGAAGGTATGACTATTAGGGAATCATTACAAGTGGCTGCAATTATTGAAAAATTGCCTCCATCTTGGAAAGAATTCCTACATTACCTAAAGCATAAATGAAAAGAAATAGCACTTGAACATCTAATTGTACGTTTGAGAATTGAAGAAGATAACCATTTTTTTGGAAAAAAATTGGAAATCCATACAATGTTTCTAAAACTAACATTATGGAAAATTCCAATAAGTATAATGACAGGACGCGAAAGCACAATGGTGAAGGCTCTAAGAGTGGTGACTCGAAAAGATTCAATGGCAAGTGCTACAACTGCAACAAGCCTGTACATCATGGAAAGGACTGCCGTGTGCGCATGGCACCAGATTCTTCGAAGAAGAAGAAGAAGTATCCTAATACAAATTTGGCCGAAGAAGAAAATCTTTATGCAAATGTAAATATAAACTGTATATCTGTTGTCTCAGAATTTAACCTAATTGGTGGTAATTTCAAACAATGATGGGTGAACACTGGGGCCATTTGCCACATCTGCGCCAACAAATTGATATTCTCTACATATAAACATGTAGAAGGAGAACTACTCTACATAGGTAACTCTGCAACCTCCAAGGTTGAAGGACGAGGAAACATTATACTAAAGATGATTTGGAAAAAAAACTTACTCTTACTGATGTACTTTATGTACCAAATGTCTGTAAGAATCTGGTTTCTGGGTCAGTCTTGAGTAAAAAAGAATTTAGGCTTGTATTTGAGTCTGATAAGTTTGTACTTACAAAAAATAGTGTATATGTAGGAAAGGGGTATATGACTAATAGTCTGTTTAAAATAAATGTAATGACCATTGCCCCTAAAGTTAATAATAATAAAATTGATTCTTCTGCTTATATGACCGAGTCACCTCATATTAGGCATGGTAAATTAGGACATGTTAATTATCATATTTTGCAAAGATTAATAAATTTAAATATATTGCCTCATTTTAATATAAACTTTGATGATAAATGTGAAATATGTGCTGAATAAAAAATGGCTAAGCTTCCATTTCATTATATAGAACGTAGTACTGAACCTTTAGAATTAATTCATACAGATATATGTGATTTAAAATCTGTTCTAACTAGAGGTGGAAAGAAATCTTTTATTACTTTTATAGATAATTATACTAGATATTGTTGTGTATATCTAATAAGATCAAAAGATGAGGCAATTGAAATATTTATATAATTTAAAAATGAAGTTGAGAATCAACTTAGCAAAAAGATAAAAATGTTAAGGAGTGACAGAGGTCGGGAATATGAGTCACCATTTGCACAAATTTGTGCAGAACATAGTATTATATACATCAAACAACTGCTCCTTACACTCCTCGACAAAATGGAATTACTGAGCATAAGAACATAAATTTAAAGAAAATGATGAATTTTATATTAATAAGTTCTGATTTACCTCAGAACATGTGGGGAGAAACTTTACTTTCTGCCAATTATGTTCTCAACAAAATACCCCGAAAGAAACTAGATAAAACATATTATGAATTATGGACAGGTTGAGCACCTAGTTATAAATTCTTAAGAGTATGAGGTGTCTTGCAAATATTGCAACCCTACTCCTAAAAGGACTAAAATTGGACCTAAAACTATTGATTGTATATTCATTGGATATGCATATAATAGCAGTGCATATCGTTTTATTGTTTTCAAATTAGATCATCCAGAGATATATAAGTACTATATTATTGAATTTAGGAATGTAGTATTCTTTGAGAATATTTTTCTTAGTAAAGAATATGAACCAAGTTCTCCTAAAAAGACTTGTATTGAAGTTATAAGAGAAACATAATATGATTCTGGAAATAAAAGTAATGAGAATGAATGTAGACGGAGCAAAAGGGCCAGGGTTAATAAATCATTTGGTCCGGATTTTCTAACATATTTATTAGAAAAGAAACTCAAAGTTATAAAGAGATTATGTCTACACCTGAAACTCCATTTTGGAAAGAAGCCATAAATAGTAAAATTGAATCAATTATTCAAAATGACACCTGGGAACTTGTTGATTTTCCTTCAGAAAGTAAACCATTAGGTTATAAATAGATCTTTAAGAGAAAGATAAAACCTGATGGGTCTATAGATAAATACAAAGCTAAACTTATAGTAAAAGGCTATAGACAAAATAAAGGTATAAATTATTTTAATACATATTCACCAGTAACAAAAATAGTATTTATTAGATTAATAATTGCTTTTGCAGCATTATATAATCTTGAGCTTCATCAAATGGATGTAAAAACAACATTATTAAATGGTGAATTAGATGAAGAAATTTACATGGAATAACCTAAAGGGTTTGTAGTTTTAGATAAAGAAAAGAAGGTGTGTAGATTTGTTAAGTCACTGTATGAACTTAAACAAGCACCTAAACAATGACATGAAAAATTTGACCAAGTTATGTTGTCAAATGGATTTCGTTATAATGAATGCGATATATGTGTATATGTAAAAGGATATATGCACAACTATGTCATTGTATGTTTAACGTGGATGACATGATTATCACCGATAACAGTGTTGCTCTAATTAAAGAGATAAAAATTATGTTAACATGAAAATTTGATATGAAAGACTTATGTATTGCAGATGTTATTCTTGGTGTAAAATTTTCAAGACATCTGATGGATATACCTTATCCCAGTCACATTATATCGAGAAGATACTCGAAGAATTTGACAAAAAAAATAATGATATAGTTATGACACTTGTTGATATGAGTCTACATCTTATAAAGAATATAGGTGCTAGTATATTTCAATTAGAATATTCTCAGATCATTGGCAGTCTTATGTATTTAATGAACTGCACAAAACCTGATATTGCATACTCAGTAAATAAACTGAGTTGATTTACAAGTAATCCAGGGGAGAACCACTGGAAAGCAATAGTTAGAGTACTCAAATATTTGAGGTATACTAATAACTATGGGTTGCACTATACAAGATATCCAACAGTGATAGAAGAATACATTGATGCTAACTGGATTACGGATTTTAAAAATATAAAATCCACAAGTAGATATGTATTTACTATTGGATGTGCAACTTCTCTTGAAAATCTTTAAAACAAACGTGTAGAGCCAGATCCACTATGGAATCTGAGTTTATCACTTTAGATAAAACTGGAGAAGAAGCAGAATGGCTTTGAAACTTTTTAAAAGATATTTCAATGTGACCTAAACCTGTGTCAACAATTTGTATCCATTGTGATAGTCCATCAGCAATTGGAATGGAACATAATGTATTATATACTGGAAAGTCACGACATATAGTCATAGACATGATACTATAAGATAGCTGCTTACAAACGGAATAATATCTCTTGATTATATAAAATCAAAAGATAATATTGCAGATCCATTAACATAAGGCTTGACCAGAGATCAAATATATAAGTTATCGAAGGGAATGTGATTACAACCTACTAAATAGAGTAATTCTATAATGGCAACCCAACCTAGCTGACTGGGGATCCCAAAATCTAGGTTCAAAGGGACAACCGAATTGTGGGGGACTCGTAAGAATCACTCAGGAAATAATTCCTATCTCATTTCTATGATAAAATGGTGATTAACCTGCAACGTGTAAGGATAAGCTAAATCTTTTAATGATCCTTATATCTTAGAAATCCAAGTGGAGTATGACAGAATACTCTTAATAAGAGATCACCTATATGAGTGTGAAAGGGCCGCTTCTATGAGAATGATAAAGGCTAAATTCTCTAGAGCACTCAAAGAATTATCACGTTGTCCAGGGCCAAAACAGACACACTATAAAGAATCTATTAAAGTTGAAAAAAATCATGTGAATATTATTGTCTTAGTTTACATCAAAAGCTGAACAGTTCAAAAACATCGTGTTCACTGATTAGCGAGTAAACTCGATAATATTTTACTAAGGAAGGTTCAAAGTCAAAAGCCACCTCTCCCGGTACAGTAACTTTCTATTATACTCTCTGTTGATTTGCATTGAGTCTAAGTCATTTTCATTTATATGGGGGATTGTTAAATTAATGTATATTTGAACATTAAATCTTTGAGCTAATTCACTAGTCAAAAAATAAATGAATTGGGTTAATAGAGAATAGCTTCAAAGTGGAGTGCATAGTAAAGAGAACAAAAGGAAGGAGGAAAAAATAGTCCCACATCGGATAGATATTGTTAGGATGTGGGTTTATATAGGATTGTTTGTTTCATGTCATTGCTTATGAAAGAAGAGGAGAAACCTTGAGCACTATGGGTGGTGCTATGCACCGCCCGCATGCGCCGCGCGTGTGCGAGGGCGAACGGGTGTTTAGGGCGCATTGGGTGCTTTAGTAGCTCACTTGGCACTTTACACGTACGCATCATCGCTGCGATTGTTAGTCAAAAACCTATAAATAGGCCTCTGTCCAGACTCATTAAAAATAAGTTTTTACTTTTTTCTTTTTCCTTCTTCTGCAGACAGAAACTTTGTCTTTCAGACAGAAGTTTTCTATTTTCAGAAGAACAATTCTGTTCATTTATATCCTACACTACATCATACACAAAACAGAGAGCATTCTTTATCAGATTCGCAAGAGTAACAGGATTGTGGCTTCTTTCTTATTGTAAACCAGTCGTTGTATCTTGGGAGACCGACGCCCACTGTAATGCAGAAGTAAAACGATAGAGGGCGAATCGATTTTAAGTAGATAGTGTCAAACACTAGCCTCGATCATCTTCCATTCATCTTCTGCATAACTCGCTTCTAATCAAGTAAAAGATTCTAATTCTGCTTTCATTTTTATTAGATAATTAACCTATATATAGATATTCTGCTACTTTCTAGTAGATAATAAAATCAATTCAGATTGCGAATATTTTTAACTTTGTCTCTAGATTTAATTATAATAGTAGGTAATAAGATATAATTTTTATTAGTCTTATTACAGTATTTATACCTATACACAGTTCTGAATTTTTTATATATAAAAATCAATTCGATTTTTTTCTGTAATATCATCTTTCTGGTTGAAATAGAAAGCATATCTTTCTAATCTTTTTACAGTAATAATTCTGTCTATCTATATCTAAAACAACCAACAAAAACTACCAAATCCTTGTATTTTAAAAAAAAGAAAAAAAGAGCAGTAATTTTAACGAAGAGGCTAGAAGACAATCTTTATGTTATATGAAATCATCAAAATGAAAAAATTCCATCCTATATTTTCATGGCTAAGAAATAGGATCTTGGGTTGGAGTCCTCTCAATTGCATCAAAAGTAGTGGATGGTCTAGTATTAGCTGTGGCTTACTAAGATTCAAGGCTTCTTCAAATAACTCGTGTATAGTTCATATCAAGTACAGTATTTCAATTCAGATTAATTAGTTGTTAGTAACATAATTTTCTATTCAATTAGCTCGTCTGATATACGTTATTGAATAGATCATGATATACCAAATAAAAGACTTGTTTATTTAAGATATAATAAAGATAAATCGGTCAAGAAAGAGCAAAATAGTGGGAGATTTTTCATGCAAGTACGTTCTTTAATTAAGAAACAACTAATCCTTTCGGTATTTATCACTGAACTCTTACATAGACACATATACAAGATAATATAACAAATAATTCCATGTATATGATTTCTATGGAATTCTACCAAATAAAATTTATCAATTGTTCATAATCTAACTATACTATGTGAATTGATAATTTTAATAACTAGTACATAAAAAATAATACAATTTTGATATCATTAGTAATAATTATGGAATTAATAAAATATGAATTCATTCAAGATAAACTAGTTGATTCGTATAAAATGAACAATGTAATTGAAATAACATATTGCAGAAATTAGATGTTTAATGAGACCAAAAGAAACTCATCTCGAGTCATTTTACTTACTTTTCAATCAACTAGCAATTACAATGATGCAATCAATACATAAAATTATTATATAAATGTTTATTATAGCTTAATATGAATTTAGATAATTTTTAGAAAATTTTAAAATATTTATAAGAACTCAAAAATCAATTTTAAGGTTAAATAGATTTAATGGATCAGCATACACAAAACATGTATGGATTCAATTTGTTGGGGTTATAAGATAAATAAGATATAGATTTTAATTTATGGTTAATTATATAATTGGTTTGAACTATCTTAGAATCCATTTAACTTAAATCTAATAAGAAAGAAAGGGAAATGGTCACATACTTCAATTTGATAAAATAAAATCCAATAAGAAGAGGAGACAAATAGTAAGCAGCTTTGACAAACTCTAATGAACAATATTGTGGTAGGCGATGTTACGGTGAGGTGGTCGGTGCAACAAAAGAGAGAGAATTGAGAGAAATTAGATGTGGGAAGGATTGATTTTGAGAAGTGGGATGAATTTATATAGAACTAGATTTGAGGAGTTAAAAAGATGCAAGATTTTAGTAAGAGATTTAATGGCGTTGATTTCTAGTATTAAAAGTGGGTTAAAAATAGTTGTTACTGTAGGTTATAATGATGAGAGATTACGAGTTTGGAGTAGGGAAGTGAATAAGATAAAAAGTCAAAAATAGATTTAAAATAATATTTGAATTCGAGTCCAACAACCAACGCACATAGCTTAGTGGTTTGAGCAAGTAATTTAGGTGGAAAAGTATGTGGGAACTTATGGGTGGTAAGCCTCCTTGATGAGAAGCAAGAACATAGTCTTCCTCTAACTCAGTGCTAAGCTAGTGCCCTTACGCAAACAAACAAAAAGAAAGGGAATAGCAACAAGTGAATTCGAAACTCCACAAAGTCATTTTTTAATATTCTTTTTATTCTATACTTGGGGCCAAAAAATAGTGGGTTTGAGCTTTAAATAAAGGATAAATTCTAGAAATTAAAATATATAGGCTTTAGATTAAAATTTACTTTAGAATAATCTATATTTTTATTCATTCTTCTAAAGGTAAGTAATTCAAAGTATTATCATAAATATTATGCTATCATAATTATTAAATTAATATTATAATTAAAGAAAAAAAAAGTATGTTCTATGGATGCAAGTCATTAGAACGAACGTCGAGCAAACTAAATAGAGATTTTTAGATTATTACCAACAGTTGTAGGGTCTATCAATTATGGAAGTGAATGATTGTAAAAACATTTTCGTCATAGTGTAGTTTTTGATCCATGATTTCTTCCTTTAAGAGATTTCCACATTAAAATTATGTGTTTCTTGTGATTAGTTTTTATTCATTAATTTGATTTGATTGATTAAATATAATTGTTTTGTTTGAATCTCTAAGAATCTATTGAACTATGTTTATTCTAAAATTGGCGACTAAAGCATCTAGCCAATTGCGAGCTAGCATGGGAGATTGGACTCGAGATGAAACTAAACAAGTGAAAAATAGGAAAAACACAACCTGCAAAAAAGAACTTATTAACAATAAAAGTAAACGGAAGAAAAAGTGCACATGTATAACTATTTTCCACTTGGTGAAGTGCCAAGTCTACGTCCTTGAGTGAATGTCGATCGATTGACGCAAGCTTATATTGATGAGTGTATACAAGATAAATTTCTCCTGTCTTACAAGTTCTTAGTTGATCAAAGATCGATCAGAATTTGCCCCCACCTTATGAAGAAGAGATGTATTTATAATTCTCTTGATAGACAATCAGTCATCATCCCAACAGAATTGGAAATCTCGACGTTTTCTTGTGCATGTAGAAGCAGGAGACTTGGACCAGAGGAAATTGAGTTGTGGTTGAATTCGATTATACCATTTGAGATGTTCATGTTGGACTATTGTTACTCAGATGTTGTGATTGGGCAAAGCTGTATTTAGATGGATCTTCATGGGCTTTGTGAGTCCTCGTGAACCTTTAATGGGGCCTTATAATCTCCTATGCTTGGATCAATCAATTTTTGAATCTATAATAGCTATCTAATCTTGAGTTCATTCTAATAAGCTCTTGCAGTAATTAACTCAGAGCATCGTAATCAAATAACTTATGTCTAGCGACTTGAAAAAGTCTTCACCTTGATCCTCAGAACCAAGTGAACATATATGAACGTCTGAATCATCGGAACTCATACCCAAAAATTCGCTCCCTAATATTAAATGTTGCTGAGTTGGGTGCTCAACTTATGCCCGACAGCAACAACTTGGAGAAAAGAGATCTGGTAGCTTTATGGTTTGTTCGAAGGACTTTTAGATTAGGCTGCTTGGAGGCAAATGAACGTTAGACTTAGGTTGTCATGCTTTAGGCATGATCAGGGGTTCCATATTCATACTCTTCCATAGAAATTTATGGGGATCCAATCAGAGTTAGTTCAACTGTTTTGAGGACTTATATTTGACATTGGGCCACTTAGTACCCGTTTTTAGTGACAGATCATGAGAATGTAGGATTCTGTGCTCTTTTATAAGAAACTATGGGAATCCAATCAGGGTTGGTTCGACTATTGGGAGGATTTACATATGATGCTAGGTGACTTATGACCTATTTTTTACCAATGGATCACATGAATGGAAGCCTTCGTCTCAGCGCCCTTCTATAGAAAACTATAAGAATCTAACCAAACTTAGCTCGACTTTTTAGAGGACTTAAGTCTGATGCTAGGTGACATAACCATTTTTAGTGATAGATTGCGTGAATGAAAGCTTTTGTATTGGCATCATCCTATAATTTATTAGGTGAGATTGACGTTCTGTGAGATTCATGGGCTACTTACGTGAGACTAACACTATAAATAGAGTTTGATATCACTACAAGTCGAAACTTGATGCAGGTAAGTTGGCCTCGGGTAGAAGTCATCTTTTTACTGTCGCAAGTTGGCCAAACAAGTTGACCTCCAAGATTGGTGTCTTGTAGGTGAGTCTTGGCTTTTTTGGGATGAGTTTTGCGTTGAATATGGCACAGTAGCGTCATGACATTTGATTAAGTAGATGGGCAGCTAAAATGCACTTCGAGATCTAAGGTGTGGACCATGTGCCTTTCTCGATGGGAGAGAGAAGTTGGTGGTCACATTCAGAATCATTGAAAAGTTGGCTTTTAGATCATGAAAGATATGTTTTAGCCATATAGCACTCATACATTAGCGTGGTTGTTGTATTGTTACTTCGAAGGTTGCATCTGTCTTTGGGATAAATTTCTGTCAATTCTTCGAGGGAAAATTTTTTGCTTCCTTGCCATCTTGTGAGAGATTATTCAACTATATCCTTCATCTTCCAACTTCACACTTCACTTCTTAAGGTTTAGGCCTCGTCTCCTACCTCTCTTGTTCTTTATAGTTATGTCTAGATTTGGGTCTTTTACCTCTTTGGATGCTCTGCCTTCTTCCTCTAGGACTTTGGATGGTCACTTATTGGATGGGAAGAGAAAAACTCTATTCATAAGTTGTGCTCATCTCAAGATGAATAAGATGGTAGAAAATGGGGCATTCTTGATAGAAAATAGAGTCACAAGTCAATGAAATCTATAAAGTCCTATATTTCTAACATTGAGGTAGATCTCTTTAGAAAAGAAATCCCTTTCCCTGTGGGTACCCTCATCTGATGTTTCAGGAAGGATCAAGCTATAATTGACATGTCAGATGGGTATTTTGGTGTCTACACTTATACCCTTAGACTAGGATTTCCTTAACGATATTTGTCGAGTATCTGGAGAACACGTAAGGCATAGACATGGAAGTAATCTGCTATAATCTGAATGTTAATTCGAGTTTCCTTCCTATCAAACAAATGAAAAGAAATATTGGGCCCGAGAAGTAAAAACAAAAGAGAAAGAGGTTGGCAAGCTACTTGCAGTAGGTTTCATTCGAGCGGTTAATTATCCCAACTTGCTGGAAAAAGTGGCATTGGTAAAGAAACCTACTAGCAAATGGCGAATATGTATCAACTACATTGACCTTAATAGGACTTGCACCAAAGGCTATTTTCCCCTGTTCAGAATTGACCAGCTCATCAATATAGTGTGGAGATATCAGTTGCCTAGTTATATGGATAACTATTCAGAATATAACCAAATCATAATGGCAAAAGAAGATGAAGCTAAGACCATTTTCATTATTGATCAAAGCACCTACTACAACCTAGTCATCTATATCTTCAATTCTCAAGCCAGTCAAAATGGAGGTTTATATCAATGATATACTTGTTAAATCACAAAGATTAATTAACCACGTTACCAACCTATAGAGGCATTTATTATGCGATCAGAAGGTACAAATTAAACTGTATCCAACTAAGTGTGCTTTCAGATTCACGTCAAGAAAATTTCTTAGCATCATGGTCACATATCATGGGATCAAGGTTAATCCAAAAGATGGCCTCTATCATAAACATGAATGAGCAAAGAACCATACGCGATCTTCAGTCACTTAATAATAACATCACCTTTTAAGCATATTCTCATATAAATGGTGGAGAGATCTCTTTGTTTCTTCAAAGTTTTGGGAGACCGCATGAAGAAGGTCGATGCACTCTAGCAAAAAGATGTCAAATATTGAACAGACTAAAGAAGCATAAACAATGTTCGAGGAATATATGACTTATCTTTAGACCCATCCCTCTTCTCTTAATTCGACCTATGCAAAGTGAGGATCTCTTTATTATTTAGCTGCCCTAACGAAGCAATTAGCTTTGTCATGGTCCGAGATTATAGTGGCACCTCACGACTAATATATATGTCAGCAAAATATTGAAGGATGCCGAAAAACAAGTATTCTTGGGTTGAAACCCTTCATCATCATCGCAATGAAACTTTGGCCTTACTTTCAAGCTAACACGATTAAGGTTATGTTTGACGTGTAGAATCATAATATCCATACCAAAATTGTAATCTGGCTAGATATAAAACTGGTAGGTGGAACTTGCAGAATTCGACATCAAGTACTTACCACGAATCCCATTAAAGCCTAAACTTTTGCTAATTTCATTGTGGAATGCACCACTTATAAGGATATCAAACAAAAAGCGAAAGGGCCAAAAACTACGACAAAGAGCATGGACGAAACAAATGCATAGGTAGTCTACATTGATAGATCATCGTGTGAACTTAGAAAGGTGCGGGCATAATTCTCAAGGACTTGCTCGGTCATTATAAGAGAACACGTACATGTGGAATAGATGCGCTATGGCATTCAATAGGGCCAGCCCTTCTTCAAGCACTCACATCCTCCCTGTCATTATGAAGGTGTTAAGAAACTCGCGATCTCGGGACATGAAACCGTTCTCCCCAACTCTTTGTGCGGTCCTTGATGATATGAAGATTTCCTTCAATTTCTTAAGCCCATTATGGGAGGTAGACATCCAAGTTTTCTTCCAATTTCTAGTCAAAGAAGCGGTTAGAGAACCAAAAATTGGGGGTCTAGATCTTCATCACGTCCCTTTCGGGGCTCAATATCGAAGACAACTCCTTGGTAGGATTTGCTGGCAGAAGCAAGGGACTGAAATATGGAAAAAGAAAGTCATCGGCAAGGTACTTAGTATTAAAAAACTAGGAAAGAAAACCCTAATTATGCTTGAGCAAATTTACTTTACCTATAATCTCCTGCTAGTCTGAGGTAGCATAGGCCCTCCCAGTTGAGTCCGCAACTGGTTTGGTGGTCACTTACCTCTTCCATGACCTTAGGAAGACTTTGGGATCTACGCCAAGTCGTTAACTTGGCGACCTCCCCATTGGCTATAGTTGGTGACGGTAATTTTATTTTTCTTGGTACTCCCCGATGCCTCGACAAGTCTCATCTTGGGTTGCCTCTTTGAAGACTTGCCCTTGAAAAGGGTGGTGAAATGATCACTCCTAACATGGGAAGACATCTCTCATAGCTTATCATAAATTGGAAAACAAGAAGTTAAAAAATCAATCAAAACTGGATTAAAAATACAAAATTTGACTACACTAACTTGGCCTTTGGCATTGTTGAACACAACGACGACGACGACTAAAGCCTTTTTCTCAAGGAGAAGTACTCCACATCCTCCAGTAGGAAGATAAATCGTAGAGCATCTTTGCATGGTTGAACTCCTATATGAACAACTCTGGCTAGCAATCGATGTCCTAATGTAGGTCATTCCAATAAAGCAAACGGTGATTAGATTGAGATCAGGGACACAGATGATGACAAATTTGCCACGCCGTAATTTATTATTAGATGGGTATTCTTCAAAAAGGAACTTCTCGGGACTACCAGAGAAATAGTATCAAGAACTCGCCTTTAAGGACTCAATGATGTAGAAAAAGTTGAATAACTTGATGAGTGGAGATCGTGAATAAAGAACAGAGTACAGGAAATAAGATCACCATCCCCAAAAAGTTAGGGGCGAGTTGGGAAAGCCCCACATGGTAAAACTAAAGTAAGTCCGGGTGGAAAGAACAAATTGGGGATTGAAGGCCTATACTCATAGCGTAATAGTACACTCCACAGTGTTAGGAGTTCATATGTGAGTATAGTCATATATCGGATAGAATAAGAAAACTTCATAGGTTTAAATATAGAGTTAGGGTTTTTACCTATCAATCTAAAATTTTGGGTCAGAGCGGTTCTGTCTTTTGTTTGAAACCCATCATGCTCCCGAGAAGCTCGACGTTTTTTCCTAACAACTGATATTAGAGCCAAGTTGTGTCCTTGGGGGATAAAACTAGTGTGAAGTCTGAAGTGGTTGGGTGTGACTTTGGGTCTGCTTTCCCACTGTACACCACGTTGATAGTCTAGACTAAAATTAAGATCGTACGGATGTTGGTTATAGTAGATGATTGTGATATACTAATAATAAAAGGGGACATTGTTAGGAGTCCATATATGAGTATAGTCCCACATCAGATAAAATGAGAAAAGTTTATAAGTTTTTGGGTTAGACTGGTTTTTAGCTTTATATTTAATACCTATCATGCTCCTAGAGGGCTCAACGTTTCTCTCCAATATATTAGCCTTCGTGGAGGAAAGAATCAGATGACGAGGAGGATAAATGATGGAAGAGCTTGAGGACAGAGGTAACTTGACTCGAATTGTCTTGACCTCAAAACTTGTGGTAGACAAGTATGTTTTCTTCATCAACTTGCCTGACTAGCTTATGATGGCATCATGGCAAGTCTTTTAACTCTTGGCAGAAAATTTGTAGCTATACGTATTCGAGTCAACATCGCAGACACTTTTTTCTTTAAAGATCTCCTAAATTACGTTAATGTGATAGGATTGGAAACTATATTCTACCATAGGAAAATTTACATTGGATTATAGAGAACACTAAGAATCTATTAACAAGACTGTCTGCGATCTAAATCATACACTTCCAAATGTAAGAGATCAATAAATAGTAAAAGGGTGGTAATCCAAAATCATTCTCTCGAGAATCATGTTAATTATTGTGTTAGACACTTAAAGAATTAATTACGGAATAAAAAGAAAATTAAATTTTTAATTAACTAAAATAAAGATTAAAGGATTATAAATTACTTATAAGAAATTATTGGTTAGATAAGTTAACTCTCTCATAAAATAATTTACTGGATATGCTTATTCTTAATTTTCTCAGTTGCATAGATCATATGATCTTCGTACAGTCGTAAAATATATCTTTAAAGTAGAAAATCAAATAAAGTTATAAACTTGATAACTTGGCTAACTTCCCCTAATTTAACCTATATACATTTTGAGTTTATTTAAGAGACTGCAATCTAAATTGTACAGTCCCAAGTGTAAGAGATCAATAAATAGTATAAGAGTAGTAAGATTGTTCTCTCGAGGATGATTTTCCAAATATCAAACGATATGGAGACATGCCTAGATTAGTCTTATAAGCGGTACGGTAGGCCCATAATGCATCCGCTAATTTACAAGACCAATCTTTTCTATTGTGATTTACTGTCTTCTCCAAAATCAGTTTGATTTGGCGATTAGAAACTTCCACTTGCCCACTAGTTTGCGGATGATACGGTGTAGCCAATTTGTGGGTAATGGAATATTTCCGCATAAGCGCCTCAAATGACCGGTTGGTAAAATGGGTATCGTTATCACTAATAATAGCTCGAGGAATGCCAAATCGAGAAAAGATATTCTCTTTCAAGAACTTGACAACGACTTTGCTATCATTCGATTTTGCGGCTATTGCCTCTACCCATTTGGAAACATAATCGACAGTGACTAATATGTATTGGTTTCCAAACGAGTTGGGTAACGGTCCCATAAAATCTATACCCTATACATCAAAGATTTCGACCACAAGGATGGGTTGCAGAGGCATCATATTGCGCCGTGAAATTTTGCCTACGAATTGGCATCGTGTGCATGCTTTGCAATATTCCACGGCGTCTTTGAAAATAGTTGGCCAATAGAAACCACTCTGCAATACCTTTTCAACCATTTTTCTGGGACCAAAGTGTCCTCCACAAGCTAAATCATGACAAAAAGAGAGGACACTTTGTATCTCATCGTTAGATATGCATCGACGTATGATCTGGTCTGGACAACATTTGAACAGATATGGTTTATCCCAGTAAAAGAATTTTACTTGGGACAAGAATCTATGTCGATCTTGCTTGGACCAATGGGATGGAATCTCCTTGTCACAAGATAGTTCACAATGTCAGCAAACCATGGTTCGTGCATCAATGCAAACAGTTGCTCGTCAGGAAATAATTCATTTATGGGGCATGAATTAGTTGGAGCGTTGGGCAGACGAGACAAGTGATCAGCTACTAAATTATCCGCACCTTTCTTGTCTAATATCTCAAGATCAAACTCTTGTAGCAAGAGGATCCAGCGAATAAGCCTCGCTTTTGCATCTTTCTTGGTTAACAAGTATTTCAAAGCAGCATGATCAGTATATACTGTAATTCGTGATCCAATCAAGTAGGAACGAAACTTCTCAAGTGCAAAGACGACTGCCAGAAGCTTTCACTGTGGTAGAGTAATTCAACTGGGCATCATTGAGTGTCCTACTTGCATAGTAAATCACATGTGGCTGCTTATTAATACGTTGACCAAGGACGGCACCGATGGCATAATCGGATGCATCACACATGAGCTCGAAGGGTAAGCTCCAGTCTGGCGCATGAATAATAGGAGTGGTGGTCAGCGCCTTCTTGAGCTGCTCAAATGCTCTTAGACAATCAGGTGTGAAATTGAATTGTACTTCCTTGGCTAGTAGATGTGTCAAAGGTCTAGCAATTTTGCTAAAGTCTTTGATAAATCTTCTATAAAAACCAGCATGGCCAAGGAAGGATCGTATATCTTTCACTGATCGCGGAGATGGCAGATTATTGATGAGGTCTACCTTGGCTTTGTTAACCTCGATACCATTCTTCGAGATGACATGCCCTAGCACTATGCCATTTTTGACCATAAAATGGCATTTTTTCCAATTGAGTGTCAAATGCTTCTCATTACAACGCGTGAGAACTAACTCTAGATGATCTAGACACTCTTGGAATGAATCTCCGAAGATAGAAAAATCATCCATGAAAATTTCAAGAAATCGTTCAACCATGTCAGAGAAAATACTTACCATGCACCTTTGGAACGTGGCAGGTACATTGCATAACCCAAAGGGCATGCGTCTGCATGCAAAGGTGCCGAATGGACATGTGAACGTGGTCTTTTCTTGATCCTCCGGAGCGATGGGAATTTGGTTGTAGCCAGAGTATCTATCTAGAAAACAATAGAACTCATGTCCAGCCAACCATTCCAACATCTGATCAATGAATGGTAAAGGGAAATGGTCCTTCCTAGTTGCAGTATTAAGCTTCCTATAATCAATGTAGACTCACCATCCGTCTGCAAATGCATCAGAATAAGTTCATTTGCATCGTTCTTGACTACAGTGATTCCGGATTTCTTAGGCACTACTTGAACTGGGCTTACCCATGCGCTATCAGAGATAGGATAGATAATCCCATTGTCAAGATACTTAAGAATATCCTTCCTCACAGCTTCTTTCATTACCGGATTCAACCTACGCTGAGGATCTCTTGTAGATCGTGCATTTTCTAGTAAATGAATTCTATGCTGCACTATAGAAGGACTTATCCCCTTAATATCGGCCATACTCCAGCCTATGGCTTCCCTATGTGCTTTCAACACTGATATGAGTTTTTCCTCCTGAGCGTCAGTCAATTCTGCAGAGATAATGACTGGTGGTGTGTCGTGTTCACCCAAGAAAGCGTACTTGAGATGACTCGGAAGGGTCTTCATTTCAAGCTCAGGTGGACACTCAATAGATGGTCGCAACTGAACTTGTGGTTCAGTCATCAATGGCTCAGGTGGAAGTTTCCATTGAGTGGAAGACACATAATTAGATGATTCATCGAGCGTCTCCAAGAATACACTCTCATCAACTAAACCATTCAGCTCATCAAAGAATTTCTCCTATTGTTGTTCACTGGACAACCCTTGGATCATATTCACTTCTAGGGGCTCGTCATGTGGATCACTTGGTTGGGCCCTAGATTGAATATATTCAAGTCAAGTGTCATATTTCCAAAGGAAAGTCTCATCGATCAACTCCGGCAATTAATAACAGCATTAGAAGTGGCCAAGAATGGACGTCCCAAAATAACTGAGATACAATGGTGTGGATTCACCACAGGTTGAGTCTCGAGGACTATGAAATCAACTGGGAAGATAAACTCCCCAATCTTAATCAAGACATCCTTAATCTCTCCCATAGGTGTCTTCACAGATCTGTCAGCTAGCTGTAACGTAATCTTTATAGGTCTCAACTCTCTCAGTCCTAACTGCTGGTACACTGAATAAGGAAGCAAGTTGATACTTGCTCCTAGATCTAGTAAAGCCCTTTCAATCACTGTAGTCCCTATAGTGCAGGAGACAGTAGGACTTCCAGGGTCTTTATACTTTACGGGTGCTGACTGAGAGAGGATGCTAGATATGTTAGCAGCTAGGAAGACTTTCTTTGGAACATTGGTTGTTCTCTTCTTCGTGCATAAATCCTTTAAGAATTTTTCATAAGCAGGTACTTGTTGGATTGCATCAAGAAGAGGAACATTGACCTTAACTTGCTTGAATAACTCAAGAATGTGCTCCACCTGAGGAGAATTTTTCTTCAATCTATTTGGATAGGGAGCCTTTGGCTTATAAGTATGGTCAATAAGAGGATCGGAATTAGAAGGATCAGATTCTTCTGTCGTGCCAGTGGGTAGATCGTGGGATGATGATGATGATGAATCATGAGGTAATGATGGATTCGTGGTATCAGGGAGTGTAGCTTGCCGTGCAACAGGAGTGGAATCAGGTGGCATGGCTACGTGATTGTCAACCAGTTTGCCAGATCGAAGTGTGTGAATGGCATTAATTTGGTTGACATGCGACTGATTCAAATTTGAGGAACTGGCATTAGGATTTGTTATGGGTTGACTTGGAAAAGTGCCCTTGCCATGTTCACTCATTTGATTCGCTAGTTGTCCAACCTGCTACTCTAATTCTTAATAGATTGAGAGTTCATGAGCAGGTGCTGATCTGTTCTTTGAATAAAATCAGTTGACACTTTCATAAGATTCTGCATGTATGTGTCAAGGTTGGACTGAGACTTGAGAAGACTTTCAACATTCTTCTCAAGTGATTGAAGTCGCTTTTCTTGATCATTATTAGACCCCTGTTGTGGATAAGATTGGTTTTGTACAGGTGATCTATTTTGGTTGTTCCTATGGTTTGAAGCATTTGGGTGTTGATAAGCACCCATATTTGGTCTTGGGAACTGACCAGTAGCTAGAGGCTGCATGTTGGAGTTCGAGACTCCCTGATATTGCCGTTGACCCATGAAAGATTTGGATGGCTCCTCCAGCCAGGATTGTATGTCGGAGTATATGGATTATTAACAGGTCTTTGATACATGGCGTTAGCCTGCTCAAGTGTGGGACCCATAGGATTTACTAATAATGGACACTCCTCCATAACGTGATTGGGAGTTCCGCAATTAAAGCATGTGGGACTTTGGATTTGATTCACTTGACCCACTGATAGAGTACTAGGAGTCTCCAGTGCCTCAATTATCCTTATAAGTGCTGCGATCTTAGCTTCGGCAGCTATAGAGCTATCGACACTATGGATCCCACTCTTATGAGCAGAAGTTGATATACTGGGCTTCTCAGTGGGACTCTCCCACTGCATAGTCTTCTATGATAAGTCCTCAAGAAAGTCCCATGCTTCATCCTCATTTTTCCTCATAAACTCCCCTTGACACATGAATTCCAAAAGAGTTTTGGATGTGTAATCAAGTCCCTCATACATGATTTGACACAACCTCCACTTTTCTATCGCATGGTGGGGGCACTGAGCTAATAAATCCTTGAACCGTTCTAAGTATTTTTAGAATGGTTCTCCCGACACTTAACGGAATTGATTAATTTGATTTCTGATTCTTACCGTCTTTTAACGGAATTGATTAATTTGATTTCTGATTCTTACCGTCTTGTGCGTGGGATAATATTTCTTGAGAAACACTGTAACGAATTCATCCCAAGTAGTGATTGAATCAGAAGGCATACTGTACAACCACTTCTTGGCATTATCCTTAAGTGCAAAAGGGATGAAGCGGAGCTTAACTGCGTCCTCTGATAAGTTTTATAGTTTAATCATTACGCATACTTCTTGAAATTCACTGATAAAGAGATATGCGTCCTCTGAATCAGAACCAGTGAATTTAGGAAGCATACTGATATACTGCGGCTTCAATTCATAGTGACTACCCGCTACGTGTGGAAGTTTGATGCATGATGGTAATGATGTATGCAACGGGTAACATCGATCCTGAAGGATCGGGATCGGCTGGTCCATCTTGTCTCCCATGAACAAATCTGATCTCACAAGTTGACCAAATTGATTACGGGTCCAATGTGACATAAACCAGCGACCGTGAGTATATGCGTGAACTTTCTAAACTAATGCAAGAAGTGGGGTGTGGTGGAGAGATAAAACGGTGGAATGATATGATCAAATAAAAATGTGATTTCTACTGTTTCTAATTTTTTTATTTTTTTAAATTTTTCTACAGAATCAGGAAGCAAAAATACAGAAACAGAGAAAATTTGGGTTCAGAACGTACCTGTTTGGCCGCAAATAGCTGCTCTAGCCGCTGAATAGCGGCTAAAGTAGCAAGTTTGACTTGTGCTTTTCTTTCACTTGTTCCAGAGGCTGTTCCAATCCTATAAATCTTCCTGTCTCTGCAATTTCTAATTTCTGCACACTCACACACACTGTTAACCCGTAAAATGCTAGAAAAAGTAAGAAAAACACCATTGATTCTCGGCAACGGTACCAAAAACTTAATGTGTTATATTTACTGCAAGCGCACAGTATCGTTGTAGCGATGTACAGGTCGTCTCATTGGGATCTAGGGTGCTTTTGTGATTCTTACTTTCTCTTCAGTCTAACGGACTAAACAAAGATTCTAGGTTGAAGTCGGATTAATCTAAATAGCCTAGGATCTAAAATCCACTAATTTCCAACCATGTTCTTACTTCTATTATTTTCTTCTATCATAAAAATTCGATCTTTTTAATTTAATTTTTACTTAAAGTGCCCTAAGCATGAGCTATCAAGTATTGTGCAAGTATAACTCATCAAAGATACTACTTCTTATAAAAACAAACTAAATCCTTTAGATAATTCAAAGAAAAAGATAAAACCAGCAACCCAAACCCTAATTAAGCATAGATTATTAAGAAACCTAATTCAAGTATAATCTATCAAAGTCCTAATCTTCGAGTCCTTGGATTTTAATATTTTTATTGAAAAATCATGTTTTTATTAATTTTTATTTACGAAGAAAAATATTAGAAAATAATTACATGATGCATTTTAGCTTCATCTAAATCCTAGAGCTAATCTAATTAGCTACTCATAATTTTACTAAAGAAGATCAACTTTTTATTCATGAAATGATAAACCCTAATCTAGAAAGCAGTAAACCCTAAAATAGAATGCAATTAAATCTATGCAGAAAGAAAATAAAAATCTCAAGAACAATGGGTTACCTCTGAACACGGTGCTGTGGCCGTCAACCTTCAGCAAAAACCCTAACTTTATTAATCCAAAAAACGAGTATAAAAATTCCAGAATCCCGTCAAAATATAAGGATCGGCCCCTTTATAGGTCTCGGAAACCAAACCCTATTTCTAGCAGAACTACAAAAATAACAAATTTACAATTAAGCCCTTGAAGAAACACTCTCTGGAACGGCTACTGTTTAGCCGCTATTTGGCCGTAGAAACCGCCAATTAGCGGCTAAACCAAGCCTAGTTGGCATGAAATTTATTTTACAGGAGTATCTTGTCTTGTACACATTATTTTCTTGACTGTATTTAACTTTTACTTCCTGCAGTAATTTGATGTTGCAGTCTTGCCCACTTTAGAAACTTTTCGGCATTTGATTTCCTAGTCCAACTCTGATTTCATGTCATTTCCTTGTATAATTCGGATTACCTGCAAAAGACACTAAAAATACCCGAGTAGAATTTATTTATATACAAAAATAGATAAAGTATGGAAGGAAAAATACAATACATGATACTCATCAATGTGCTTTCTGACTCTTAGAGGAGAGCTTATGGCTAAACCTCTCCCATTTGACAGCGCAGACACCTTCCTTAAGAAGATTTCATGGACAACATCAACATTCTCTTGCTGGGGGCTAGACTCGGCCAATGGAGGATTCAAGTTAAATAAAGTAAAGGGACGACCAAGAATCTAGGTCAAAATGAGTGATAAGACCGAGAATGGGAACTAGACTCGGAAGAAGATTCAAAAAGTAGAAGGCTCGAATTCAAGGACCTAGGATACGCCTGGGAAATACTAAAAGAAAGTGAGAAGGACTATGAATCTAAAAATAGAAGAAGTTGAACTAACCTTGAGGAGAAGGAACGAACATTAAGGTGAAAAGAAAGCAGGAAGGCTTGAAGTTTCTTTGATTGCTCAAATCCTGAGCATGTAGAGTTTTCCACAAACCCAAGCGGGCTTCAAATAGAGTCCCCCGCCCACCCCCAAACAGTCTCTACGGTCTCAAAGGCGACAATGATTCCTATTCTGAGGACATGCCAACCATTTAGATGATTGATGAGACGGTTTGAATTCAAACTGACAATCTTTTATAACCATAAGATTTCAGACATGTGAATCTAGAGTGAAGCTGAAGGCAATCTTTGTGTGCCAGTACAAACATTTTCAATCTTCGTGTGCCAGCACAAAAATTTTCCACAACAGTAATGACGTGACATTTTCCCTCTTCGAGATAATCCTTATGATTAATGGGATCAATATTTAAAATAACGATAATGGTAACGTAACGTTTTGTCTCTATTTGATTATATAGCATATAGCATAATACATAACGTATGTTACACAATTTTCTATTTATTTAATAAAAAAATAACTATATAAAATAACTTTTATAAATTAAAAATTAAATTAAAAAATTCTAAAAGAAAATATAAAAAAATTATATCTTAATATTAAATCTAAATTTTTAATAAGTTTTATAATAATTCTCATATTTATCTTTATAAATTAAATTACAGTCACACCCATAATTTCAGTCATTATTAAATAATGAAATAAGATTTCAAATTTATTTTTAATTATTATCAATATTGTAATTTATATTTTGTAATGCTCAATTTATGTTATTTTTAATTATTTATTTTATATGAGCTGAGAATTCAATTTAATCAGTAAGTAAGCAAGTAAGAAATTTCAGTAATTGAAAATAAAATTATAACAAAAGAAATTCGGTAATTGAAAAGGAATTATAACTAGTAAATAAGGATGTATAAATTAACAATGTCACAAGAAATCACATAAGCAAACAACAAATCGTCAAGTGAAAAAAAAAAACTACAGTAATTCGCTGACAATCAAAATAAATAGTTAAAATCAATATAAAACTATTTAAAAATTATTGTAAATAACGTAATTTACTGTAACGTGAAAAAAATATAAAATAACATTTTAAAAAAAGCACAATTATGGTGCAATGAGTTATTTTCGACTGTTAAGTAACGTTGACTTTCTGTTAGCTTTCATAACGCAACATAACGGATTTTATAACGTGTTATTTTCAACATTGGATGGGACAATTTAATTTTGAGTCACCACTTCACCTTAATCATACTACCAACTTGTTACTCGAGCCTACTGTATCAATGGTTGGAGAGCAATAGCATTAAGACCAAATACCGAATTGAGATCAGGTGTTAACAAAATCTTTAGTCTGATCATATCAGCAGACGAATCAACCAATATATCTCATTCCTCTAAATGATGATTTCAACTCTCATGTTAACTCGGCTAGGTGACTACATGATTTCGAACTTGGGAGTCATGGTGCTCCGGGAAATTCAATCCTAAGGAGTTTAATTTTCCACCTGATTAGCCAACAATCTGATTGGTTGACACCATGGGTCGTGGTTGACACCATGGGTGGGCCCATATGTAGCTTGAGGGGGCGGCAATGTTTTTTTAAAATGTCAATATACTTTAAATTTCAAACAATTTTAACCTGTTAACTCCTAAATCCTCAATTTTATTGTTCTTCGCTTCTTTAAATTTTTAGTTTTCAATTATAAAAATCGTGATTACAAGATATTATGAATGGTTCAATATTTAAATGAATATGATATCTCACTTTTTTACTGAATAAAATATTTTTAATTTAAACTACAAAAATCAATGACAAAAATAAATATCTGAAAATGATATTTGTATTTTAATATCTTAAATTTACATAAAATTATATAATAGATACATCTATATTAGTATTGTAATGTCATAATTTTATATGTTAATTATACAATAGAGACATGATTTTTTTTGGCCAGGGGCTTCTGACATTGCACTTCTGATAGCGGTACTTCACCTCTTACATCTGAACGAGCTATCCGAACAGCTCAATCTCCAAATAATTCTATCCCTCATAGTTCGAATGTCTGGATCTGCTCTTGTTTGACACTCCTAATAACTCGAAGCTCGGCCTAATAAGGCTATACAATGCTCGTTTTTCGGCCACCGGCCATAATATGACCAAAATATGTGCAATCGTCTGCAAAAGTGATGAAATAGAAGGCTCCTTACCTTGCCCTCACATTGATAGGCCCACAATTTCAAAATGAATAAACTGTAGAAAAACTAATGGCTCTCTTGGCCTTACCAGGTGGTAAACATGTAAACAATTTTCACAAGTGGGCAGATCAATATTAGTGAGTGGCACAAGAAGACTTTCTCTAGCTAATCTATTCAATCTATCTTGCCCAGTATATCCTAATCTGTTGTCCACAAAACACTCTCACTTAAAACACTATCAGAAAGAAATCAGAATCAAAACTCAATCTCAATTTTCATATCTATTATAAGTCAGAGAATACATATATTTATAAACCTCTCAATAGATAACGTAATACTAAACTCAAACTAAGCCCAAATACAAAATAGCATTTTAATCAACACTCCCCCTCAAATTGGAGCATAAATATCAATCATTTCCAACTTGTTACACAGATTAGAAAATACAGTTGGTGATGCAGTTTTAGTTAAAATATCGGCTAATTATTCTGACGAGAGAGTAAATGGAGTACATATTATTTTCTTTACTAGATTATTTCGAATAGATGACAGTTTATCTCTATATACTTAGTACGATCATGAAATACTGAATTTTAAGCAATATAAATAACTGACTGACTATCACAATACATAGCATAAGATCTTTCAAATTAAATCCAAATGCAGTCAGCAAATTCTTTAACCATAACAATTTGTATGTAATGTGTGTCATTGCCCTATACTCTGGCTCAACTGAAATCTATAGGCTACATCATGTTACTTACTCCTTCATGTGACTAGATTACCTCTAACAAATGTAAGGTATCCAGTGATCGACTTTCTGTCTCATTTATCTCTTACATATCTAGCATCTGAAAAATCAGAGATTTTAATATGTCCATATTTTTTTTTATAAAATAATCCATTTTTAGGAGAACTCTTAATATATGTCAAAACTCTCAAAACAGCTTTCCAGTGTATGCCTCTTGATTTATGTATGAACTGACTTAGTAACCCAACAACAACAAAAATATTAGGTCTAGTGACCATGAGATATATAAGCTTACCAAATATTCTTTTATACTACTTGACCTCTTCATACAAAGCACTATTTTCACTGCACATATCAAAAACTGACTCTATTAGAGTATTAGCAGAATTATACCCAAAGCGACCGGTCTCTTCCAAGAGATCTAGTGCAAACTTTCTCTAAGAAAGAAGTAACTCATATTTATAATAAACTACCTCAATATCAAAAAAATATCTAGGTCTTCTCATATCTTTAGTTACAAAATATTGCTTGAGATAATCCTTTGTCTTAGTCAAGATTATTGTATCATTCCTAGTTGTAGAATATTATCTACATATACGCAAGAAGGACAATATCAGAACGAGTATGCCGGACAAAAATAGAATGATCATAGTGACAATGTTGAACAACAATTATACTAGAAATCTTCTCAAACCAGACTCGAGGACTCTGTTTAAATCTATAAATTGCTTTCTTAAGTTTACAGACGATATTCTCCCCCTGAACAATATACTTTGAAGCTTGTTCTATATACACTTCTTCTTATAGATTACCATACAAAAAAGCCAATCGAGATTCACGGTAAGGGAGAAGAGAATGTGAATAGAGTTGAAACGAGCTACATGAGAGAAAGTCTCAAAGTAATCAACACCATAGGTTTGCGAAAAACCTTTTGCAATCAGACAGATTTATAGTGGTCAATGGAGTCATCTGGCTTGTATTTAATAAAGTAAATCCAGCGATAACCAACAATATATGCATCAGGCGGAGAAAGAGCCAAATCTCAGGTTCCACGAGAGACAAGGTTTGCATTTCTTCATCCATGGTCGACTGATAAGCAGAAACAACATTGCTTCTTGAAAAGATCTGGGTATAGCGACGAAAGAAAGAGAAAGCGCAAATTGGCAGAACATTAGGTGAAGGTAATTATATGAAACAAATTGAGAAATATGATGAGTAATAGTAGAGCGCTTACCCTTCTAAAGAGCAATGAGAATATCAGAGGCAGAAGCAGAAAAAAGTTATGATTGTTGAGGACCTGTAGTTGGAGATAGCAGAGTAATGGCAGTGAGCTGGGAGGAAACACTTTTTGACGGTGAGAAAATATCAACAGTGGCTTTATGGAAGGCACATATTCATCCCCTTTATGAGGCACTAATACTTACCCCATCTTAGTAGTGGAGACAGGTAGCGGCAAAGAATGAAAAGTGTCCAATTGGTATGTTGATGTGGAAGTAAAGTATGAAACAGACTCAAAGAAAGTAGCATCAGCAAAAACAAAATACTTTCTAGATATTGGATCATAACACCTATACTTTTTTTGTGTTGTAGAGTATCCAACAAATATATACTTGATTGCATGACGATTTACGTTGTCTAAATGAATATGATATCTCTCTTTTTTTACTGAATAAAATATTTTTAATTTAAACTGCAAAAATCAATGACAAAAATATCTAAAGATGATATTTGTATTATAATATTTTAAATTTACATAAAATTATATAATAGATACATCTATATTAGTATTGTAATGTCATAATTTTATATGTGAATTATACAATAGAAACATGATTTTATTTGGCCAGGGGCTCTGACATTGCACTTCCGATAGGGGTACTTTGCCTCTTACATCTGAACGAGCTATTCGAATAGCTCGATCTCCGAATAACTCTATCCCTTATAGCTCGAATGTCTGGATCTGCTCCTGTTTAACACTCCTAATAACTCGAGGCTTGGCCTAATAAGGCTATACAATGCCCGTTTTTGGGCCACCGGCCATAATATGACCAAAATATGTGCAATCGTCTGCAAAAGGGATGAAATAGAAGGCTCCTTACCTTGCCCTCACATGGATAGGCCCACAGTTTCAAAATGAATAAACTGTAGAAAAACTAATGGCTCTCTTGGCCTTACCAGATGGTAAACATGTTGCTTTAATAGTAAACAATTTTCACAAGTGGGCAGATCAATTTTAGTGAGTAGCACAAGAAGACTTTCTCTAGCTAATCTATTCAATCTATCTTGCCCAGTATATCCTAATCTGTTGTCCACAAAACACTCACTTAAAACACTGTCAGAAAGAAATCATAATCAAAACTCAATCTCAATTTTCATATCTATTATAAATCAGAGAATACATATATTTATAAACCTCTCAATAGACAACGTGGTACTAAATTCAAACTAAGCCCAAATACAAAATAATATTTTAATCTAACACTTCCCCTCAAATTGGAGCATAAATATCAATCATCTCCAACTTGTTACATAAATTAGAAAACACAATTGGTGATGTAGTTTTTGTTAAAATATCGGTCAATTATTCTGATGAGAGAGTAAATGGAGTACATATTATCTTCTTCGCCAGATTATCTCGAATCGGATGATAATCTATCTCTATATACTTAGTACGATCATGAAACACTGGATTTTAAGCAATATAATAACTATCTGATTATCACAATACATAGGGATAAGATCTTTCAAGTTGAACCCAAATTCAGTCAGTAAATTCTTTAACCATAACAATTCGCATTTAGTGTGTGTCATTGTTCTATATTCTGCCTCAGCTGAAATCTAGAGGCTACATCATTTACTTACTCCTCCTTATGACTAAATTACCTCCAACAAATATAAGGTATCCAGTGATCGACTTTCTGTCTCTTTTATCTCCTGCATATCCGGCATCTGAAAAGGCAGATATTTTAATATGTCTATATTTTTTTTTATAAAATAACCCCTTTTTAGGAGAACTCTTAATATATGGACTCTATTGGACATATATAGACTCTTAATACCTCGTCATACAAAGCACTATCTTTACTTCACACGTCAAAAACTGACTCTATTAGAGTATTAGCAGGTTTACACTCAAGACGATCGGTCTCTTCCAAAAGATCTAGTGCGTATTTCCTCTGAGAGAGAAGTAACTCATGTTTATAATAAACAACTCAATATCAAAAAAATATCTCGGTCTTCCCATGTCTTTAGTTACAAAATATTGCTTGAGATAATCTTTTGTCTCAGTCGAGACTGTTGTATCACTCTCAATTAATAGAATATCAGCTACATATACAGCAAAAAAGATAATATTATAACGAGTATGCCAGATAAAAATAGATTGATCATAGTGATAATGCTGAACAATAATTACAGCAGAAATTTTCTCAAACTAGATTCGAGAATTCTGTTTAAATCTATAAATTGGTTTCTTAAGTTTGCAGACGACATTCTCCCCTTGAACAACATACCCTGAAGGTTGTTCTATATACATCTCTTCTTATACATCACTATATAAAAAAAACCAATCGAGATTCACGGCAAGAGAGAAGAGAATGTAAATAGAGTTGAAACGAGTTAAATCTATGTTTTTTTCCAGCAATATCATTTTGCTGAGATGTGTGAGAATAAGATGTTTGATAAATAATTCAATTATTAGCATAAAATAAGGAAATATCAATTTTTATATACTCCATAATATTATCAGTGCACAAAATACGAATATATGTAGAAAATTGATTTTTTTTTTATGTCTTTATAAAATAGTTCACTTATACTAGGAACATCAGATCTTATTCTTAACAAATACATCTATGTCATGCGAGAGAAAATCACCACAAACATAATAAAATATCTAGAGCTTTTAAAAGAGGAAAAATGAAATGGTCCCTAAACATTAGAATTGACTAACTCAAATGGAAAACTAGTACGTGGATTGACTCGATCTGGATACGAAACGCGATGATATTTACCTAGTTCACAAGACTCACAATTTAACGTAGATATACTGACACAGTGGGTAAAACGAGATGAAGACTCTGGATAGAGGGATGTCCAAGGTGTTAGTGTCACTATAAAAGAGAATCGGAGATAAGCAGCAAACCCTATTGGTGATGTCTCATTGAGAAAGTACATCCCCTCAGTTGCTTACGACCCATACCAATCCTCATCCCAGTCTGGAGGTTCTGAAAAATATAGTAAGTTGGAAAGAACATTACAAAATAGTTGTTAGTTTTAGTAATTTAGCTAAGAAACAACAAACTAAAAGGAAATTGGGAACAAACAAAACATTATCAAACGTTAATGAATTGGTAGCATGAAGTTCTCCATCTCCAATGACTGAAGAAGAAGAGCCATCAGACAGGAGGAATTTATTTGAAAAATGTAGGGAGACAAATTTATTCTAATACCTATCATATAGGAGAAAGCTCCAGAGTTTATAACCCATGGTTGGCCAGATGAAGCAATGTGAGTATCAATATCTAATAAGGAAGCATGAGTAGCATACAGACTGACCACGGTGATTGAAAAATGGAGAAACTTGTCAAGTTCACTTTGTGAAATCTGAACCATCGTTGAAAATGTTGAAGTGCTAGCAGAATTTATTGTCGACGCAATATCTTTTGTTTTAGGTAAAGTATTAACAGCTTGTGCCCATTCTGATTTCCATGCTTCTCCCAATAGTATACAAATGTGTGATTCTTCTGCCATAGTAATCACATTCACTGGATTCTCGTCTATAACCGGAGTTTCGATCAACATTGTCACCATGACCACGGCCTCCTCCTGAATCACTACCACGGATGGCCACGGCCTCGTCCCTGACCAGAAAATAGTGCAAAATGGTCGTTGGAGGAAAGGATTTGAGTTGTTAATATATTAGAACCAGAAAAAATGCGAAGGACTCTGGAATATATCACTGTCAGGAATAGAATACTGTTACCAGTAAGAATTTGATCCCTCACCTGGGTCAATAAAGAAAGATCCAATCCGGAGAGAAATTTTGTAACAGCGAAATGCTGACAATATTGTCTCAAGGTTTTAAGAGTTGTAACTAATGGCCGATGAATCTCAAGCTCCTCCAATATGCCTCGAAGAGTGGAATAGTATCCGGATACAGACATTTTATCTTATATGAAAGTAGACAAGCGCTCATACAGTTTAAAAACTCATGATATATTTTTCCCATTACTATATACTTTATTAAGGGTGGTTCATATCTCTTTTACAATTTTCAAGAATATAATATCATAACTTACTTTTTCTTCCATACTATTAAGAAACTATGTAATCATGCAAAAGTCATTAACAAGCCAATCAGAATAGATATGATCGTTCTCAATTAGTGGATCATCTAGTAAATGTATAATTTTTCTTTGTACACCAATAAATACCCTGAACGACTAAATCCATAAAACATAATTATTGTTATTCAACTTAACAGTGGTAGCATTAAGATTTTTTTTGTATAAATTCTCAATCATGACAGTAAGGATAGTAGCTGCAATATATGAAGTACTTGAAGTGGATGATTTCATAAAAAAAAAAAAAAAAAAATTACGAACCCAACTTACAAAGAAGTAGTACAGTAATAAATAAAGATGATTTTAGTAGTAAAATCACCTTTTGGATGATTTTAGAGTGTAGACCCAGCCTTTTACAAGCAGCAAGATCATCAGAACGGCAAATCTATTTCAGCAGCTGCAGTAACATCAAATTCCAGCAACAGCAACAAATTTTTGTTTGGGCGGGGCAACAAATTCCAGCAAATTCTGCTGCTGTGGAATTTCAGCAAATTCCAGCAACAGCAGCAAATTTTTGTTTGGGTGGGGCCGGCAAATTCCAGCAATAGCAGCAAATTTTTGTTTGGGTGGGGCAGATTCGGCCAGCCGTTGTGGAAGATTAGAGTTTTTTTTTTCTTTTTTTTCTTTCTTGGTGGATGGTTGAGATTGATAGGCAATTAGGACATATGGCTGAGATCTATTTCTGAAATCTGGATTGCTCTGATAACATATCAGAAAGAAATTAAAAACAAAACTCAATATCAATCTTCATATCTATTATAAGTCATATCAGAAAAAAATCAGAATTAAAACTCAATATCAATCTTCAAAGTTTTGATGTCAGCACTGTGCGTGAGTTTCACACGCACATGCTCCCAAATTTCGGGAAGGGAGCAGATGACAGTCTGGATCTATAATTCATCAGTCATGTCATGTCCTGCAGCTTTCAATTTGCTGATCATATTGGACACAACAGTAATATGTTGCCTCATCAAATGATTAGGGTGCTTTTTATACCATCAAGCTACAAGAGATAAAGCCTTATCATCGAGGTTCCACCAAATTTAACCTTTACAGTATCCCAGGCTATCAGAACAATATTTTTCAAATTGCAATGTAATATCATTCCTCATGCTGCCAAGCATAAATATGCTAGCCATGCGATCTTTGCGCGTATAAGTTTGATATGCTTCCATATCACGCCTATACCGATGCTCAGGTTCAGCCATCGAGTTTGTGATGGTTTCTACCATGTCCTGCTCTTCCAGGAGATACTCAATTCTACAATGTGTGGCATCGTAATTCTTTTCAGTCAACATATTTCTCTGTTTTAAATCAGCAATAATACTCTTTGAGGAAGCTATTTCAACTATATAAAGCAGTTCGCATAATCAAGATTTAAAACAATTTATGACCTTAAATTTTGCTACAAAACATCTAAATTAAACAATAATAATTTACTGATGCAACAGTGATAAAAGTAATGTTGAACATTCAGTCACTGTATGCATAAGTTTATTTCCACAAAGTTTAATGAAATTGTATGCAAAATGTCGTAATTATGTGATGCGACATAATCATACAATATAGAACAGCAATGGATCTATAGATTTCAACAAAAAACAAAAAAACAAAACCCACTGCACAGCACACCATGTACACTATCCTGGCACACTAGGTTATTGGTAGACCAACCCACAGGTCTAATGTAGCAGTGTTATTAGCCCGCTAATCTAGTGATAGCCCTATCGGTAGATCAGGACTAATGATGCTCTTTGGTCAATCAATAAAATTAATAAAAATACGATCTTTTGTACTTTTCAGGAATAATCTTTAAACTAAAACATTAAAAATATTATTTCATACAATAATAACAAGTTAAATAAAAATCAATTAATTATTAAAAACTTATTCTTTTTCTTGTTTTTCAGTAAAATAACAAACTTAAATTTACGTAACTAAATAAATTGAGTGCCGACTTTGACCATTTAACTTCCAAGAAATCGGATTATCTTTCAAAGAAGATTAAAAACAACTCATTTGAATTCCAGAGTAAAAATTATGGCCAAATTACTGAGAAAGTATGGCAGCAGTCTCATCTTTGTACAAACAATAACTTTTAAATCCATTTTGCTTAAGTGTTAGAGGCAAAAAAGTATAAATAACCAAAGTTCTAGAAAATTCAATTCTCCTTTAAATAAGACCATATAATTTGGAATTCCAAATCAAAAGCTATTGTTGAAATATTGAGAGGTTATACAAATGACAGGACCCTCGCATTAGCACAACCAACGACTTAAAACTGATTTTTGACAAGTTTATTGTTAAAATTTTAAAATATAATATAAAGAAAAGTTGCATGATTTTTCAATTATTTTTCAAACAAAAGTAAAATCAACTTAATTGGGATTGAGCTTCAAAAAATATGGCTATTCTAGTGAGCATTTATGTGTTAAACAGTAAAATCAATCGTTAAAAAAATCCATGAGCATTATGTAGTACGATTTCTTGCCTTGTTCTACTCAAAAATCTTAAAACCCTATTACATAGCATGCTTACTCACTTGAATTGTATGATAAATCTACAGATTCATGTATTGAAATGTGTCGAAAAAATTGACTTTTCTTATTTGGACTGATCCTTCCTCTTATTGTCTCTCCTTTCTTCTCTTTCTTGTTCTCTAATTTTCTCTGCGTTTGGTGGAAGATGACTACGACCAAGAGTCTCTTCTTTTTAAGGAATCGAGGGATCCCATTTGTTTTGGTTATCTTTTAGAAGGAAAATCTATTAGGGATTATAATTCAAGTTAAATTAGGTAAAATATTAAATGCACTTTAAATAAATAAATCTATTTTATGATCTCAACCATTTATCTAAGCTTAACTGGTTTGAATTTGAATTGGATTTCAAAAGATTATTAGTTTAAGTCAAGGTCTCCTCTAATTAAATCAAAGTAATTAATTAAATCTATTTCGTCTTTTTTACTTAAAAATCATTTTAAATCAAAAATATTATTTTTAATAAATCAGAAAATTTCAAACAGAGTGCACGTCACAACTATCAATACTCGGGGCCCCATAGTTTGACATGACCAGTACAGAGAGAATGTTATATTCTATCCACCTTAAAATAAATTTTGTCCTCGAAGTTTCATTTATGATGGAGGGAAGTTTCATTTAGGATGGAGGGATGTAAAAATAAGATAGCATTCTAACTAGAATAGTTGTAACCAATTCAGCTTCCCTCGTCAATCCGATCAATAGACATAGTAGAATAAAATAACATTAGATTATCTTGTAGGATCCACTCATAAAGATCCTAATACATGCCTGCAATAGTCATTAGCAGATAATTAATCTAAATTATTACCTTACCGATGTAATATACTGAGAATGTTAGAGATACAATATCATATATGGAATCCTAACCTATCATAAAATTTGACTAAACACAAAATCCTAATGTGTGAATATAATTCTTTGCACTAGATAATAAATCTCTACAATTACGTCGCCAATCCAATAAGTTTTATGAGGATGGAAATACAAGAGAAGGAACATATTCAACTAGACCCAACTTAAAAAGTCAAAGCATGGATAATTATGAAAACTTAAAGAATAAGAATGGAAGTGAAAGTTATATAATATGGATTCAAGCAAGAATATGAATAATACTATATATAAGAATCAAACCTAAACACACACACACACAAACACACACTATATGTTGGGATTTAGAGCCATCTTCATAGGAAACTCCCTATGGGCACACCTAGGGATAATAATGGACGCATCTACGGGCCAATTTTAGCTTCTTTCTATACAAAATTTTGAATTAGGAAAATAAGATTTTCATTTTTAATTCAAAATTTTGTATATAACAAACTAAAAATTGAGCTATGAGCTATGGATGTGTCCATTACCATCCCTAGGCACACCCTATCTATACTTTTCCGTACGAGCCTCTCATGATTCCTTAACGTATAAAGTTTGCAACAATAATAGAAACACAGGTTCTAGCATTTAGACAGCATAAGAAAGATTGAAATCCTCACACTGCAACGGCAATCACTTAAAGATCATCATAGACTGGAAGAAGAAATCGACAACTATCATCAAATTATACTATAGCATGGCCTGAAGAAGTAGAAAGATAAAACAAGGACATGAGTTTCTCCTCAATGATTTAACAGTCAACTGACCTTGCTGAAATTTGTTAAAAGTACATAGGCAATACACTTTCATCGTGGTCCATTTAAAGTCATAGAAACAGGGCAAGATCGCTGAATTCAAACGAAATGAGGAGTAACAACTTGGGGCTAACTCATCTGAAACATAAAAGAACATGTCAGAAACCACGAGCCTCCAAATATTAGCAGCAAACCAAATTAAATTGCCTAATAAATAACATTGCCATAAATGAGCAGCGTTGATTGAGGGCTGTATCAAAGAAATGGGGTGCTATGAATTTAGATAATTCTTTTCTTCTTCTTTTTTTCCCCTTTGGTCATTCAAACTCAAGGACCTTTAGAAGAATACCAAAAACTGAAACAAATTTTTAGAATAAAGGAAGCGATACTCACAATGTAGTAAATGGAGATGAGTCAGATAGAAAATGCTAATCTCATAGAAAATGATTGGATGAATAATTTGAACTTTTACACAAAAAATAACTAATTACCTTATATAGGTCAGTACTAATGGCTTTTATAGAAGCAATGAAGGCACAAACTAAAGTAGGTAATACAGTTCAGAGGGAACTCATGTCGTCTGACTATTTGAGTCCCAAAATATTTCAAGTGCAAATTGAGCAAGTGAGTTTGATCAAGGTCAACCCTAACACGATCCAAGCTATAAAACTCCCAACCTAACTGCAAGACAACTTGCTCTTGAGTTAGAAAATAACCACCTAAACTGACCTCTTATAAGAATATTTTGGGTGTGGTCAGGTTGGTTTATGGGTCAACCACAACCAACCATAGCTAAGGGCCAGACTGGCTTTCCTCACGCCAAACCCAACCCAAATTCTGAACTCCCATCCTAACCCCACCTTGCAACGAGTTGATCAGGTTGGCTAGATTCGGGTTGGCCCCAACCACAGTTACACCCTTAGCAAATATACATGTTTATAAAATCCATATTACCTAATTAACTTATTGTAAAATCTCACATAATTTTAAGATATAACACACTTGTGCACACGTATACATCACGCTTATTTGACCAAACATGAGTGAACAGACCTCGCTCGACTTCAGCTCGCTTATTAGTCCAAAAGCCAAAATCAAGCTAAATACCAGATACAAGAGATATTCTAAGAGATATGAACAAGTAGTTGGTAAGCTAGTAGAGAAGTTACCGAAATCCAGTTATATTTTGAACAAAAGATGTAGCCATCGCCACCCACCCCCCCGCCGCGGTGTAAATATTGTATATCGATGCAAGTGGGATTTGAACCCATAACATTTTGCACGCTTTCTAAGAAGTTTTATCACTGATTAAAGTGCAATGACACTCGTACGCTTACGGAAAAGATGATATATCAATCCTAAGGAAAAGGATTAAACTATTCCAAGGGCAGGGCTGGATAATCTACTATGATGATTGTAACATTATCTATTCTCATACCCACAAGCAATGTTGCATGGACATTGCTATGCTGACATGGACATGATATGCCGACATATTGCAAATTCTTAAAAATATATAGAATATTACCTTACATGCATGTCTGACACGAACATGGCTTGTTAGTAGTAAGTGTTCGTGCCATATAAACCACAAGCATCAGAGATTGGGGGGGGGCACAAGAATAAAATCAAGAAAAAATGTTACAAGATGAATGAGTGGGAGAAGGAATTGTGTTTCTGATAATTACCCAATTTTCTTTACTATTTTACTTTATAATATAAAACTTAAATAAAATTGCTACAATTTGTTTTACATTGTACCATTACATACTTGGGTCAATTGTGGTAAGAGAACAGCTGAGAGAATAATTCAATAAAGAGAATTAGGCACACTAAATGTTAGCTTTCTTCCTATCTCTGTCCTCTTTCCTTCTTAATCCACATATCTCAGTCCCATTCTCCTGAATTCAACTTGTCCCTACCCTACAATTATTTTAAGAACAAACACACTTCCCTATATAACCTGCTATGCTTGTGATGCAGCCTACTTGTGTATAGAAAGAGTAGAACAGGAATCTTCATAAATTGGGTTCAATTTCAAGATGAAACATTGATTATCGAGCATTATATGAATTTTATGGGACTCAACCCGTTTTCAAGGAGGAACTTGCTGAAAGTTTTCCATTTTACTCTCTACCCGATATAACAGCTCAGTCATGGTCTTCAAAAACATAGGTTCCAATAATTTTCTTTTATTTTATTTCTTTTCATTTAGGAGATAAATTGGCATATTATTATAAACTTAAGTAGCAAGTTTGTCTAGAGTTTTGGAATCAAGTCACCGATATTATAGAAAGACTAGACTTTTATTGCAAAGAAATTTTTTGATAATTATAAACTTGAAGGCACAGAATGCCATTTGATCTCTTAATTTATGATTGAATGTTCATTTCCACCAAGAAATCTCTGCAACGCTAATGCACCTATCGACCTATTGAGGCTGCACCCTTGCCACCTAGATCTGTAGCAAAAACTCAGCCATCTGTTCACTGATCATTCAAATACATACCCTAGTAACTAAGTCCTTTCGATACAGAAAAAAGCTTGTTGGAAATTTACAATGATAACTTGATAAGCATGTCTCTCAAACCAAAACTAATGATCCCCGCACATCATGGCTCCATTACTGAGATTATGATATAACTTATTAAGATTTTGAAGAAAAAGAAAAAAATAGAAAATTAGCTAACCAAGTAATAATATAGTGTTGAGAAACACATAACAGAAGACAGAAATGTTCAACTTTTGTTGATGGGACTGTAAATTAAGGAATTGTAATCCTATCAGTTATGGCATTGTCCATCAAAGCAAGGCTAAGTGATACAATGTACTCAAACAATTTACTTGACAGACTTCAACGTGCAAATAAGCCATAAGCAATCCTCAACAATGAGTTTTATGTGGCAACACAAGTCTGACCAGACAGGTTTAACACTCTAAGGTATACCTCCCCCTTCGCCTCCCGACCCCAAAAAAAAAAAAAAACAAAAAAAAAAAAAAAACAAAAAAAACAAAAAACAAAACAAAAAAAGTGTATACCTCCCTCATGCGCCCATCTCCCTCCCCACCACCGAAATAACAAGAAAATTCTAAAAAAGCTTCCTCTTTTCCTTCTCTTAGGCCATGTTTGGCTGGTGGCAATTGCATTTAACATTTACATTTGCAATTAAACTCCGTCAGTGCTGTACTTAAAAATTTATCATTTCACTGTCTGTCCCAAGTCAGGATAAAGTAGGAGAGAGTTGTGGTAGGCCGGTGACAGCTAACGTAAAATATTGTCACATATTATGATATGAGCCAAAATATGAACTTCGTTGGGACGTTCCCTACTGAGCGACGCACTACATCGTAACCTGGGTGTAGTGAAAAATGTGTGAGGGTTGTTAAGTCGTCGCCTAGAAGCAACGCGCCATGTCGGCACTCAAATGTGATGTCAAATATAAGAAAATTTGCACATCTTAATGAGCGGGTGGGAATAAAAAAGTTAGCTCATAAATATAGATTTTAATTGGCATCGTTCAATATAGATTCCCTTACAGGTAGATTAGCAGAGTTAGTTGATACTATGATTAGGAGGATTAATATTTTGTGCGTGCAGAAAACTAAGTAGGTAGGTGAGAAAACTAAAGTCATAGAGTTTTGAAGTTATAAACTTTGGTATATGGGTAGAGATAGAAATCGTAATGGGATAGGTGTGATCATAGATAAGTAATTACTTGGGAATGTAGTGGAGATTAGGAGAAATGGTGATAGAATTTTATTAGTTAAATTTATTTTAGATAGAGAGATTTTTATTGCCATTTGTGCCTATGCACCACAAGTAGGATTTGATGAATCCAATAAACATCAATTTTGGGAGGATCTAGATGAAATAGTACAAGGAATATCCGCTAGAGAAAAACTATTTATTGGTAGTGATCTCAATGAGCATGTAGAAACTAGTCGTAATGAGTTTGATAGTGTACATAGAGAATTTGGTTTTAGAGAAAGAAATGAAGCAGATAATTCAATTCTAAATTTTACTTTGTCTTATGATTTAATTTTAGTGAATATTTGATTTAAAAAGAGAGTTTCTCACTTGATTACTTTTAAAAGTGGATCAAATGAGAGCCAAATATATTTCTTTTTAACTGAGACGGTAGATAGAGCTAGTTGTATCAATTGTAAAGCAACGCCAGGTGAGAGTGTAGTTTTCTAATATAAACTCTTAGTTTTAGATATTCAGATTAGAAAAAGACTTAGAAAGATTAAGTATAAGTTAAATCCTAAAATCAAGTGGTGGTAATTAAAAGGTAATCAAAAATTTTTTATAGATAGAGTAGTACAAGAAGCAGATTAGAGGGACCATAATTATCCTAATGTAATATGGAATAAAATGACTAGCTACATTAAGAGGATAACTAAAAATATATTTGGTGAGTTGAGGGACGGTACTCTACCATGTAAGGATACATCATAGTGGAATGAAGAGGTAAAAAATGTTGTTAAGATTAAGCGAGACCTTTATAGAGATATGAAGAATAATAATAATAATGATACAATAAGTTTTGAGAAGTATAAACTAGCGAAGAAGGAGGCTAAAAAAGCTGTTCGAGATGCAAAAACTAAATTATATAAACAAGTGTACGAGAAGTTGGATAACAAAGAGACAGTAAAGGATATAATATATAATTGCTCGAATAAAAGAGAGAAAGTCTAGAGACTTATGTACTGTAAAGTGTATTAAAGATGAGGGTCAGACGATTCTAGTTTGAAACGAAAAAATTAAAGAAAGATGAAAAAATTATTTTGATAGATTATATAATGATAGTTTTACTCAAGATTTGGAAAATCTTACTATTCAATGTGAGGATATGAATCGTAAGTTTATGCGCAAAATTAAAGAGTCTGAAGTAAAAAAGGTTTTGAAGAGAGTGAAATCAAGAAAAACTGTTGGTTTATATGAGATTGCTATAGAGATATGGAGATATTTAGGAGGAATTGGTGTGAGGTGGCTGACAGATCTTTTTAACAAGATTTAGCAAATTAAGAAAATGCCAAATGAATGGAGGAAGAGTACCCTAGTCTCTCTGTATAAGAACAAGGATGATATTCAAAATTGTTCTAACATCGGGGAATAAAACTTATGTTACTATGAAGCTTTGGAAAAGAATAATTGAACATAGATTGCGGCAAACTGTTAAAATATCGAAGAACCAGTTTGGATTTATGCCGGGGCGATCGACGACAGAAGCTATTCATTTGCTTTGTCAACTTATAGAGCAATTCCGAGAGAAAAATATATATTTGTATATGATATTAATTGACTTAGAGAAAGCTTATGATAAGATACCACGAGAGGTATTTTGGCGGATATTGATGAAGAAAAGAGTCCCATCAAGTATATTGACATAATTAAAGACATATATGATGGAATAGTGGCCAATGTCAGAACATGTGGTGGTTTAACAAGTGATTTTTCTATCACAATTAGATTGCATCAAGAATCTGCATTGAGCCTGTTCTTATTTGCTATAGTGATGGATAAGCTTACTAGAGTTATTAAGGATGAGATACCTTCAGGTATGCTATTTGTTGATGATATTATCTTAGTTGACGAGACAAAAGCAGGGGTGAATGCCAAGATAGAGTTATGGAGACACATTAGAATTTAGAGGTTTTAAATTGAGTAGATCTAAAACAGAGTATATGGAGTGTAAATTTAGTAAACAACGAACCATAGACTATAATGCTGTAAAACTAGATGGGCAAGAAATACAAATGAGCAGTCAGTTTAGGTATTTGGGTTCTATTATTCAGAATGATGGAGAAAATCAATAATAATATTAACTATAGGATACAAGCTGGCTGGTTGAAATGGAGGAGTGCAATGGGAGTTTTATGCGACCGTAACATTCCGTTAAGACTGAAGGAAAAATTTTATAGGACTACTATTAGGCCAGCTTTATTATATGGTATGGAATGTTGGACTATGAAGAAACGTTATTCACAGAAGATAAGTGTAACAGATATGCGCATGCTCCGCTGGATATGCGCCAACACTAGGAGAGATAAAATAAGAAATGAAGATATTCGTGCTAAGCTAGATGTAGCTCCCATCGATGAGAAGATGCGAGAAAATCGCTTACGATGGTTTGGTCATGTGCAACATAGGCTTACAAATGCACCAGTTCGACGAGGGAAGCTTATCAATAAAGGACAAGTTAAAAGAACGAAGCGAAGACCGAAAAAAATATGAATGGAGATAATACGAAAAGATATGGATTTTAGAGGTTTAAATGAGGAGATATTACTTGATAGAAATGAATGAAGAAAGACTATCAAAGTAATCAATCCGGCGTGATTCTTTTTTAGTTCATGTAGCCTACTCCAAATACTTGGGATAAAAGGCTTAGTTGTTGCTGTTGTTGTATTTACATTTGCAATTAAAAAAATTGAAGGAAAATTTGAATTTTGATGGGGAACTCCTAATTCCATGCAAAATTTCAAAACTAATTCAATTAATAACACTAATTTACATGAGAATTAGATATTTCAACCAAAATTCAAAATTTTCCCTTTCACTTCCATTCGCAAAATTCAAATGTCAAATGTAATTAGCACAAGCAAAGATAAAATTATTTTAAGGTTCATGCCATCTTTTTTAACCAACTTCTAATTTATGCTATATTGATAAAAAAATATTTACTTAAGAACTTAAGTCATCAAACTGTTTAGTTATCATAGTTGTCACTTGAGTAGTAGCATATTATATTGTTCGATCTTTAGGTGGGCACTACAGTCATTTTCTATGAAGCATGCATTTCAAAGTAAGTGTCATGTCCCGTATCCGTATCAAACACCAAGACTTGCACAATACTTGCATAGACAAATAGGACACATTGAAACTATATCGAAATTTAAGAACGCAAGAACTTGCTTGTTGCTCCATATCTGCATTTTAAAATTCATACGTTCACATATCAGGGTCGTGTTTGCTTTCAAAGTCATAAAGAATACATGTTGACCGCTACGGAGTTGTACATTGCCTTAAAAGACCCAAAAAATTCGACATAAAAATAATACTAAGTTAATAGGTCTCAAATGCTTTACAAAGAAATAGGCTTCACATATTTTATTTCAAAGTACTAGTCTATGAGATTGAATCAAGATTTATTTTTTTAATATAATTACTTGAACAGAATGTATATTTTACAATTATTAAGCAATTTTCTTTTTTCTTTCTATTTCAAGGACAACATGTCTTGATGATTATCAATTTTGATGTGCGTTATATATATCATATGTATAAATACGTATATATTTATGTCGTCGTGTCCCCATATTCTTGTGTCTTACTTTTTTAAAGTTTGTCATACCCACGTGTCTTTGTCATATCTGTATCTTATGTCTGTATCCATACTTCATAGTCCATTCTCAATACATTTACATGAATTTAGAGGTGCTTTCAGTCCTTAAGTTATTATATATTCCACATTGCTCATGATATTTAATTATTTTTCCTAATTTAATCCAATCAGCTAATTAATTTTCCACCAGAATGACCTTCTGGATAGCACATGCAAACATCAAATGATCTTGGGGCATGCATCGGTAAACTGTGACTACAATTTGGCACATATACTGGCTCAAAATGCATATAGTGGCATTGGCTATTGGCATGAGTAGTATGAATATAAACACAAAGGATCAAGGTTCTAACATCGAATATCAGATTAATATCTGATGGGGGTTTCAATATATGGTAGCGGAATATCAAACATTATATCGGGGATATGAGCCAATATTAGGCTTGTATATCGTATCGGCAGACCCTCCAAAATAATATACATGCGATATATCGTTCCTCGCGATCGATATTTAGAATAATGCTAAGGAGTGCATAAAAAAGATGGTTGCTTAGTTTATAGGTTGAGGTTACATTGTTATCATACCAGAATCATCAATCTAAAGTGCTAGACTTTTGATGGAATGGTTTTTAAATTGAAATAAAGTGGTGCACTTTATGAAACTCATAAGTCACAATAAACATACAAAACCATGAATTTTTCATAAATACTTCGATTATTTCTCTCTTGGTAACTCAAGCCCATCACACTAGCATTGTGAAATTATTCACTTCATAAATGGATATAACCATTTTTATATTGTGTAACTTGCTTCCTTTTGTAATAACTACATAACCTACATAACTTTATAATTGATTTTATTTTATTTTTTATTTTTCCCTAAATTTTCTTTTTTTGTTTCTCTTGCTACCATTACCAAAAAACAATGAAGAATCTTATTTCTTCTTCTTTTTCTTTTCTCCTCTTTCTCTCTCTTTCTTTTATTTTCTTTTTTGCTTTCTATCAAACCAAACAAAGCCTGAATTTATGCTCGTAGTATTAGTTTTCTCTCATCATCCTTTTCCCTTCTCATTTCAACTTCTCCTCACACGCATCATTTTCCTCCTTACTCCAAAACATACCACTACACAAGCCCAGGAACTAAGCCATTAGCTTCAGAGAAATCAACTTCCCAATGACCTTCTACCAGTTCAGAAATTGTGAAAACCATTTTGCACACAACTTTTCATTTATGCAGTTCATATAAACACCAATTCCGCTTGAATCTCTTCCATACTGATCCAACAAAAAGGAGTACTTTTCTTATATGTACAGTGTGAATATATACATATATATATGGGATTATTGTACATGAGCTGCCAGCTCAGATAAATTACGTGAGCTAACAACGAAAAAATAGTAATCCTATTATTTTTTTCCAAATTAATTTTTGGATCATGATCTCTATACTTCTAACTCCTTAAGGATTAAATTTCATGAATTTTCGACTTCTTTTGCTATTCCATCAATAGGATGTAAGATATTCTATTCACGGAAAACCGTTAATTTTGTGTTTGATTGATGAATGAACAAATCAAAACTAAAACCCAAGAGATTAAATATGAGAGAACCCTAGGGGGTCAAGATCATAATAAAAGGGAAAATTTTAAGAAAATTTTGTTGAATATGGTGGAAGTGAACTGCAGCTCAGATAATTTACATGAGCTATTAGCTCATTTCCATTACTCTCTCTCTCTCTCTCACACACACACACACACACACACACACATATATATATATATATATATATATATATATATATATATATATATATATATATATATTTGAAAAAGAAAAAGAAAAACTAATCCATTTTGAGTGCAGTTTCAGATTTTTTCTGTTTTCCTTCTTTTTTTTCTTTTTAATTATTATTGAGGCAAGGTTATGCAAATATAAATAGCCGATGCACTTCACTACTCATCTTTACAACTCAAGTCTATAACAATAACATTAACTATACAAATAAGCATAAGGTCTAAATCTATTTATTAGCTATTTCTTTTATCTTTATCCCAATTTTAATTCCACACCTGATCCCCCATTTCTCCTAACAACTCAATCTACACAAAATTTCAAGAAACCAATCAATTCAATCATTCCCCTAAACATACTTTATTAAAGTCATAAATTTTTTTTATGAGGATAAACGATGGGTATAATATTAAAGTCATAATTGAGAAGGATAACACCAAAATTAACAACATATTACACATCGAACCTCAAATCTGAGCTCTCCCTACTTCTTGTCATCGAAGAGCCTGCGGAGGTGCGAGGCAAGGACGCCGGAGGGGTCAAGCGCCGCCTCACGCAGCAGCGCCTCTTTAATGGAGGCCATGCGGAGGGAGAGCGAGTCCTTCTCCTGGCGGAGCTCGGAGTTGTCGGAGGTGAGGTCGTGGATGCGGTACTTCTGGCCGAGGGAGCGAAGGCTGAGCATGAGGATCCCGGTCATGAAGAAGAACTGCGCGAAGCTCTCCTTCCTCTTCAACGCATTTGCCATCAGCCCCAGCGGCTTCCTTGACGACCCCAGTCTCGGGTGGCCGCTGCTCTCGTTGGCGGCCGCCATTGATGACGCTTGGTGGAGGGCAAGGGTGGAGAGAAAGGGGCAAGGGTCTAGGAACTAACGAATGGAGAAAGAGGAAAATGCATCTCTGTAGGTATAAAGGGAATTAGAAGGCAACTTCTAAAGGGGCACAAGGTTTTTTCTAGTGAGGCCAGTTAAAACTTCCCCTATATAACAAGTGTGCCATAGAAAAAAATTACCTATATTGTCCTCTGCTTCTCCCACTGCCTCCTTTCTTCCCGCCCGCGCGCATCCGTTCGGACTGACAGTCCGAACGAAAGGGATTCGTTCGGACTGTCAGTCCGAACAAGCGAGAATTATTCGGACTTACAGTCCGAACGAATTCGGACGGTTCGGACTTACAGTCCGAACAGTCCGAATTCGTTTGGACTGTAAGTCCGAACGATTCTAGCCGAGATCTTGAAGGTGCATACCATAATCAATTAAAAGTAAATTACAATGTAACATAGAATTGTGCAGTTATGTTTCGATTTTTACAAAGCTAAAGATTAGGGCTCCATTTGGGAACTCAATTATGATAACTATAAGACAATATTTGAAATTAAATCCGAAAAATTTAGGCTAAACCCTCACATTAACCCTCACATTAATTTAGACAATAATTGCTCTGTGACTGCACAAGCTTGTTCCTTCCCTCCAGCCGTTCGGACTTACAGTCCAAACGAACTAACTCCGTTCGGACTGTAAGTCCGAACAAATCACGTTCGTTCGGACTAACAGTCCGAACGAACTTGATTTGTTCGGACTGTCAGTCCGAACAAATCCGACCTGTTCGGACTGACAGTCCGGACAGGAGCTTGATTTGGCCACTGCCTCATCGACTCTATTTACTTATAAAAATTGATGTACTATTAGTTAACCGAATTTAACGTTAGTTTATGGACTTATATTAATAACAAATTATACATTATTATCGAAATATAGGGAAGGAAGAAAAAAACATACAATTATACACTGACACACTGATACACCAACCCATTAATACTCTGATACATCGTTTATTGCGATACAATGATACACCGATAAACAATGATACAATGATACACAAATACAATGATACTCATGATACACCGATATACTGATATAATGATACTTGGATACACCCATACAATGAAACAACAATACAATTACTGATACAATGAAATAGTGAAGATTATAAATAGGGTTCCCTACGTATAAAACAAACAATATTTTATACAAATTAAATAAATACGATCAAATACAAACGTAGTGTTTATATTAAACGAACAAAAAGTGACCAATAGGGTTCATTACAAACAAAAACCATAAATTCAACAAATTCATCAAAATGTTTGCAAAATAAGTATACACCGGCCACTTGAAGTTCCTTACATCATCCATATCATTATACATCTCACACATTGATCACTGTCTCCTTGCCTTCCTCGGGGGTTGACGTCTGCTTCTGGTTCGAGTCAAATTTACCGTATCGGGTGCATTAGGAGTGGATTGATCTTAACTTGGTTCCTCTGCTTGCTCTTCAGGTGGTTCTTCTGACTGAGTGCAACCAGTTAGTACGGTTTTGATCTTCGCAAGTGCAGTAAATAACAACCCAGATCACTTCTTGAATGCCTTATTCCCTTGCGCAAGTAATGGATCGATTATTGCTTCTATGCGTGTATATCTCTGTAATATTAATGAAGCGAAAAAAATAAGCATCAGATAAACTGGGTACTATATGGGACAAAGAATAAAGAACATATATGGTTAGTACCTCATCAATGATATTTTTCGCTCTCATATCGGGCGACGGATTTGTGGTCGAAATACTACTTTCTTCCTCCTTAACGAGGCAGTTGGTCATACGCGAGAAGATTCCGCCGGATCCATCTATAGAATACAAAGATATTTCATTTTTAGATGTTATTTTTCATAACACTAAGTTCTGTACATATAAGTATGAACATACAAAGTAAAATTTGCTACAAATATCATTTTTTTTGTCTAATTTTTTTTCCCTGCAAGATAGTATAATATTAAATTTTAAAGACACTAAAACCGTATTTTGCAACTTAATCAACCATTAGGACAATACCATCAAACTTCATAATTAACTAATAAATTTTAATACTAAAGTTCATAATTATAAAAAATAACTAAATTTCGTATATTTTAAAATTGGAATTACAATATTAAATTTTCTTAATAATTACAATCTAAATATTAATAATTAAAATTAACAAAAAAATGTTACAACTAAACTTGCTACCTCATCCCCTCTTCCTCCTCCCAAACCCAACAAAATCACCAAACCCTAATATTCAAGAGTTGTTTAATCCAAAAATAATAAAAACTAAATTTTACAACAAATATTACTAAATTAGGAAAACTCTCCTAGTAATGGCGGGAAGGCAGCGGCGGGAGAACAACGGCGGCGGCAGCGGGACCTCGACGGCGGCGGCGGCGGTGGCCTGCGGCAGCGGCGAGAGGGAGGTCTACGAATGGGAGGGGGAGAGAGAGAGAGAGAGAGAGAGAGATTTCGAAGGAGAAATGAGGAGAGAAAGTATGGAGAGGAAGAGTGAGTTTGGGTTAGGTTTGAAAGAGAAATGAGGAGAGAAGAGGAAGAGGAGAGGAGAGGAGATATATGGGGAAGGGTATTTTGGGAATATCATATGTGCTCACTAAGAAATTTTCATTCTTATGAAAAATTTACTGGGCTCACTAGGAAATCTGGGCTCACTAGGAAAAAACTTGTGCCCCTTTAGAAGTTCCCGAATTAGAACCTTCGTTTCGCCAATGGCCTAGAAATTGGACCTTTGTGTCAGTGGTCCCAGGCCCACTTCAACACGCTATGAGCATCGTGCATACCGACCAAAATCTATGGGCGCACCATTTCTAAGTGCACGCCCGTGACATAGCTTAACACTTGGTTGTTTTTAAGGCACACCCCATTTTCTCCCAATTATTCTTCCCCTTCTTTAGGAAATTCTAAATGCACACCACTTTCCTCTTACCAAAAAGATTTTTCCGATGTCTTATTTCTGGATCCAATGGAATTCATAGGCATAGGAAGAAGCCCCTTCATAGATATAGGAAAAACCCCCATCAAATAGAGATTTTTTTTCTTTCGACCATATTTTGATTATTAATACGAGATATAAGGACCGCTAGTACAAACAGTACTATACCTTTGACCATAAATTATCAATTACTTATTGAACCCTATGAATTATGCGAAAGTAGAATACTCCAAATTCGGGGTCAAAGAGTTTCATAAAACTTAGTAAGCACCATAGATTACAACTTTGCCATTTTTTTGACAAAAAAGTCCTTGACCTTTTCTTAGTGAGCACCATTTTTATTTCTTTCATTCAATAATCCATTCAAAAATGATGGCAGGGTTGGGAGCGTAGCTGGTGGCGAGTGGTCTCCAGCACTTCGCAGTGAGCGGCTGAGCGGTGAGGGATCATGGAAAGCGTGATACTAGAGGAGATTAGGGCTTGCACTTACTAGGAAAAGAAAGTTTGAGAGGGTATATAGTTATGAGAGAATATTAGGGTAAATTGGAAAAATGGGTAGTGCTCACAAAGAAAAAAACATATATTTTAAAAGTTAAATGGTGTCACTAAGGCATGCTTGGATGTCAGAAGCAAACTGTTTTGGGGCATTTTACGGTGTGTATTTTAGAATGCTTTGGTGGTATGCATTTTGGAGTATTTTGATCATATTTTTTAGAATGTTTAAGTTTATACTTGAGAGTTTAGTTTTTTCTAAGATTTTCAAGGCTTTCATAAACAAATAAAAGACATATATACCCAATTAAAAATAAAGAAAAGTACGTACGAGAGAGTTGGAACAATAAAAAAAAAAGGGTATTTTTAATAAGGGGTATTTACTGGTTTGTCCCTCAAATCTTTATATATTATGATTTAGTCCCCCAAATCTTCATATTTAGCATTTAGTCCCCCAAATCTCCTAAGTTATCACAATTTAGTCCCCCACCCTAATTTTTGACCTAATATTACCATTTTACCCTCTCCTTATTTCTCCTCCTCTCTTCCTCCTCTCTTCTCCTCCTCTCTTCCTCCTCTCTTCTCCTTTTCTTCATTATTCCTCCTCTCTTCTCCTTCTCTCTTCCTCCTCTCTTCTCCCAATGAAGAAAAGAGGAGGAAGAGAGAAAGAAGAGAAAGAAAAAGAGAGGATGAATAATGAAGAAAATGAGAAGAGAGGAGGAAGAGAGGAGGAATGGAGAAGGAAGAGAAAGGAGAAGAGAGGATGAATAATGAAGAAAATGAGAAGAGAGGAGGAAGAGAGGAGGAGAAAGAGAAAGAAAGAATGAATAAGAAGGGTAAAATAGAAATATCAGGTCAAAAATTAAGGAGTGGGACTAAATTGTAGTAACTTAGGAGATTTGGGGTATTAAATCCTAAATATAAAGATTTGGGGGACTAAATCATAATATATAAAGATTTGAGGGACAAACCAGTAAATACCCCTTTTAATAAATAATTCAAAATACTCCAAAATACCTCAATTTGGAGTGTTCTGAAAAATGCTCTAAAATACCTAGGTGTTTTGGGATGCTATAAGAACACACCAAAATAATTGTCAAAAAACTCATAAACAAGTTTTTTTTTGTGAACACTTCATAACATATCCCTCTAAAATACCCCAAAGCACTTCAAAACTAATCTCCAAGCGCAACCTAAGAGGTTGGTGCTCACTAGGAGAAAAGTGGTGCGCACTTAGAATTTCCCATCCTCTTTCTCCCAAAACAAAACCCTTGGCCTCACATCCCTCCACCCCCCTTCCCAACTCATTGATGCCCCTCTCCTAGGGGTGGCAATCAAGCTATGCCCGGCACGGCCCATGCATTGCCATACCTGGCACGGCACTCCACTTTTGTGGACATGTCGTGCCTTAGGCACGACACATGCATCCGGACAGTGGCCAGGGTTTGGCCCGTCGGGCACGTGTCATGCTCGTGCTTGGCCATGCTGACACTTTTTTTATTTTTTAAATAATTATTTTGATTAATAAGTTAGTTTATTAAGTTAGTTAACTTAATTTAGTTAGATCTAATAAATAAAAAAGATAGTAAAAAAATTATTATATGAATCTCATTACATTAACAAAATTACTTTATAAATATCTATGGAAATAAGACAAATTCGAAAAGAGGGGAGAGGACCCTGGCCATTACTCTCAACTTATTCTTAGTATTATTTCCAAGAGATTTATGAGTTTTAAAAAAATTACATGAAAAAAATTACAAATGTAGAATTTAAATAAAAAAATTACAATGGTGAAGAGGAAAAAATGAAGACTAAATAGTATAGAAGTCTTCAATTTTCATTCTTCTTTGAGTGAATTCTCTTGCTCTTTTTGTTAGATAGTTCTTATTCCCTTTGTTCAGTATCGAGCCAGTCTTTCAAACAAACGCACATCTCCAATGTATTTACTGCTATTGAGCTCCTCCACTCCATTAGCACTCAACCATCTGCACTAAAAACTCCACTCCGTTTGTCTCTTATCTTTAAATAATTTTATAATATCGGATTTATATGTTAAACGTGAGACTCTTTTAAATTCGGGATTATGTGCGTTCTTATAATTTTTTCCAATTTCGGTCTTCGACCATAGAAAAAGGTTATTCGGCGTGTACTATATATAATGATAATTGTTCTCTACCGGCTATAGGATTATATTTAAACGTTCATAAAGTTCCTCTGCATATATTTAATTGCGTTTGTTGTAGTTCATTTGGTGGATGTAATTTTTCTAAATGTTTTTTAAGGTGACCCGTTCAACTTACTATATGGAAAAAGTAGGGTATTTGACAATACTTGCATCTATTTTTATTAACACCATTCTCCATAAAATTTTCAAAGCACTTTCATATGTCCGATTCTAAAGTCCTACCCGAGATGGTTGATTGGGTTTCGAGTATTGTGATTTCGGTGGCTCTCATTTGGGCATATTAGATGATTCTATATTTTCATATGATTGTGATGCAAATGACACTTGTGGAGCGTGTTCTAAAAGTTGACAAAGAATTTAATATTCTTTATTCGATAAAAAAGAAAAAACTACCTGCGGCTTGAGAGAAAGAAGCACCAGACGAATATGGATCAATTTCGAATAAACCATGAAAAGATCGAATTAAAAAATTCAAATTATAAATCTCTCAACGCCGCAAACCGAAAAAAGAGCTTAAGAGTTGAGAGTTGAAACTGTTTATTGATGCTTGAGAGTTGAGAGATGAGAGAGGAAGCTTAAAGATTGATTGCTTGGAAGTCGGAAGTTCTTCTTGATACTTGCTCTTGAGTTTTGAAACTTGATCGAATATGGAAGAAGTTTTGTAGGAGAATTTTGTATTTGAAAATATTAGAGAGAGTTGAAAATTGAGGAGAGTTTGAGAATTGTGAGGAAGAATAAAATTGGAGGAAGGAGGAGGTTATTTATAGGAAAAGAAAAGAATTATTTTTTGCAAAACAATTGCAAAAAAACCCTCCAAATAGCCATTTTGACCGTTGGGGGGCAAAATTTGTAAATTTTATTTCCAAGAAACCCCCCAACAACTACTTTTATAGCCATTGGGGGTTCCATGGAAAAACAATTTGCATAAAAACCCCCAACGGTTATAAATAGCCACTATTTAAAAAAAATTAAAAAAAACCATGCCTAGCACGTGCCTAACATGGTTTAGCTCGCACGGACCGAGCCATACCTGCAGCTTGGGCGACCTCGGCTCGGCACGACCTAAGCCACGGTGCTGGGCTGAGCATGTGCCGGGTACGTTGGGCCACCTGGCCTATTTGCCACCTCTACTCACTCCAGCCCTACTCGCCTCTTGCACATCATAACCCCATGCCTCGCCTCATGCGTTGCCACACCCCGCCTGCGTAGCCATGCCATGTTCTCACTCTCGCACCATTCCCCACCCTTCCTCGTTGACACCCCTCCCCCCTCCGAGTCCCTACCTGTCTCCCCTAGCTCAAAGCTCTGTGCCTCCCTCCTGCATCGTCGCATTGTCATGCCCACCACCGCACTCCAATACATTCGGATCACCTGCATTCATCCCGACCATCCAAAACCGTCGCTTATCTTCTGCATTAACGACAAATTCGTTGATCTTGTTGCCCAGCTCGGTGGGACTCATCGCAGGCACTCCCCAATCCATTGCAGAGAAACCCCTCAATCTCCAAGAACCTTGAAACCCTAGCAATGAAGAAGGAGACTAATGGGGCTCAAAGATGGAAAGAGAAGTGGAGGAGGAGAAGAGAAACAATGAGATCTTGAAAAAGCCTTCAAGAGGAGGATATGTTTAATTACTTCTTCAAGTTCCTTTACTACTGACCTCCCAATATTGTCATCAACAAGGTGATTTTTTTTTTTATAAAAAAAATTGTATTTGTTGGATTTTTTGAGTTTTTAGGTAGTAAGTAATCTTGTTGTACTGTTTTTATTTGTTTAACTCATGTTAGATTGGATGCCATGATTTTTGTAGATTGGATGTAATGATTCTTTTTGACTAAAAAGTGTATGTGTTGATGTAATATTAGTCTGGTGGATAATTAATTTTGCGTTGTTTAGACATAAGAATCATGCTTGTATAATGTTTTCTGTTGGTATATTAGCATCAACAAGATGTCAAGTTGATTTCTTTGGCTCTGAAATTTCTTGTGTTGTTGTAGCTTGCAATTTTTAGAATTTTTTAGAAACAGGCACATGGGTTCTTCCTTTTTTTGTGTTGTTTCGAGTGTAGTCAGTGTCTATTTCATTTCATTGGGGGATAATTTTGATGCTATTTTATTAAAACAGAAGTTTTTTGAAGCAAAATGGTGGGTATCTCCCCCGTATTCTATTAACGAAATCTTAACAAAACATAAAACAAGTGCAAAAGATTAGTAATGGTTCTCAACACATCCAATAGCTCATAATGCAACAATGAATCAGAAACTAGAGTAAAGCATAATGTAAAGAAAGATCATTTCGCCCTCGGTAGTAAAATACCAAAACTCTACTCCTCTCCAACGAGTGGGACTCCATCATTGCTCTCTGCAGTTGGACCTACAAACTGTCCTGGTGGCCTTCTCTGTTGTGCGCTTCCAAGAAGATTATCTGCCTTTACTCTATCGTCTTTCTTTGATAAATATCCTGACCAAAAAACAACGTCAAAATATATACACCCAAGACAAAAATAAATCGTGCGCATGATGTTATTGAATATTTGATTAGTTGTCTCACGCCATATATTCCAACAGATCGAGGCAACTAAAATAGATTTAGACTTAGAGACAGATTATTGATGCTTGCCCTCTTTCATATACTGTCTTCTCCCCTATAGACGAACCTCAATTCAAAACGTTGACCACATTCCTTCCATATTCTCTTGGTGAAGTCATAATCTAGGAACAAGTGCCCTGTATCTTCACATGCTTTTCGGCATAAAATGCATATATTTGGGCCGTACCATCCTCTGCTATGAAGTTTTGGCCATATAAGCACTGCATCTTTCTGTATCAGCCATATAAGGATCATAACTTTCAAGGGGTAATTTACATTTCAAATCCACTTCGTGTCGGTTATTCTGCACCCGCTGTCTATGAAATGCTTATATGTCTATGACATAGGGAATTGACCCCCTTTCCCCACCTCCAAGTTGGCATGTCCTTATTACCCACTGTTAGAGAGATGTTCTCTAGAAGGTCTTTAATTACTCTACATTCTTCGATAGCTGCTATGGAGTAGAGTCTATTACTTCCAAAACTCCAGGGGTTACATTTCCAGTATTTTGCCACCGTAGCCTCTTTATCCAGTGCCGCCTCATAACAGTTTGGGTACAATATTCTTAGCGGAATTTCTGTGACCCATCTGTCCTTCCGAAAGAAAATACTCTCTCCATTTCCCAGAGCAAACGAAATGCTAGACAGGAACCTCGTCGTTGTAGGGAGCATTCCTTTTCAGAACACTGAAATATGAGATTTATTCCTCATTCTAAAACTCCATGCATCCTTTCTAGAGCCATATTTAGTGAGCAGTAAATGTTGAAGCGTTCCGTCAGAACGGGATACTAGATTCTACCACCATTTAATAAGTAAGGGCTCATTGAATACCTCCAAATTTAGTATACCCAAACCACCCTCCTTCTTTGGTTTGCACTCTTGGCCTCACCAGACTAAGTGGTATTTTCGGTTGTCTGAGCTTGGTCCTCTCCATAAGAAATTTCTTTGTATGTAGTCAATTCTTTCTCTGACCCACATAGGTAAGCGGTAAAAGGATATTAGATACATTGGTGTTGAAGAGAGGACCGAGTTTATAAGAGCCACTCTCCCCCTATCGACAAGTATCTATTTTGCCATCCATCCAATCTCTTTTCCAATTTATCTATAATTTCCCTCCAATTTTTCCTCTTTGGCCTACCTAGTCTCAATGGTACACCTAGGTACCTGATAGATAAGGTGCTCTGTTGACATCCGAAGATACTTCGCAATATGGAGAAGGTGAAGTTCTCCTGTCCCAGAGTGACAATAGCGATCTTTCTAAGATTAAAATTTAACTCGGACCATGCCTCAAAAAAATACAAGATCCATTGCAGCACCATGCCTTGTTTGATATATGTATTGCCAAAAAGCATAGTGTCGTTAGTATATTGTAAGTTTATTACTTTAACCGACTTTGACCCATTAAGTCCTTCTAGCAATTCTGCTTCCTTAGCTTTTGAAATTATTCTATTCAGCTCATCAGCAATTAGGGTAAATAATAACGGGAAAGGGATCTCCCTTTCTTAGGCCGCGTCTACACACCATCTCTTTACTCCTAGCGTCGTTCATTAATATATGACATTTTTCGAATGTCAGCTAACTTGTTATCCACTCAATCCAACATGAGCCAAAAGCCCTATGTTCCAGTACCTCTAACAGACATTTTCAATCTACAATGTTGTATGCCTTCTCAAAATCCAATTGCAGCAAATATCCTCCTTTGCAGGTCTTTTTGGCCTGATGAATGATTTCATGTGCCTCTACCATCTCTTCTAGTATGTTTTGTCCCTTGATAAATCTAGACTGATAGTCTCAATCAGATCATTCAGGATGGGAGATAGTTTGTTAGCCAAGATTTTGGAGACAATTCTCAAAGAGCTATTTAGGAGTGCTATGGGTCGAAACTCTTTTACCATCACTGGTGTTATTGTTTTCGATATGAGAACCAGCTGTAAGTAATCTATACTCTGCAAGTCTGTCTTTCTTGTCATAAAATCCTTTACAAACCTAATAACATCCTCCTTGACCGCTGGCCAAAATTCTCTATAGAAAAGTAGAGAAAAGTCATCTGGACCTGGGGCTTTGTCTGATCCCAACTCCCAGACTGCTTTCCTAATCTCTTCCTCTGTCACCTCACCCTCCAAAATCCTACAGTCCACTTGCGAGCCCCATAATTCTGGATACATCTTAATCCGCCGACCACTTCTTTCACCAGATATCTTTTGAAAGTGTGTGTACACATGCTTTTGCAGTGCCTCTTCTGTCTCCACTATATTCCCTTCTTCTGAGAGTTTGTGATCCTATTCACCCTGCGTCGTATGTTTGCTATCTTGTGGAAGAATGCCGTATTTGCATCCCCTTCTTTAAGCCACTGGCATCTAGCTCTTTGTCTTCACATGACATCCTCTCTTTTGAAAATGAGATTAATGTCTCTTCTTATTTCTAAGAGTTCTCTTACTTCTATCTCAGTCAAAGTCCTGAGTTCTTCCTTCCTTTCCAAAGTATCAATCTTCTATAATATAGCATCCTTGGATGCTCTCTCATCCTGTAGATATCGTTGTTCCCATTTTGATAATGCTGACCTAAGTCTTCTCAACTTGATACTTATATTCTTTGCTGCATCAAATACAATAGTTGGTTGCGACCAACTTTCCTTGATTAAATCCCTAGCTTCTTGATGTTGTAGTCACCAATTTTCAAATATGAAGATCCTCACCTTTTTCCCACTAGTTTCTCTAGAGGAAAGGCATATTGGGATATGGTCCGATGTGGGCCGTCTCACTGAGTATGCCGAAGCCATACCAAATTTGTCATCCTATTCTTCAGAGATAAAAATTCGATCCAGCTTTGCGAGAGATGGCCTCTGTCTCATGTTGGACCATGTGAACAATCTATCTCTAATTGGCACTTCTAACAAATGTAAACCGGAGATGAGGTCATTAAACTCTTATCTCTCCCTATCATTTGTATCACCACCAAGTCTCTCATTAGCATATTGTACTATATTGAAATCTCTCCCTATAATCCACGGTCCTGATAAGTGCTTCTCTAGACGATGAAGTTCTCCCCAGAACTCCTTTCTTTTACAACTATCGTGAGGACCGTATACAGCCGTAATCCACATGGTCCAACCATCTAATTTTCCATGAAGATAGATGAATAGAGAATATTCTACAATCCTGATCCTGATCAAATCCTATCAGTATCCCCCTGATCTATCATCAGATTTTTCATTAGGAATTTAAACTTCTGATTTAAAGACAAACTATTTATTCTATATGGAGCTGGGTCATCTAGCTTGGTCTCCTCTAGACACACTATATCTACCCTACAGTCCTTCATTACTTGGGTAACCATTCTCTTCTTCTTGTGGCCCCGAAGCCCCTGACATTCCAGAATAGACAATTCATTATTATATAGTCCGTTACCTTCTGATTGAGCTCTTGTTCAAATCCCCTTCAAGTCAGCGAGCAATCCTAGGTGTTGTCGAGACTCTTTCTTCTTGACAAATTCTAGGTTATTTTTTTGTTCCCACATATCTTTCCCCATGTCTACCTCACATGTGTGTGCAATATCAAGTAAAATATTATTTGGCATAATATTAAACATGTCCAAATTTAATAAATTTGTACCTGAGTTGCTGTCAGCCATAAGGCCTTTCTTCTGGATGCGAGCATCAGCACTGCTCCTTTATCATTGTACTTCTTTCCCCACTTTTCTTCCAGCCTGCGATTCCTCCTGTTAGGGGTGATTGTTGGCAGTGAAAATTTCTAAGTTAAAAGGATTTTCCACAACAGAACGCGGAGCCAATTCAATAGCCCCGCGTTTGGTTACATTAACCCTGCGTTTGAATAAAACGCGGAGATGTTTAATAGCTCCGCGTTGATTCCGCAGTCTGGCTTATATTAGCCTCGCGTTTCAGTAAAACGCAGAGATGATCAATAGCTCCGCGTTAGCTTCTGTTGGCAGTGAAAATTTCTAAGTTAAAAGGATTTTCCACAACAGAACGCGGAGCCAATTCAATAGCCCCGCGTTTGGTTACATTAACCCTGCGTTTGAATAAAACGCGGAGATGTTTAATAGCTCCGCGTTGATTCCGCAGTCTGGCTTATATTAGCCTCGCGTTTCAGTAAAACGCGGAGATGATCAATAGCTCCGCGTTAGCCCCGCGTTTTGGTTATTTAGCGTCGCGTTTTGATGCGATTAAAGCTCCGCGTAAGCAGATAACCAGAATCTCAAATTGATTGAGATTATGATTCTGGGCTTATCCAAATACCCGAATCAAGTCTAATCAGAATTCCATCAAAACTAAGATATTTGATTGGAATCTTTGATGAATGCGAGTTCTATTTAGATAGAAACTCTTGCATTAACTTGGGGCTATAAATACCTTCTTGGTGAAACCCTAGGGGATCTTTTTTGGAAGTTTTGGTAAAATTCAAGTACGCGCGAGAGCCTTGAACTAATCAAAACCAGAGATCAGAGTTCTTCTTTTCGGCATCGGAAGCCTCCTATCGATCCTTTGGCAATTCAAGTACGCGAGAGAGCCTTGAAGCCTTTGCTGATCATCTTCTGAAATCTTGGAGAATTCAAGTTACGTATAGAGCCTTGAGTTCGTGAAGATCAGAGAAAACTACCGTTTTCTTTCTGGAGTTATTGAGAAGTTCGAGTTACGCGAGAGAGCCTTGAACGAATCAAAACCAGAGAAGATCGTCTATATTCGGCCGATATCTTTAAAAGAGAAGATTTTAACGTACCGATCGTCCAAAGGAACTGCTTGACAGATCCCATCGCCACAGATCCCACACTATTGTAAAAGAGAGAGATTGAAATATAAAATCGTCTCGTTTGTTCTTTTCATATCTTGTTCACTTTCATTGTAATTTAAGTTAATTCAATGGGAGGAAGCGAAGGAAATTTTGCGACGAACAGCCTATAAGACGCGACGGGAGCTTTAATTGCATCAAAATGCGATGCTAAATAACCAAAACGCGGGGCTAACGCGGAGCTATTGATCATCTCCGCGTTTTACTGAAACGCGAGGCTAATATAAGCCAGACTGCGGAATCAACGCGGAGCTATTAAATATCTCCGCGTTTTATTCAAACGCAGGGTTAATGTAACCAAACGCGGGGCTATTGAATTGGCTCCGCGTTCTGTTGTGGAAAATTCTTTTAACTTAGAAATTTTCACTGCCAACAGAAGCTAACGCGGAGCTATTGATCATCTCCGCGTTTTACTGAAACGCGAGGCTAATATAAGCCAGACTGCGGAATCAACGCGGAGCTATTAAACATCTCCGCATTTTATTCAAACGCAGGGTTAATGTAACCAAACGCGGGGCTATTGAATTGGCTCCGCGTTCTGTTGTGGAAAATCCTTTTAACTTAGAAATTTTCACTGCCAACAGAACCCCCTCCAAAGTTTTCAAAATGGCTTAGACTTCAGCAGATTTTGAAATACTTTGGATATCTAAACTGAAACGCAGAGTTAGAATACCAAGTCTATCTCGCGCTACGCTCACTTACGCGGAGCTAATCAGCTTCACTTCGTCTTCAGTGAAATGAGTAATTATGTCATTAATTACCCTGAGTTTCCACACCGAATACCAAGCGACGGAATTTCTGTTTAAATAGAGCTCCCGGCTCGTCTAGATATCAAATCACAGAAAAAAGAGGTAAAGGCAGTGACCTCAAATATGGTCGGCAAAAGCAAAAAGATTATGGAGAAAGAATATGAGTCGGATGCAGATGATGAACAACCTCACCATCTTACTCGACTCAAATCAGGTGCTGTTGTTCCTCGGAATTATAAGAAACTTTCAAAAGGTTCTTATGATAATGACAGCGATAATTCAGCTATAGCTTCCCCAAAATCTCGTGCATCTTCCCGACCACGAAAACCAGCATCGCATATGGTGGATAAATCCGATGATGTTGACCAACGGATGGAAGCCCAAGAGCAGATGATTCGAGGTCAGCAAAAGGCCATTGATGACCTCAAACTAATGCTTCTAAAAGTAATCGAAAATACCCAGAAGATAGCCGATGATAAGGCTAAAATTTCTTCGGAACGGCCACCCAAGACAAATGAAAAAACAAAAGAAGAAAAGGCTTACTCGATGCACGAGGACGAGGACAAATTTTCTTTCCATGATCCGCATGGAGAAAAGATAGAAAAGCTACAAAGTCAACTTGAAGTTTTGATGCATAAAAAAGAGTTGAAGGAGTCAGGGGTTTCTAGACCATATCCACCAGAATGGGACATGGTGCCCTATCCTCCAAAATATAAGCCGCTCAAGTTGGAGCCCTATGACGGGAAGGGATCGCCCAGTCAGCACATCTACTATTTCTTGTCCCAAGCTGGACATTTGGTGGAAAATGACCCCATTATGACCAAGATTTTTGCAAGTACTTTGCGAGGGCCTGCTTTTACATGGTTTATGCAGTTGTCCCCGGGAACCATAAATACTTGGTATGATGTCGAGAAACAGTTCTTGGCACGTTTCTTTGAGGATGATACTGAAATATCGGTTCATTCCCTCCTTGCAACGAAACAAGGGGAACAAGAAATATGTTTCCCCAGAGTGCTTATCACTTTTACTGCCTCTTGGAGATGTATAACCCTGAGACCTGTACTTTCTTTACTCCAGTGGGTGAGCTAGGGTTCGCTCTCCACGAGATGTTTGAGGTTTCTGGGCTCTCGATGGGCGAAGTCCCTTACGAGGAGTATATCCCCACCACTGATGAGTTGAACATGTTATTGGCGAGGGACGAGCGCATCCATGCCACATACTAGGAGATGATGTGCCATTATCATATTTGCGCTGACCTGACAGGTGCACGTAATCATGGTATTGGCCACAAGAAGTGGGCCGAATACCTTTTTGCCAACTTGAATTCTAAGGATAGCTCGGCCACTATCCATGGTCATCCACCCATCTACGGCTCAGAGATTGATCACCGTATTGCTAAGGGCCGCCATCTGTTATATTATACCACTGAATCCAATGAAAATGGATACGGTCCCGGTACTTCATTTAAGAGCTATCACTATCAAGCCCAGTTTCCGATCTCCAACAGAGGTCTCATTGCCGGGTTTCTGATGCTGTGGCTCAAAAGATGCGTCGTGCCGTCATTGCCCAAGGAATCGATTGCAGTGACCGTGGTATATCCAGCGGTTCTTCTTGCATACGGCCGACCCCTTGGACTCCTTCCCGCTATGGTATGCAATTTGCAGTATGGACTGAGGGTATTCTGTCGTGATTTCCTCCCTACTATTAAGGTCAAGGGGAAAGGAAAGGGCAAGTCGAAAGAGACTGCCCAACCGAAAACTCCAAACCCTAGGGTGGAGATGCCCTACACCTATTTGATGGCGTGGCTCGTCTTGCACTGTCCCTCCTTAATGAGTGCACCAGAGCATCGTTCGGGCGAAAAGTGCTTCCTTGTAGAACTGTATGAACGTTCTTCATGGAGGCAGAATTATATGTCCCAGATTCGGAAGACTCTTCGTAGCTTTCAGAATTACGAGATCTTCCGGTGTTTTCCTGACTTTCCCGGCGGAGGATATGGGACGAGGCTGAAGGATGCCATGGGAGCAGATAAGTTCACTACTTTATCTGCAGGAGCGTTCTGGTGGCTTCTCAACATCCGTCCCGGACACTTGGTGTATCGTCAAGATCTCAGGTGTCAGATTGAGCCATATACTCCGAGTCGCTTTGCTCGCCAGTTTGGATATTCTCAACTTTATGTGGGTAATCCAAATAAAGATCTCGCTTATGAGGGAAATTTATACGAAGGTGCTCGTGGCTGGTTCCATTTTGCAGCGGGCGGGACCGAAGCTGAATTCTCCTTGCCCCAGAAGGTGCCAGGATTGGCCATGACCCTTAGCTTCTGCAATTGGTTCAACATTGCGAATGCTGACGTGCCCGGCTTCTCTCTCAATCGCAGTTGTTGCAAAGAGATTGAAGCCCTCTATATTAGCCGTCAGGGTGCTTCTAGGGTAAGGATAAAAGGAATGGAAGAATTCCTTGGCGCTGCGGCTGAGCGTTCGGACATCAGTGAATCAGACGATGATGCCGGTGATGATGATGACAATACTGGTGCTGGTGGAGTTCCTCAGCCTGTTGTCAGTCGTTCCCTGAGTCCAACTCTCAAACGCCGCGGTACATTAAAGAAAAGGCCGGGTAAGAAGCAAAAACTGACACAGGAAACTTTGATAGTCCCCCAAGAAGTGGCTATCAAACTTGCTTCCGACTTGTTGGCTTCAGCTGTACCCCCAGCGTTGGCAAGGGAGGATGAACCTGCCAAAGCTCCAAGTGTTGCTGAGATTTCAGCTCCTTCGGCCGTTGAGCCTGTAGCAGAACCTGGGGCGCAACTAACGGGTAGCGAGACGGGTACATTGCTGGAAACGACAATGGCTCCCCCTTCGAGTCCGACTACTGGACTTGTATCGCCTGGTATGGCCTATAGCATTTTATCTATTGCCTGTTATTATTTTAACGTAACACTGCTTTTCTGGTCTTCTGAAATGCAGGTGATCAACTTCTTTCGCCAATGCACTCGACTACCCAAGTAGAGTTTGACGGTAGAATGGACCATTCTGGCTCTGTTGGTGGTGTAGGTAGCTTTGCTAGTGAGTTTGCGGCTGATTATTCCACACCAGCTCCTGCCTCTGTTTCCTCTTCAATTCCCCCAATTGACGAATTGGGAAGTGACGAGAGAACTGAGATTATTATTGCAGCTGCTGCTAATGAGGCTACACCTTCTCCTAGCATGCCATCTCCAACACCCGTTTGCTCTTCTGAGACATTTCCCACGGTCGTTGGAGCGCCTTCTCAGTCAGCGATTTTAACGTCGTCTGTTGTCGTGGCTGCTGAGATACCTGCAACTCTTCCGACTCCAAGTCTTCCAGCAGGGGAGGAGAATAATTTGAAATTCTCGTTCGAAGATGCTTCTCCCACCGAAGGAGTTTCAGGCGAAGTGGTCCCATCTTCTCTTCCTGTTGGTGGGGGTACCCAAGTGATCTGTACCGACGGTACTTCGTCTGGGGTCTCCAGTTCTTCCAGATCTGCACTGGCTCTACTGGTCCCTCAGATCATGAATTTAATGCAGGGACGGACTTCTTCTTCTCCAATCCCAGCCACTACTGCTCCCTTGCTCACGACACCCCTTTTGGCATTGCCTACTTTGCCTACCGACACTGCAAATCCTCTTGAAAGACTTTTTGGCTTCACTGTCGAGGATTTTATGTATTTGTTAAGAAGATGTGTCGAGATGGTTCTTGCTGGCCATGATTCCTTCAACTTCGCACGTCCACTGTTACTCCGGTATTTAGGAAATATCGAAGAATTCGGTGGACAAGATCGAGCAGCTCCATACCGGGCCCGCCTTGCAGCTTTAGAAGAGCAGGTGACCACGCTACACACACTCCGTCAGGCAGATGTGGAGGCGATCACTGAGATAGAGCTGGCGCGGCTTCGAGCAGAATCCTTATCTCGAAGAAATATTTTAAGGCAGCAGGAGGAGAGATGGTCTCAGGAGCTGACAGAGCTCCAGGCCAGTCGGGAGTCCGTTATTGGCGACCTGCAAAGGGTAAACTTCGGAATTGAGGAAAATCAGGCGGCCATCTCTAAAGCCCAGGAGACGATTGCGAGAGCTCGGGCCACCTTGATAGAAAATAAACTCCGATTAGGAGAATCTGTTAAGAAACGGGAGATGTTGCTTGTCCAGCAGGAGCAGATTCAGCAGGAAGAGATGGCCAGGAATCGTGCCATAGAAGAATCTCGTCAGCAACAACTTTCAATAAGTGATGATGAGTTGCGTAGGGAAGCTCAGCAAACCGTGGAGGCTTCTCATCGTAGAAATTTGGACGAGACAATGAACCAATTGAGACTTCTGGGAGGCCAATAGTTTCATCTCTCTTTACCCTTTTATCATATCCACCAGAATGGGACATGGTGCCCTATCCTCCAAAATATAAGCCGCTCAAGTTGGAGCCCTATGACGGGAAGGGATCGCCCAGTCAGCACATCTACTATTTCTTGTCCCAAGCTGGACATTTGGTGGGAAATGACCCCATTATGACCAAGATTTTTGCAAGTACTTTGCGAGGGCCTGCTTTTACATGGTTTATGCAGTTGTCCCCGGGAACCATAAATACTTGGTATGATGTCGAGAAACAGTTCTTGGCACGTTTCTTTGAGGATGATACTGAAATATCGGTTCATTCCCTCCTTGCAACGAAACAAGGGGAACAAGAAACGGTTAAAAGTTTTATTGAACGCTTCAGGGAAAAATCCGTGTATTGTCGACACGGTATGACCCAGGAAACGCTGGTGGAAACCTGCAAGCATAATTTCAGGATCGGCGTGCTGATAAGAATGGGAGCTGTAGAGTCCAGAACTTGGAAAGATCTGCTGAGGCAGGGAGAGCAGGCGGAAGATATAATTCGCCGGATTGAGGAATCTCGTAACACGAGAAACTCTACGAATAACAGGCCACATCCACAGAATCCTGAAAATAAAGGGAAGGCTGTGATGGTATCAGTTGCAGATCCGAAGCCAAGACCTCAGAATCCGAGAGGTGCAGGCCAAAATAAGCCCCGACAAGATAAAACTTATACATTCAAGACGGAGCAGACAGGTACTCTATTCCATCTCCTCCTAAGAAAGGGCTTGCTAAAACTTCCGAAAAATGGAAAACCGGAAGTCGTTGGTAAAACCAACGACCCTAACTATTGCCTGTACCATCGGAATGTCGGGCACCCAACTAAGGATTGCTATCCTCTTAAGAATCGAATTCAGGCATTGATAGAAGCCGGGATTCTCACACTTAAGGAGGAACAGAAGAAGGTTTCTGCAAATATGACAACTTTAATTAGAGCCAATAAGTTCCCTGTCGGAGCAATCCCTTCCAGAGTGATCCATGTACCAGTAGGAGAGTCAATATCGACACCAAGCACGGGCAGCCCGCACTTGCAAGCTAGCCCCTTGGATATGCTCCGAACCACAGCTATGATATCTCTCTCTTTTACAATAGTGTGGGATCTGTGGCGATGGGATCTGTCAAGCAGTTCCTTTGGACGATCGGTACGTTGAAATCTTCTCTTTTAAAGATATCGGCCGAATATAGACGATCTTCTCTGGTTTTGATTCGTTCAAGGCTCTCTCGCGTAACTCGAACTTCTCAATAACTCCAGAAAGAAAACGGTAGTTTTCTCTGATCTTCACGAACGTTTAGATATCCAAAGTATTTCAAAATCTGCTGAAGTCTAAGCCATTTTGAAAACTTTGGAGGGGGTTCTGTTGGCAGTGAAAATTTCTAAGTTAAAAGGATTTTCCACAACAGAACGCGGAGCCAATTCAATAGCCCCGTGTTTGGTTACATTAACCCTGCGTTTGAATAAAACGCGGAGATGTTTAATAGCTCCGCGTTGATTCCACAGTCTGGCTTATATTAGCCTCGCGTTTCAGTAAAACGCGGAGATGATCAATAGCTCCGCGTTAGCCCCGCGTTTTGGTTATTTAGCGTCGCGTTTTGATGCGATTAAAGCTCCGCATAAGCAGATAACCAGAATCTCAAATTGATTGAGATTATGATTCTGGGCTTATCCAAATACCCGAATCAAGTCTAATCAGAATTCTATCAAAACTAAGATATTTGATTGGAATCCTTGATGAATGCGAGTTCTATTTAGATAGAAACTCTTGCATTAACTTGGGGCTATAAATACCTTCTTGGTGAAACCCTAGGGGATCTTTTTTGGAAGTTTTGGTAAAATTCAAGTACGCGCGAGAGCCTTGAACTAATCAAAACCAGAGATCAGAGTTCTTCTTTTCGGCATCGGAAGCCTCCTATCGATCCTTTGGCAATTCATGTACGCGAGAGAGCCTTGAAGCCTTTGCTGATCATCTTCTGAAATCTTGGAGAATTCAAGTTACGTATAGAGCCTTGAGTTCGTGAAGATCAGAGAAAACTACCGTTTTCTTTCTGGAGTTATTGAGAAGTTCGAGTTACGCGAGAGAGTCTTGAACGAATCAAAACCAGGGAAGATCGTCTATATTCGGCCGATATCTTTAAAAGAGAAGATTTCAACGTACCGATCGTCCAAAGGAACTGCTTGACAGATCCCATCGCCACAGATCCCACACTATTGTAAAAGAGAGAGATTGAAATATAAAATCCTCTCGTTTGTTCTTTTCATATCTTGTTCACTTTCATTGTAATTTAAGTTAATTCAATGGGAGGAAGCGAAGGAAATTTTGCGACGAACAAACTGGCGACCACAGTGGGAGCCATCTCTTTCACTGATGAAGAGATTGTGGCGCAATCGGACGTTGATATGATCGGATCCGAAGAAGACACGCTGGTCGTTGAAATCGACCAGCAGAAGTACGAGGAGTTCCTCTCCTCTGGATCAGGTGACTTGGATGAGACACGGCACTATCGTCGCATGTACTCCAATGCCCGAGTGACGGGTAGAAAGGTATCCACCGAGAGACGGGGATCCTTGGAGACTACGGCTATAGAGCCGGAGTTCACACAAGAAATCCTAGCCGAGGATGAGCTTCCGATTGCCGAAGAAGACATAGGAACTGGACTGACTAGGACCCAACTCCGGAACAGGAACCGGAGAGCGAGGCGTAGAGCCCTCAAAGCCCGCCTTGGACGCGGAACTAACTCTAGAGGACGCGAGGCTATGGTCCCTCGCAAATTGGCTCGCGCTACCCGCGAGACCAATCTCTACCGCGTTAAACGCGAAGATACAACTTGCCTTAAAAGCAAGAAAAAGCCAGTGTGTGATTTTCCACGCGAGGCTATTACTGAGCCTAGCGAGAGACGCGAAGCCAGTAAGGATTGCGCTAGTCGCAAAATACCCAACACTCGCGAGTTACGCGAGTATAAAAATTCTTCAAAGCCAGCGTGTGATTTTTCACGCGAGGCTATTACTGAGCCTAGCGAGAGACGCGAAGCTAGTAAGACTTGCCCTAGTCGCAAAATACTTAACACTCGCGAGAAACGCGAGTATAAAAATTCTTCAAATCCAGCGTGTGATTTTCCACGCGAGGCTAAGCCAAGCGAGAAACGCGAGGCTGCTAGTGCTTGCAATAAACACAAGATTCCTGACACTCGCGAGAAACGCGAGTATAAAAATTCTTTAAAGCCAGCGTGTGATTCTCCACGCGAGGCTAATACTGAGCCAAGCAATAAAAGCAAGGCCTGTAATACTTGCGAGAAACGCGAGATTCTCCGCGAGGAACGCGAGGATGATTGGCAGGTAGTTGTCAGTCGTAAAAACCGCGCTAAGCGCGAAGCTATGATTTGCGTTAGTCGCAAAGATAAGCCAGCGTGCAAGAGTTTTCCTTCACGCGGGGCTATTATTCCAGAAGCTAAATTTCTGAAGACAAGCCAGGCCAGCGAGAAACGCGAGGCTAACATGGCAAGATGCGGAGTCATTCCTCAGCCCCACGCTACAATATGCGAAGCTACTTCTAAGCTCCGCGTGGATCAACCTAACTGTAGAATCAGGACAGATCCTCGCGTCAGCGGACCGGAACTGGACTCCAGTAATCCCAAGAAGCTCCAGTGGGTCCCTAGACCCTCTCAAAAGATGGATAGGTCCCACGATTCCATGGCTAAGGTCACCAATCTTAGAAATTACTTGACAAAAATGAGAAATATGATTCAAGCTCAGCCACACTCAACATGTCATTGTGAGCAGCTCATAACAGCCTTATCTGCTGTATTGGATAAATGCTGTTGTACCAAGAAGAGAGTGTCTGTATTTAACATAATAACTGAGTAGTTACGCGAGAGAGCTTTGAACGAATCAAAACCAGAGAAGATCGTCTATATTCGGCCGATATCTTTAAAAGAGAAGATTTCAACATACCGATCGTCCAAAGGAACTGCTTGACAGATCCCATCGCCACAGATCCCACACTATTGTAAAAGAGAGAGATTGAAATATAAAATCCTCTCGTTTGTTCTTTTCATATTTTGTTCACTTTCATTGTAATTTAAGTTAATTCAATGGGAGGAAGCGAAGGAAATTTTGCGACGAACAGTGATCACTGGCAGTTCCCACTTCTCATCGCGATTCTCCTGCTCTTCTGAGTCAGTCATTAGTTCTTCTACTCTTTCGGCCATCCCATTGTCCTTTTCAACAATCAATACTCTCTCCTTCGCGGTCTGGGCCCTGTTGTTGAGTATCATCAAATGCACTAGATGTTATTTTTGTTTCTTCTTCCTTCAACTCCACAGCTTTTCTTCTCTTCAGTCTTGTCTTCTTTGATAGTCTGGAGGGCTGGCGCCTTCTCCCAAGGCCCCTAGAGCTCTCTTCGTGAAAGAGACTCTCCTTCATTTTAGCCATTGCATTAATGATTATCTCTTTGTTGAAATCTTGCATGGCTGCAAGGAAGTTGGTCTGGTCACTTGATTCTTTGTCCACCTCTCTTCTTTGGGCTAGACTTAGGAAGGCCAGATTGATCCAAGACCAATTGTCCTGGTGGGCTTTTTCTTATTAATCTTAAATTGGACCCCTCCCCCAATTCATAAAATTCATCCCCAGTTCCACTTGGCCCACATTCCCCACTTTTAGTCTCCACCTAATTCCCATTCGCCTGTCTTGAGCATCCACCTACCCCTACAAACCCTCTATCCTCACTTTCTTCTCCAGGCACTGAAAAGCTGCAACATTAAATGACCCCCTCTTTTCTTCTGCTTCCTTCCATCCTTTCTCTCCTTCCCTTATCTGCCCCCTTTCTTTTTCCTTATTTCCCCCTTCCTTTTTATCTATCTCCTCCCTCCTATCAACCCTTGACCATCTCCCTACAAACTGGTATGGAGAGGACCTTGTTTCAGTCCCATTCTCTTATTGACTTTTTCTCTTTTCCGTTTCCGGCTCCCTCCCTTCCGGATCTCGAAGCAGTTGGTTTTGGTCTTCAGTGATGCTAATGACAATCCGATCTTGATCCTTTCCTTGATCCATTGATTGGTCAGAGTTTATCTAGTCTCAGGTCCTCTTTTCGGCGGCCCAGGCAGTGTACGGCCCCGGGAAGGCGGAGGGATGACCACTATTAGTCGATCCCTTCCCTTCCTCGAGTCGGCCAATGCCTACTGTGACCTCAGTCACTGGAGTGACCTCGTCTTGATTTTCTCCAACTCGCTAGTTGGTCCCGTTCTCTGGATCCTTCGGCACTATAAGTCTCATCTCCACCCTTATTCCGATCTTGCAAAGTTGCCTACCGAAGACCGCACTAAACTCCTTTGGGATAGCCAAGACTCTATCGCAGCTGACAGTAACCCTTGCCACCCTAAAATTCGATCTATCTAGGGTTCGTCCATCGACTTCTATGATGTGTGTGAATTTGATTCCCAACTTGCTGAGATCCGTACAGTTCCAATGATGCAGTGATACTCCCGTGATGGCAAGAGTGGCCATCTCTGTGAATATATGGATGCCATCTTCTTCTTCTCCGGTCCACCGATAAACTGTAAAACAACATTGTGATCCCTACATGGAATAGAGGTCCTTCCAATGGCATGATTTAGGCCTTCCCGTGTCGAGAAGTTTACTAGGTAATACCTTCCTCTTTCTTGAAAGTTCTAGTTAAAATTAGAGAATCCTAAACAAATGGCCCGAAGGCCGGACTTGATGTCCTTTACAGTGGGTGATCCATGACCGGGGTACACCACTCCCATTGTCTCTGCGATTCTCCTCTTCTCCTCCGCTGTCACATATGTTAGTGGAATGAACACTGCTGGTTTTGCTTTGATCACAAAGGAGATGATTTATGACCTCTCCTCAACCACTTAGCTTTGTTTTGTTCTTGTCTGGCTTTGTATAGGTTGTCTGGCAATTGGTTGTTAGTAAAACAGAAGTTGTGCTGGTAAAACTTGTTTGTAATGTTAGCTGCACGTATTGCTGACTTTGGTTTGTTTGTAATGACTATTTAACGTGATTGTAATATATATATATATATATATAATTTGTTAACAATTTATGGATATACGGATCCTTCTTTTGGCTAATATGATGATATATTATTACCAATATAATTTTGTTGATATATCATTATGAGATTTTAGATATATTGTTTATATTGTGATCCATTGAATCTTTCAAGATATCACAAACCAAGAGAACTCAAGATTCTTAGCTCAGCATGCACATGCCGGCCAGATCTATTGCATGTCCGGCATGCAAATCACACATTGTGCCAAACTTTCCTTGATGGCCTCGCATGGCCGATCGGATTGTTGTAACTAAATCTATGCTAAAACAATTTGGTCACCTATGGGGCGGTCACGATCTGTGAACCATTGGTCCCATCGCAATCATCATTATGTTGGATCTGAATTTGCGATCATATGCATGCATCTATATGGAAATCGTGCACACTAACTTTGGGCCTCTGATTTGAAAGAATGTATTGTGATTGCCACCCTAAACTGTCCGGAACTAAAAAAAAGGTAGGTTAAAGTCAATATTCACCACTTACCGATATTCTTGCTCTTTATCATGCAAATCTTGCAAAATAAACCAAAAAAAAAAAAAATCCACCAAATAAAATGGATTTAGAAAACGATATGAACTAAGATCTAATAAATAAAATTTTAAAATTAAAATCAGAGTAAAAAGCCCTTATCCATAGGGATTATCCATTTTAAGGTCGAAGCCTAACCCAAAAGTAGGCTAAAATAGACAAGGTTGATTGAAAATTGATTTTAATAAAGTTTAAAAAAAATTGAGATGATTTTAGAGTTAAAATTTCATTTTATGGGAAAAAGGGTAACACCGAGTTTTTATCATTAAATCTGAATTAAATAAATTAAAAAAGAAAATATGTAGAGAGAGTTTAGAAAAGCTTCTATAGATAGAGAGGAGTAGTGGACAAAATTTGAGGCTATTTGGATCAAAAATAGCAAAGAACGGACTCTGAAATACCGAAAAGGTGTAGAAAAATGTTGATTTTCGCCTTTCGGTCACTGGAATTGACTTGGAAGGCTCTAGAATGACTGCATAAGAGAGAGGAATTAAAGAAATATTAGTGTACTGAAGAAGGGGGTAGACCGGTATTTAAAGGTAAAAAAATTCCCAGTTTTAGATAAAATCCCTATGTCAGTCTGTCATAAACTGTCCAAACCTTCTGGATGGCCTATGATAGGCTGTCCAGAAGGTAAATTCCACCAAGGACTCCCTTGATGTAGAATAAAGCTGAATCGGATTCGTTTGAGCTGAAAATTGATCAAATGATCAATATTGATGTTAGTTTTTAAGTTTGGTTTTAGTTTAGCACAAAACAAGAAAGTGATATTTGAATTATGGATGAGAGATTTGATAAATCAGTTGAAATTATCGACAAATCAGATCAGATTGCTGAGGATAATAAAGATCGTAACCAAGTCGATCGTGATCATCGATTTCAATCTTCAACTTTGATGAGCATAACTCTCTAATCTATAATTCAAATGAGGCAAACAAATATACCAAATCGAAGATCTCATGAGAAAAATCTGACGTAAAAAATGAATCACAAATCGAATATCAAGAAGATCTCGATCAGAGACGATTTTGTTTGGATGGTCCATGACAAGCCATCACAACCCGAGCCCCACTAAGACCTTATTTAGGTTCTTGTATCAATTCTAAGTAATTTTGTCAAAAGAACCAAATTGATGAGATTATCAAAGGGTTTGACCACAAACCAACACGATTTAATGATTGAAAATCTGAGGAAACTTGTTTTGATTACATTGTGCTCATCCAGAGCCAGATCAATGTGTGAACAGACAATTTGGGGCTACTCGTACTAGTGAATCCAATAGTGGAATAAGATTGGAGTGATTCAGCTCATATCATAATATGCAACTAAAGATATGAAAATTGAAAAGGATTTGAATGACTGTCAACGTATATGATTGCAACAAAGCAATGTGATAAAGAAAACGGAAGAAATGGAAGAAGGCTGGATCTCAAATGAAGTCATAGTGCATCACAATAGACAAACTAGAGATCTTGCAATCGTGACATAATTACGAAACCCATATCCATAGTCGTTTTCTGTTCATATATAAAAAAAAAAATAAGCCTCTTTTGTATTAAATCCTTAAAAACATTATAAGAGAACGATGTATCATTTACTTGTTTTTGGCTTGGGTTTACTGTAGCAGTGGAGGTTTTTTTTGTTCTCTATTGATGATCTTACTGAGTGGCATATATCTCCATTACGCCCGTTTACCAGTAAATTCCAAGTGGAGGAAGACATACTAGGAATAAGAGACATAGGGCTAATAAACTCTTAGAATTAAAAACTTCTTAGCTCGATAAATTAGCCTATTTTAGCTGTTGTTTCAATTATATTATTTATTTTGTATAAATTGATTTGTTTTTTATATGAATTCATCAAATATTTATTATTGTTCTTGTTATCAAAAATCTATTATCTTTATTATGAAATTGTTATTAAATTTGTTAAATCATATTTTAAAGGTAGATTTTAGAATAGTAGATATATAGAATTTTGATAAATAATGTAAAAGGTATAATCAGGTAATGAAATTATTTTTGATATAATTTTGTGTCGGTGTTTAACAAAATTGTCTTGTATGTTGATTATATAATTAAGGAACGTTTGTAGTACAAAAAAACTCCAAACATTCAAATACTTACCTAACCCATAAATCTTTATAATATTTCAAATTAGTAAATCCCTAATTTAGTAATATAATGATCTATAATGAACTTTTTGAATAGAACAACTACTAATAAAATCTAATGAAAATGTAGTACTTGACATAATTCATAGACACACTATGAGAACAAGAATTTAGAGCTTAAATGAACTATAATACTGAATAACATTGGATTGGAGGAGAAACTGATTGATGAAAATAAACTCAGTTTTAACTGTAGCATATTAAATTGTACAACAGAATGTTTCACATACCATGGGTACACGATAATTCCTATTTGCCTTACGGTAGGTCTGACTCAATATCGGATGACCAATTCCCGAGTCTGTACATGAGACAATGAAATATGGGTATCTTATCAGTTAGTTTTTCTATTTCACATGACATTGCAAGTAAATACACTCTTGTTATCAATTTAACTTAGTATATGAAATTAGATTTAACCTATAAGCTCTAATATTATTGTCTCATATTAATAGTACTTTTTCTAGAACTTATATTGTTATCATGATTGGACATAGCCTTTACTATTATATTAAATTTCATTCCAATATATATATATATATATATATATATATATATATATATATATATATATATATATATATATAATTTTGGTTACAATCTAACAACTTGAGTGTATATGTCTAGACTTATCAATAGACACACCAAAACTAATGCAGAATCTAGTGTACTTTGAGGAGCAGATTGAAGCCTAATAGAGGATTAAAATTAAGTTCTCTTATTTAGTTTTATGTATTTTGTTATTCTCTCAGTTATATCCAAATTTCATTCCAATTAGAGTTGATAATGGGCATGTCCATGCAGCGGATTTTCTTTTGATGACCTACTCAGCTACATAAAATGAAGTATTCAGCTGGAATAAGCAGCCTTATTTGTTCGCAGTTCCCACCCTAGAAGCACTCAATGCGCTTTCTGCTTTTTTACGTCACTCATTGCTCGACTCACTTGGATCAATTTTTGATCCATACTATTCAAAATTTTAAATTAAAAAGATATTTTTATTTTTCTAATTCAAAATTTTGAATAGAGCAGATGAAAAATTGACCCATAGACTTGCCCATTTCCATCCCCGGCTCCATTGAATGAAAAGTGAAATTTTTATTAAAATTTTCTATCGTAATTAGTGAATATTATTTGTGACAAATTTATTGATATGCTACCAAAGGCTTTAGTATATTTGAACTAAATATGTTGCTTGTATATGTTATATGTTCCCGTATACCATATATTAGAAGCAGACTGAAAACATTGGCTCTGGAAGAAAGAGTGCACCTCTTTAAAAATTTGATTATGAGATTCTTAATATAAATGCTTAATCAAAAGATAATTCAATTCCTTTTTCAGTCCAAAACATAACTATTTATAAGGGTTTTGAGGCTCTAATTCTAGTATAACTGACTAACTAAGATCCCCTTAATGAGGATTAATTTCCTTCATTTATGCTAGTATAAATTCTGTTTAATTCTCTGAAATTTGTAACAGAAATGTTGATCGTGGTAGATAATCCACATTTGATCTTCATGGAAACACGGATGGCCTGTGGTGATCTGCAATTTTTATGAAATGTGGATGATTTCTTCTTCTCTATGTTTGATATTCTTGAAATGCGAATAACTTTTGGTGATCCACATTTCTTTGTAAAACAGATGGATCAGATTTTATCTTCAAAGCTTGAATTTCTTCAAATCATTCACGTATTATTTTTATACAAATTACTTAGATGATTCATGTTTTGTTTCTGAAATGCAGATTACTTTAGAAATTTTATATTTTGTCTTTGAAATGCAGATTGCTTCCGACAATTCATGTTGTGTCTTTTGAAATGCAGATTGCTTCCGACAATTCACGTTTTGTCTTTGAAATGCGAGTGGTTGATGATCCATATTTTATACAATTTTCTTGTCAACCCTAATACTAGATCTTATTTCTACTTGCAATAGTTACGGGCATTTAGATGCTTTAGTTTCTATTCGAATCCAATTAAGCTAAAGTCAGTGTGCAAGAGATCATAATATTTAAGTTAAGCTTGTTATAGGAATTTCTTTCTTGTTGGGGCCCAGAAAAGTTGTTGGTTAGCAGTCCAGGCCGCTAGCTTGCGATCCCTGACTCCAAATGGTTCAAACTTTGTTTCATGCTTCTTAGAGTAATTGAAAAGTTAATTTCACCTTCTCAAAATTATATATCATATAAAAGCTTGACTATAAATTCTAATTTTTGTTTTAAAGTTACTTCAGAAAATTGTTCTTCAAATTTTAATTCTATTTCCTAATTTGAACCAGTGTTAATTAAATTTATCTAAAAAATATTGTTAGAGCATGTCATTAAAGTCTAGCAAGGGAAAAATCGCATGGCTATTAGGTCAAAAAGGACTGCCAACCCTGTGATCTGTCGGATCTCAATTTTCTCCCAAAACCTAAATAATGTCTATATAATTCAATTCTTGTATTATTAGATCATCACCATTATTTCTATAATTGAATTGGATAGTGAAGACTAATTGTATTTATAAAACCTGATACCAATATTTTGAAATTTTTTGGTTACAATCAATTATCCTAGCTAGTAACATTGGGATTTAATGCAGTTTAACCATCGGAATCATTCATTCTAATTTTAAGAACAACCGAGCAAAATTTCATGGTCATTCCATGAAACTGCTGCCTTGCGGTTTGACCCACCAGCTTGCAGTTATTTCAAGCCACCACCACTTGAAATTTTTACATAAGAAAGGCAATCAAAAGGGAGTTTTCAAAGGAGCACACCATTTTTCCTAGTGAGCCCACCTGTTAGTGTATTTTTGTTCCGGACCGAAAGTTGTTAAGTGGGCTCACTAGGAAAAAAGGTCCGCTCCTTTGGAAACTCCCCAATCAAAACTAGTTGCTCATTTCATCATCTAATTATTATCATCATTAATTTACTTATTTATTTAATTGAACCAGAGAATAATATATAAAAAGAAATTGTAAAGGAACAAATAGCAACTTGTCTTATTTCTCTTGCTATTAAATTTTATTTCACTCCCAGCTCCCCTCCTCCTTTACTCTGTTGTTGTCGTGAGAATGTGAGGAGAGAGAGAAGAAATTTATCTGTGAATGAGAAAATTCAATCAAGTAGAGGGTTTGATTGTATGTGTAGGTAATTTTAACTAATTTCCTTCCACTTCTTACCACTAGCCACATAATCAAGTACTTTGTCATTCTTACTACTGGGTTGACACTTCAGCTAAAATAAGAGAAATAAGTTAGTGGATTTAGGTTTTAAAATTTTTAGTTTATTTAATAATTCATATAATTTCGGTTCCAATTGATGTTTTTCAAAATTATCAAATTAATAAAGAATGTAGGTGTGGGTGAAAAAATTATAAGAAAAATTTATAGTATATTTTTCTGAAGTCTAGATTAAAAAATTAAAAAAAAAATACCAAAGTTAAAACCGCTGTCTACTAGTTTTTGGTATTTTCACTAAATTTTAGATTTTCTCTTAAATTATAAAAAATTCTAAAAAAATCACAAATTTGAGAAAAATAATAACTTGGAAGACAGAATATCATTTAGAGTTATAAAATTTAACTTATATATATTAAAAATCATATCAGTTATCAATTAAACTCTGATAATCGCTAGTTCTTGAACTTTCTTAAAAAATTCTAAGAAAATTATCATAAACCTAGGAAAATAGAAAATGATGATCATAAAGTCAAAATCTTATTTTACATTATGGAATTCAAGATAAATAAGAAAGAAGTAGAACTAGTTATCAATATAGCGGAATTACGATTTCTAACCCTATGACATAAAAAGATAGACATATGCAAGGTTAATAAGAATATATAGTATTACATATAGAATTCAAAGGAAACACAATGACAGAGCTAGACAAACTAAGAATCGTCAATAGATTAGATAGAGTAGAAAATTGATAAATAAATAAAAATATGTTTAAGAGGTGTAATACTTACCTATTGTCTTCTGTCTAACTTCCTGAAATCCTCATCTTAGCCTCACCCTGGCTTGCGTCCCCTGTTGCTACCCCCTTCATTGTTGTGTCATTATCAGAGGATTAACGCAAATCGGGGTCAAGAAAATTGGAAGAGATGGGAGAATAAAAGAGCAAACATTTGATTTTGACGCATGGAGAGAATTAGACACATCGACACCTCACACCACTAATTATAAGTTTAATCCTATAGCATATAGCATCGACTGAATCAATAATGAAGAGAAAATCAAAGGTTTGTACTATATTAACTATTAGTGTATCGTACTAATTTATGATATCTTTCTAAATTTGGATATTTAAAAAATTCTTTAATTTATTAGCACATATCATGATATCTCCCTAATATAGAATATTTGACTAATCCTCCTAATTAGGCTGATTATATTGATTGAAGATTTTATATAATTATCATCAATTTGTATGTATATTTTTTGTCTTTGTCATTTATATTTGTCTTCTTTACCTATAAAAAAATGACTATTATATAGTTTATACATATCTCAGAATATAAAGCTATTCTGCACTTTCTCAGTTCATAGTTTTATCATAGTATCAAAGCCTCTCTAAGGCTTGACTTCTTTTTGATCTGAGATCTCTGACCTACCCCTTAATCCATCGACCCACTCATGTCGGCCCGTTCTGCGACTCGTCGATCCGTCCGGCATCAGCTCCATTCGTGTTCTTTGTTTACTCTTATTCAGTTGGTATCATCATTTTTTATGGCTTCTTCTAATGAGATTACTCGCCCTATAGAGGTTGTTTTAGATGGCATCAATTATAATACATGAGCTCAATAAATATCAGTTTTTCTTATTAGTCGTTGCCTATTGAGATTTGTCAATGGGTCCAAACCAGCACCCACCAAAACTGACTGAGAAAGTGCAGAAAAGTTTGATGAGTGACTTGAGGAATGGAAAGCTACTCACTATAAGATTTTATCTTAGTTTATTAATACCCCCAGTTCCTTTTATTCAGAGTCTTTTGCCAAAGTTTTAAAATGCCAAACTTGTATGGGATTATTTGGCAAATCGATATAACTATTCAAGTGATGCTGCTCTTTAGTTTCAATTAGAATCTAAGTTATATCCAATGTATTAAGAGCCAACTAGTCTATTGCTGAGTTTTACTCTCAGCTTAGTAGCATCTGAAATTAGCTCTCTTACGTTGACCCAGCTTTTCCAAATGATTAGTCTAGCCAACTTTTTGCCAATTGCCGAGATCACCATCAATTCATCCATTTTATGATGCATATTCGCGATGATTTTTATATTACTAGAGCTTTGTTTCCTCTTCCTATGCTCGAAACTGATCTCATAGAGCTAATTTCAAAGGAGACATGACAGAAGACTCGTCGTGTTCATTTTACTAATTTGGTCATGGCTACTGCAACTCCTAACTCCTCCATTTTAGCCCCTCCAGTTGTGCTTGCTGCGTCTGCTAAATCATGCCGCTTCAATGGTCATTGCTATTATTGCTAGAAAGAGGGTCACTGCATTTATGATTGTTTTAAAAAAAAAAGCTAAAGATTCAAGGGATACTCTAAAAGTTCAAAAGCCCAAGACTATTGTTGCTACTTCCACCAGTTCATCCCTTTCGAACAATCCCTCTACTCTCTCTCTCTCTCTCTCTCTCTCTCTGCTGCTGACGTTGAAGCCATTGTTAATAAGATTCTATCCCATACTTCTACTGTCTTCTCAGTCCTCTCAGGTAAATTATCTTCTTAGCTTTCTAACACTACTTGTTGCAATCACTTGACTCATGATTCTTCTCTCATATCTAATAAAATATCTCTAGATCTTCCTCCTATCATTTACACTGATATGGTTCACACATGTCTATTAGTCATATTGGTCTTGTCTGTACTTCTACTCTCTTCGTGCATGATCCATATGTTCAACAGACGGGCCAGTTAATTGGGATTGGGCGTAAACTTAGCTGTCTTTTTGAGCTTTCCTCCTTACATATTTTAAATTATGGTTTTGCTCAACCCATTACGGCATCTGTTTCCTCGAGCATTTGGCATTCTCATCTTCATCATACTTCCTTTCTACGTGTTCAATCTTTAGTATCAAGTGGTTGTTTAGGAAAATCGAATTTTGAATCATTTGATTGTCTTTCACGTCAGTTGGAAAAATATATAACTTTGCCTTTTAATTGAAGTATTTCTCCGTCATCTACATCTTTTGATCTGATTCATTTAGATATTTGGGGCCCTGCTCATGTTTTTACTAATGGAGGATCTCGTTATTTTGTTATATTTGTTAAATTATTCACGATACACCTGTCTATATCTCTTACATGATCGTTCTCAATTACTTGGTATTTTTTTCGTGAATTTAAGTAGATAATAAAAACTCAGTATGATCGGACTATTAAAATCTTTCATTCTGATGATGCCATGGAGTATACATCTACTTCCTTTCTTGCCGAACTCACACAAGAAGACAGTTTACCTCATCATTCATGACCTTACACTTCACAACATAATGGTTGTACTGAGTGTAAGCATCATTACATCCTTGATACTTTCCACTCCTTACTTATTGTAGCTTCTCTTCTTGAATCTTTTTAGGGTGAAGTCACTCTTACAACCATTTACATAATTAACCGAGTTGCATCTCCTACTCTCTCAAATCACTCCCATATAAACTTATCTACGGAAAGGTACCTGACTACTCTCTTCTGAAAGTTTTTGACTCTGTTTGTTTTGTCTTACTCCCACCTCATTAGCATACTAAACTTGTGTTGTGCTATGCTCTCTATTGTTTTCTTGGTTATGGTATTGAACATAAGGGTGTAACACCCGCTTTTTTCAATTGCTTCGCAAAATAGAGGACGCTACTTAATAGTTGCACTAAAAACCAAATAGTTACAGGATGTTGGAATAAGCGTAAATACTGTCATAAATAGATTGACAAATAACAAGTCTGAAACTAAAAAGATTTTATTTATAAAAGAGTTAGTTACATAAGATGGCACACTGCTTTAAATATAAATACAAAAGAGAAAAGCAGTGCCCGAAGCAAAAGACATATAAACAAATATATACAAAGGGTCTGTAGAAGGTACTTTACTTGCCTACTATCGCTCGATCTGACCAATGAAGTACATGTCTTTAGTCGGGGCTAGCTCTCCTTCTTCGCTTTCTAAACCTAGGTTCAAAACCCATGGTATTAAACCAAGCAAATAACATAAGAAGAATATATATGTACTATCACAGTATTGAAGATAAATAATATGTGAATAATTTGTGTTCGTGTCAAACATATCACGTAAATAATAAATAGTAAAACAACAAGACTATATATGTCATTTACAAATATCAGTTAAATATTATGTAAACATGCCAAGTCTAGATCATTTCCTTACTAGCATTTGAAATCAAATGATTGATAAAATAACACACAATTTTTCGTATTGTACAAGTGCTCGTGCATACCCGAGACCCGACCTCAAACCCGTGGCGTTGAACCATGACACACCGCTAAGTGTTTAAGTCAAATCTCGTACTGTGGAATAGTAATGGACATCACCCTTATAGTGATGCATGAATCAAACTGTGGCTTAGTACCACATATTACTGTTGTAGTAAAAATCCTCAACACCTCAAATAAGAAGTTGGCCAAAAAGATTCTTATACAATATGATTCTTATTTATCATGTAGTTTTTCCTAGTCCCTATGTCAATGATACATGATATATATGATTTAATCAAAACACGTAACTTGTTAAGTCAAACTATGTACATGTCCTTATCACGAGAAACAAGAATTCAACAATTAACATTCAAGATCATGTACACATTATCACAAAGATATTTCATGTCATGTAGTCAAAATATAAGAAACTTGCTATCACATTCTCATGAATAATATCTCACTCAGTTTGGTCAGCACATCCATGTTGTAGGCTTGTATCGATATTGTGATTCTAATCTATTAAATATTCTAATAAAATAATAAGTGCCAATAATATATTTTGAAAATCATGTTATTAAAATTTATGTTATTAGAAATTTTCTTTGATTAAAGGTGCCCGCACATAAAGATAAGAATATATCCGAAATTTAATTAATTTTGCAAGTGCTTCGTGTTAATATGCAAATTTATATTTTGCATGCACTTTCAAATCCCATCTTTTGTTCGGGTTCACATGAATGGCCATGCTGCACTCAACCCATTTTTTGTCTGGGTTCACATGAATGGATTCACATGCACTTTCAAATCCTATGCAAAAATATGTAGGTGATTAAAATCGAAGCCCATGCAAACTTTGTTCTTTTTGCATGCAAACCATATTACTTTGCATGGGTACAAACTGTCTTTCATTATTCGCATGACAGTCATTTGATAAACAGAGAAGCCATGCAAAATTTGTTGTTATTATTATTATTATTATTATTATTATAAAATCAGTATTTTTGCATGGGATGAATAAACAATATTTTTGCATACAAATTTTTTATAAAAATCTAAAATAAACAAATATCACAATATTTATATATATCAAAATTGACCTATTAATCTGATTCAGTTATCAATATCAATCAGTGGTCCAAAATATAAACTGGACATATTCACAAAATAATTTACGTACACCAATAAATTCTCAATATCAATCAATAGTTCAAAATATGAACTATGTATTTTTGCAAAATAAATTACGTACATAAATATAAATTAAATAAACAACGAACGAAAACAGCATGCCTAAGTTTGATCTCGAATCCTCGATTCAATTTATTTTTCTTTTTTTTTTTTTTTATCTCTCTCTGCTGCCTGGGTCTGGTCGAGAGACAGAGAACTTGAGAAAGAGAATGTGAGAGTGACAAAGTGAAGAGAGAAAAGTAGGAGGATGATTATTATTTTTATATTATCTTTTTTCTTTGCGGCCTTCCCTTAACCTCACTTCTGCCCATTTTTGACACGTCACGAACCCTCATGCCACCCCCTTCTCAATCACAACAACACAGCATACTCGTTCACCGCCTAATTTATTTTAATATTTTTATTTATTTATTTATTAATAATTTAATATACTAAATTAATGCATGGCATAGTGCTCAATGAGAGAAATACTATAAAATTATCCGCTTGTTATTTTGATGTCCGGAATAAATGAACCGAAATTTCAAAGTAATTAGAATGATAATTTTAATATTATTAAATTATCAATTTTGGGAGTATTTTTTTGCCAAAATTTCTAAAAATTCTAAATATTATAAAACTAATAATCGAGAAGACTGAATGTCATTTGGAGTTACACATTTAAAATTATATCTACCGAAAGTTATTTCGGTGTCTAAAATTAATTTTGGTAGAGTTATTCGGCATAATTGGACTCAAAAGAGAGATACAGATATTTCTAACTTTGGGACATTACAAAGGGTTATCGGTACAATGATCCTATCACCAAACGTCTTCGTATCTCTCGGCATATTCAATTTTGGAAACACAAAATTTTTACCAGTATCTCCCACATCGCCTCTGTACTTTCTTTTGCTAATCCTATTTTGCTCTGCACTTGATCTTTCGTAGACTCTTCTTCTAATGCTGATACTGAAAGCTCATCAGGCGATCATTCAACGTCAGTTTCTGATGACTCTGAATCATCTATTGACCCTATTATCGCATCTGACTTCCCCAAGTCTATATTATCTATTGGTCCAATCCATTACGTCTAATCCCCTATGTCCTCTACCAATTTGGATATTCATCGTTCCTCTAGGGTAAGAGCCTCCCTACCTATCTAACTAATTATCATTATTTCTATGCTCTTGCTATTCTTCACAAGCCTTATACTTATCGTGAGGCTAGTTCTGACCATCTTTAGCAGCAAGTTATGTCCAAAGAACTGGATGCTCTTCAAAGACTCATACATGGAATTTGATTGATCAGCCTCTTGGCAAGGCCGTCATTGGCAACAAATGGGTTTACAAGATCAAAACTAATTATGATGAGTCTCAGTGCGGTATAAAACTCGTCTTATGGCCAAGGGTTATGCTCACGAGTATAGTATTGATATGAGGAGACATTTGCTCCAGTTGCTTGCATTACATCAGTTCTTTCTCTTCTAACTATGGCATTTGCTCACCAGTGGCCTTTGTTTTAGATGGATGTGAAGAATGCCTTTCTGCATGGTGATCTGCTGAGGAGGTCTATATATATTTTCCTGAAGGGTAGTTTCATCCTCCTGGTAAGGTTTGACATCTTAGGCATGCCTTGTATAGGCTCAAGTAAGCTCCGTATTCCTGCTTTGCCAATTTCAGTTCTACTATTGGTCAACTTGGTTTTGTCTCCAGCCCACATGACTCTGCTCTCTTTACTCGTCATACTGATGCTAGTATCACTATTTTACTCTTTTATGTTGACGATGTGATTATTATTGGTATTGATGCTTCTAGTATTCTTGAGCTTGAGCAATTTTTGTATCAGCATTTTGAGATGAAGGATCTTAGCTCGCTTAGTTATTTTTCGGGTTTGGAAGTTACTTCTACATCTGATAGCTACTATCTAACTCAGGCTAAGTACTTCTCTAATCTTCTTTCTCGTACTGGCTTGACTAATTGTAAGACGACTGATAACCTTCTTGAGTCTAACATTAAGTTTCATGCTACTGACAACGAGCTCCTTTTCGGTACTACTCTTTATCAACAACTTATTGGGAGTCTCAATTACCTCACTGTTACCAGGTTAGATATTGCTTATGCCGTGCATCTCGTTAGCCAGTTTATAACTGCCCCACACTCTATTCACTATGCTGCAGTTCTTCTCATCCTGCATTATGTGAAGGGCATCTTATTCCATGAGCTCTATTTTTTCATCCCACTCATCATTGCAATTGCAGGTTATTCTGCCGCTGATTGGGCAAGTGAACCTACCGATTGACGATTCACCGCTAGTTTTCTCTTTTTACTTGGTGACTCTCTTATTTCTTAGTGGAGCAAGAAACAAACTGTTGTTGCTCATTCTAATACCAAAGTCGAATATCATGCTCTTTTTGGCACTATTTCTGAGCTTCTTTAGATTTATTAGCCTATCCAGAATATGGGTGTCTCAGAACTCCAGTACTCCTATTTAGTGTGACCATCATAGTGCTATTCAGATTGCTCACAATGATGTCGCTCATCAGCACACCAAGTACATTGAGATCGATTGCCATTTTGTGCGTCATTACCTACAAGTAGACACTCTTCGTCTTCTCCCGGTTTTGTCGACTGATCAGCTTGCCAATATTTTTACCAAGGCCCATCCACCTAGCCCTCATCCTAATCTTGTTTTCAAACTCAAGATGACAACTTCCAAACTATGTTGAGTTTAAAAGGGGATATTAGTATATATCACTAATTTAGGATATCTTTCTAATTAGGATATTTGACAAATTTTTTAATTTATTAGTATATCTCATGATATCATCCTAACGTAGTATATTTGACTAATCCTCCTAATTAGGCTGATTATGTTGATTTAGAATTTTATGTAATAGCATCAATTTGTATAGTCTTTTGTTTTTGTCTTTTATAATTTTCTACTTCACCTATAAAAAGATGACCATTGTACAGTTTATACATACCTCATAATACAAAATTATTCTTCACTTTCTCAGTTTATAGTTTTATCGTTAACAAATTAATTATTTATCGACTTTTTTTTTATTCAGGCCTACTCTGACGATCTCACAAAATTTAAAATTACTACTGGAGTGAGATCTGAGTGATAAAGAATAATCAAATTATATATATGGATATCTACAATGTAAGATATAAATTATTAAATAAAATATAATTATCTTTCGTTATTATAAATTTTTCCAGTTTTGTACTTTATCAAGAAATCTAAAAAACACAATAAATCAGAAATATTAGAGATATTATAACTTTGAAGTTGAAATTTCATTTTGGTTATAGAATTTAAGATGGTCCTAACGGAAGCCAAACCGAATATCATTCGGCCATCAAAAATCCTAATTTGAATTAATCAATATAAGAAATACAACATAGAGTCAATACATTATGTATCCGACTAATAAGAATATTCAGACCCTGAGTTGATATGACTAACACATAATACATTCTCGAAGAGTTGGCGGGTTAGGAGAATTATTGATACAGATTCCAGATACATGGACTCAGGTAAGAAATTGAATGTTAAGGATCCAATAATTGATTATTTATTTTCGTATTGTACAAGTGCCCGTGCATATCCGGGACCCGACCTCAAACCCGTGGCGTTGAACTATGACACACCGCTAAGTGTTCAAGTCAAATCTCGTACTGTGGAATAGTAATGGACATCACCCTTATAGTGATGTATGTATCAAACTGTGGCTTAGTACCACACAGTACTGTTGTAGTAAAAGTCCTCAGCACCTCAAACAAGAAGTTGGCAACAAAATTCTTATACAATATGATTCTTATTCATCATGTAGTTTTTCCTAATCCCTATGTCAATGATATATGATATATATGAATTAATGAAAACACGTAACTTATTATGTCAAACTATGTATATGTCCTTATCACGAGAAACAATAATTCAAGAATCAACATTCAAGATCATGTACACAGTATCACAAAGATACTTCATGTCATGTAGTCAAAATACAAGAAACTTGCTATCACATTCTCATGAATAATATCTGGCTTGCATCGATATTGTGATTCTGATCTATTAAATATTCTAATAAAATAATAAGTGCCAATAATATATTTTGAAAATTATGTTATTAAAATTTATGTTATTAGAAATTTTCTTTGATTAAAAGTGCCCGCACATAAAGATAAGAATATATCCGAAATTTAATTAATTTTGCATGTACTTCGTGTTAATATGCAAATTTATATTTTGCATGCACTTTCAAATCCCATCTTTTGTTCGGGTTCACATGAATGGCCATGCTGCACTCAACCCATTTTTTGTCTGGGTTCACATGAATGGATTCACATGCACTTTCAAATCCTATGCAAAAATATGTAGGTGAGTAAAATCGAAGCCCATGCAAACTTTGTTATTTTTGCATGCAAACCATATTACTTTGCATGGGTACAAACTGTCTTTCGTTATTCGCATGACAGTCATTTGATAAACAGAGAAGCCCATGCAAATTTTGTTATTATTATTATTATTATTATTATTATTTTATAAAATCAGTATTTTTGCATGGGGTGAATAAACAATATTTTTGCATGCAAATTTTTTATAAAAATCTAAAGTAAACAAATATCACAATATTTATATATATCAAAATTGACCTATTAATCTGATTCAGTTATCAATATCAATCAGTGGTCCAAAATATAAACTGGACATATTCAAAAAATAATTTACGTACACCAATAAATTCTCAATATCAATCAATAGTTCAAAATATGAACTATGTATTTTTACAAAATAAATTACGTACATAAATATAAATTAAATAAACAACGAATGAAAATAGCATGCCTCAGTTTGATCTTGAATCCTCGATTTGATTTATTTTTCTTTCTTTTCTTTTCTTTTCTTTTTTTACCTCTCTCTGCTACCTGGGTCAGAGACAGAGAACATGAGAATGAGAAAGTGAGAGTGACAAAGTGAAGAGAGAAAAGCAGGAGGATGATTATTATTTTTATATTATTTTTTTTCTCTGCGGCCTTCACTTAACCTCACTTCTCCCCATTTTTGACACGTCACGAACCCTTATGCGACCCCCTTCTCAATCACGACAACACAGCATACTCGTTCACCGCCTCATTTATTTTAATATTTTTATTTATTTATTTATTTATTAATAATTTAATATACTAAATTAATGCATGGCATAGTGCTCAATGAGAGAAATACTATAAAATTATCCGTTTGTTATTTTGATGTCCGAAATAAATGAACTGAAATTTCAAAGTAATTAGAATGATTTTTTTTAATATTATTAAATTATCAATTTTGGGAGTATTTTTTTACCATGCAAGGAAAATTTCTAAAAAGTCTAAATATTATAAAACTAATAATCGCGAAGACCGAATGTCATTTGGAGTTACACATTTAAAATTATGTCTATCGAAAATTATTTCGGTGTCCAAAATTAATTTTGGTGGAGTTATTCGGCATAATTGGGCTCAAAAGAGAGATACAGATAGCTCAAACTTTGGGACATTACTATTGGTGCAATGATCCTATCACCAAACGTTTTCGTATCTCTTGGCATGTTTAATTTTGGAAACACAAAAATTTTACCAGTGTCTCCCACATCTCCTCTGTACTTTCTTTCGCTAATCCTATTTTTACTCTGCACTTGATCTTTCGTAGACTCTTCTTCTAATGCAGATACTAAAAGCTCATCAGGCGGTCACTCAACGTCAATTTCTGATGACTCTGGATCATCTATTGACCATGTTATCGCATCTGACTTCCCCAAGTCTACATTATCTATTGGTCCAATCCATTACGTCTAATCCCCTATGTCCTCTACCAATTTGGATGTTCATCGTTCCTCTAGGGTAAGAGCCTCCCTACCTATCTAACTAGTTATCATTGTTTCTATGCTCTTGCTATTCTTCACAAGCCTTGCACTTATCGTGAGGCTAGTTCTATGCCTCTTTAGCAGCAAGTTATGTCCAAAGAACTGGATGCTCTTCAAAGACCTGTACATGGAATTTGATTGATCAGCCTCTTGGCAAGACCGTCATTGGCAACAAATGGGTCTACAAGATCAAAACTAATTATGATGAGTCTCAGTGCGGTATAAAACTCGTCTTGTGGCCAAGGGTTATGCTCACGAGTATAGTATTGATATGAGAAGACATTTGCTCCAGTTGCTTGCATTACATCTGTCCTTTCTCTTCTAACTATGGCATTTGCTCGCCAGTGGCCTTTGTTTTAGATAGATGTGAAGAATGCCTTTCTGCATGGTGATCTGCTGAGGAGATCAATATATATTTTCATGAAGGGTATTTTCATCCTCCTGGTAAGGTTTGTCATCTTAGGTATGCCTTGTATAGGCTCAAGTAAGCTCCGGATGCCTGCTTTGCCAAGTTCAGTTCCACTATTGGTCAACTTGGTTTTGTCTCCAGCCCACATGACTCTGCTCTCTTTACTCGTCATACTGATGCTAGTATCACTATTTTACTCTTTTATGTTGACGATGTGATTATTATTGGTATTGACGCTTCTAGTATTCTTGAGCTTGATCAGTTTTTGTGTCAGCATTTTGAGATGAAGGATTTTGGCTCGCTTAGTTATTTTTTGGGCTTGGAAGTTACTTCTATATCTGATAGCTACTATCTAACACAGGCTAAGTACTTCTCTAATCTTCTTTCTCGTGCTGACTTGACTAATTGTAAGACGACTGATAACCTTCTTGAGTCTAACATTAAGTTTCGTGCTACTGACAACGAGCTCCTTTTCGGTACTACTCTTTATCAACAACTTATTGGGAGTCTCAATTACCTCACTGTTACCAGGTTAGAGATTGCTTATGCCGTGCATCTCGTTAGCCAGTTTATAATTGCCCCACGCTCTATTCACTATGCTGCAGTTCTTCACATCCTGTGTTATGTGAAGGGCATCTTATTCCGTGGGCTCTATTTTTTCATCCCACTCATCATTTCAATTGCATGTTATTCTGCTGCTGATTGGGCAAGTGAACCTACCGATTGACAATTCACCACTAGCTTTCTCTTTTTACTTGGTGACTCTCTTATTTCTTAGTGGAGCAAGAAACAAACTGTTGTTGCTTATTCTAATACCAAAGCCAAATATCATGCTCTTTGTGGCACTATTTCTGAGCTTCTTTAGATTTGTTAGCCTATCCAGAATATGGGTGTGTCTCAGAACTCCAGTACTCCTATTTAGTATGACAATCATAGTGCTATTCAGATTGCTCACAATGATGTCTTTCATGAGCACACCAAGTACATTTAGATCGATTGCCATTTTGTGCATCATTACCTACAAGTAGACACTCTTCGTATTCTCTCGGTTTTGTCGACTGATCAGCTCGCCGACATTTTTACCAAGGCCCATCCACCTGGCCCTCATCATGATCTTATTTTCAAACTTAAGATGACAACTTCCAAACAATCTTGAGTTTAAAAGGGGATATTAGCATATTTCACTAATTTAGGATATCCTTCTAATTAGGATATTTGACAAATCTTCTAATTTATTAGTATATCTCATGATATCATCCTAACCTAGTATATTTGACTAATCCTCCTAATTAGGCTGATTATGTTGATTTAGGATTTTATGTAATAGCATCAATTTGTATATTCTTTTGTTTTTGTTTTTTGTAATTTTCTCCTTCACCTATATAAGGATGACCATTGTACAGTTTATACATACCTCATAACACAAAATTATTCTTCACTTTCTCAGTTTATAGTTTTATCATTAACAAATTAATCATTTATCAACTTTTTTTTGATTCAGGCCTACTCTGACGATCTCACAAAATTTAAAATTATTACTGGAGTTAGATCTGAGTGATAAAGAATAATCAAATTATGATATATATATATATATATATATATATATATATAGATGGATATCTACAATGTAAGATATAAAATATCAAATAAAATATAATTATATTTCGTTATTATAAATTTTTCCAGTTTTGTTCTTTCTCCAGAAATCTAAAAAACTCAATAAATCAGAAATATTAGAGATATTATAACTTCGAAGTTGAAATTTTATTTTGGTTATAGAATTTAAGATGGTCCTAACGGAAGCCAAACCGAATATCATTCGGCCATCAAAAATCCTAATTTGAATTAATCGATATAAGAAATACAACATAGAGTCAATACATTATGTATCAGACTAATAGGAGTATTCAGACCCTGAGTTGATATGACTAACACATAATACATTCTCGAAGAGTTGGCTGGTTAGGAGAATTATTGATACAGATTCCAGATACATGGACTCAGGTAAGAAATTGAATGTTAAGCATCCAATAATTGAATCTAACATTTAAGAGTTAGATACAGCTTCATAAGAAAACAAGTAGAATATTGTTCTTGCCAACGCACGGCTTAAAATGCACACAACACCAGAATAAGAGAAAATAATACAAGCAAACATCCCAAATTACACGCATAGTACTACACACATATAATAGTACACACATGAATAATGCAGAATTAATAATAATAGAAGAGATATAGGATATATGCAGTGATTTACTGCAGCATCTCCATGATCTTTCCCACAATGCTTTTCTGCTCCTTCTCTCTTTGAGCAGATGCTTCATCATTCTTGACCCCCTTTCCTGCATTTTGGTCTTCCCTAATTTTTTGTGTCACTGTTGAGTTCTCTGTTGCTGTTGGCTCATCTGCCTTCGCAACTGGCGAAACCATCAGTGGATCAGTTACAGTCTGATTCTGCTCTCCACTTTTCTCTTTTTTCTTTTTTGCAGTCTGAAAGGAAAAATAAAATGAAAGAAGAAGCATCATGTTAGAAATTTCAATTATTGGGGTTGTGTGCAGTCAGTCGCATCACATATAGACTACACAATCCAAGGTCGTCAATTTTATAATCATGCCCATTTGTTTAATGCTACAGTGAGCTAATTTTTGCAGTGTGGAATGCCTATTTATCTGTCAGTATTATTTCTTTCCATTGGAGAGCACCATGATGATTTATATGTGTATATCTAATGATACAAATGGGAGATTGAAAAACTTTCTAATTAAAGGAATTTACCAACTATAAGAGCTCAGTTCGTTATAGACATGACTGCTCAGAAAAAAGTGACTTCTTTGCTAATATAGGGGAGATAGTGGAATTTCTACCTTTGATCTCCAAAAGCATGTTTAAAGGTATTTCCTACCCTACAAGGAAATTCGGAATTACAAAATTCGGAATTACAAGTGCACACACACATGCACACACACAAACACACAAACAAAAGCACACACCCGCATTGCACATGCACACGCACACGCACACGCACACACATACTCACAATAATGCATCTATCTAGTACCCCTTCTAATTATACCTATTTGTTTTCCTATCTTTCTTTTATCGAGGAAAAAGTTATAACCAATCACTATACTATTGGCGCATCAAAAGCACTATAGATGAGTCGTTGCAATTATTTAATACAAAATGGATGAGTGAACGAGCATCCACACCCATGAGCAATTTGTTATCATTTATTATGTTGAGTTTGTGGAACCTAAAGGTACTATACACCAACTCCCAACACCATGGATCCAACTTTACATTAAGTTAAGTTAGCTGGTAGGGAGCATCCTCCCTTTCCTAACGGGGTTATGAAGATTTTCTTATATTTTCATCTCCCTATTTATTTAATTTTATTTCAAATAATAGTGCTACTCATGTATTTTATCATGTTTCTTTATATTTTTAATAAAAAATAAAGAAGGTAAGCCAAAAATACAATCTTACAGTCTCGAAAGCCAAAAGACTATTGGAGCAAATGATGTAAATACCGTTATCCCTTGAGCTTTGTATCTCAAAGCAACAATGAGCTCAAGTGCAAACTGCAAAGAGCTTGTATAGTTTGAAATAAGACCTGAGAAAGTGGTAAAAGAGATTTGACAGGTTCATGCATGAGATAGATGTCTTGATGCCATGCAAACCACTATTGTTATTTCAAGAGGAAAAATAATAGCTTTATTATTCTACTACTTCATATAGATGATATATTGATAGCAAACTCTTGTTCTCAAGAGGTGAATAGGTTAAAAAACTGATATCTAGCAAGTTTGCAATACAAAATCTAGAAGCTGCAAACTAGATTCTTAACATGTGTATCAATGATAGAGTGGCTGGTATGTTAACTCTACTGCAGCTAAATATACAAGAAATTTTTTGGATATATTCAGCATGCAAGATGTTACTTTAGTTAGCATCTTTCTATCTAGTCACATTCAGTTATCTAAAAAACAGTCATCCACTACTAAAATAGAGCATGTTCATATGGATTGAACACATATGCTTCTATTATTGGTAGTCTTATGTATGCTATGGTGTATACCACACTTGATATAGCTCATAAAGTGGGAGTTGTAAGCATATATATGAGTAATCTAGGGAAGTAGCATTGAAGATTGTCAAATGGATCCTTCGAAATTTATGGGGTACTATAGGTATGAGTTTGTGATTTAGAGGAGGACGCTTGCTATTACAAGGCTATATCAATTTTGATTTAGCTGGAAATATTGATAATAGTACTAGACTGATACTCTCTACTACCAAAGCTGAGTATATGGCCATAACAGTGGCCGGCAAGAAGAAGATTTGGGTGCTAAACTCCTAGATCAAATTGGGGAAGAAGAAAGACATTAGTACTTTTATATAGTGATAGTCAAAATGCTATTCATCTCGCTAAGAATCCAGTATTTCATTTGAGAACAAAGCATTTAAGTAAAAAGTATTGTTTTATCCGCAATCATGTAAAAGATGAAGTCATTACTTGTGAAGATATTAGAGAAGAAAAATCTAACTGATGTATTAACCAAAACAAGTTGTTGTTTAGTTGGACTAGAAGCTTGATTAACCAAAACAAGTTATTGTTCAGTGCCAAGGCCGTGTTTGTTATGTTGATAAGGCCGTGTTTGTTATGTTGATAG
>JAYEPQ010000007.1:36247646-36352646 GCA_036321105.1 Dracaena cambodiana
AGAAGTCTCCTAATTTACTCTCTAGAATAATTATTTCTCCTCTTAACTTTTTTCTATCTAAATCTCTGTCAACTTCAAAACTAGACTCTTCTCTATTACGCAACCATGTTGAAGGAAAATATCTGTAAGTATAAGCAAGATATATTTTACACTCTTAAGTACAAACTCTTCAAAGTGAGTGTAATGTATGAGGCAACAACACTTATATGATACATATCAGACACACTAAAATTGTGGCTAAATTTATGAATCCAAAAACATGCAGGTAAGGACCATGTTCTCTTTCAAAATATTATACAGATTGCATGTCGAGACTATGTCCATTTTCAAAATGTCATAGACATTGCATGTTAAGCCTACGAAGTCGTATATCGCCTAAAAGACAAATTCTTTTGACATAAAAGAAACACTAAACTAATAGGTTCCAAATGTCTTAAAAAGATAAAGGCATATTACATAATCGTGTGTTCCTGTATCCGACATTTTTAGAGTTTGTTGTCTCCAAATATCCATATTATATCACCGTGTCCATGCTTCATAACATTGTTGAAAATCACGCGTAATGATATGTGCGTTTTTTACATTATTTTATATTATTTTATGTTCTATTATATTATATTATGTTATTTGTTGTTATTGTTTTGAGTAATTTATATATTATTATTGATTATTTATTTTAATTGTTACCTAATTGCAGAAATTTTTCTAGTTGATTACTTATTGTCTGTTTGTTTGATTGTTTAAGAAATTGCTAATTTGGTAATTTGTGATTACTTACTTGTTGTAATTTCTCTTAGGTTATTAGATTTTTTTTACTTATTTTTTCTATTGAATTCTCAGCTAAAATGAATAATCATAATTAAGATAAATTGAAAACTACAAAATGTAAATTAGAACATTGATAATAATTAAAAAAAAAGTTTTAATATTTTCTTATTAGGTGATGACTGGAATTATAATTATAGACCTAAATATAATTTATGAAGATAAATATGAAAATTATTATGAAACTTATAAGAAATTTATAATAGATATTTTGCAATAAAATACCTTTGCAACCTTTTTAATAATTTTCAAATTTATTTTTCAATTTATAATAAATTATTTACATAGTTTTATATTTAGTTTTATTAAATAAATAGGAAATTGTGTTATCTACATTATGCATTGAGCTATATGCAATATAACCTAATGGTGGCAAAATGTTATATTACCGTTGTCGTTATTTTAAACATTGCGTTATAGTATACATGCACACATATATAGAAATGTATGAGCTACCATGGGAAATGGTGAATAATTGTAATTGATAGAAGACGGAAGTATAAGGGCCTTAGCACGATATGACTCTTATGAGAAAATAAACTTATATCTGGTCCTGGTCCCAGTAGTTGACAAGTAGCGATGGAATTCCTTATCTTTGACAATTCATATATCTCTTGGCTTTCTTGAATGCTCTTGGTAAATCGTATCATCTTCAAGTGTATAAGCTATTGCTATATGTCTAACCTTTGTTATTTAATCTTTTTGAGCAGGGGGAAGGGTTGGTAGTTTTTGAATTGCAACGTAGAGTGGGATAGAAATCGGTTAGCCAAAGTTTTTGGTCCTTCCCTACCTCTTTCACGAACCACCTGCACTAACATGAGGGGCTAGGGGGCTACTTCAGATGACAACCAGATGGTAATTCGGAATTTTTTAATAACCTTGGTTAGTTTTCAGTTCTATTATAAGGTAATCCATAACTAGAAGCAATCTCATTTTCTTTTCTTTTCTTTTTTTAAAATTTATCAAGTCAAGATAGATAATCCGTTGTGGGGAAGCCTTTAACCATATATATAGGTTTGATGTATACATCCGTTGTGGTCCCATCTTAACCATATTATGGTGATCAGATGTGAAGATGCATGGAAAAAAAATGTATTCATATTAATGTGTGTGCTCATATCTCAACCGTATTAAAAATCTGAAATGCATAGATAATAGTCTCTTTCTCCTATTTAATGTATTCCAATCTAATAATGGAATAGTGAGACATTTAGATGACATTTAGCATTTTTTGCCTCCTTGTCAAGGGTTGGATTTGAGAAATACATGACTGGACTTGAAAATGGAACTACACAAATTAGCTTTAATTTGATCAGACAAATAAAGAGTTTGGCCTAATTTTTAACATTACGAATATAGGAGTGATCATATATCTTTAACACGGAACTATCAATAAATGAGAAAGTGCAATAAGGCATGCATCCTTGATAAAATTAAGGATAAGAAATTTTCATGATGTTCAATTTCTTTCCGGGCCAGATTCAGCTTTGGAGCAACCACTATCATCTCCAGAGTTAGATTTAGAGTCCGAGGATTTAGAATCAGGACTGTCATCTCCGGAGTCAGATTTAGAGTTAGATTTAGAATCAGAGAATTTAGAATCAGAGTCAGATTTGGAGTCACTATCACAAAGGAGCTTATCATTTGTGCTTGCCTGTTTCTCAGTTTTCTTAGTTGCCTTCTCTGAATTCTTCGTCAATGCTTTCTTCTTCTTCTTCTTCTTCTTCCCTTTCATACCAACCTTCGAGGCAGATGCATCTTTCTCATTTGCCTGTACGATAAATTTAATAAAAATACACAAATCAAAAACTAATTTAATAGATTTGAGGATGATAAGTGTCCATGTCTTTTTTGTAATAAAGAATCTTACTAAGCAAGATTCCAAGCCAGAGATATGAGCTTATACAAGGTCCACATTCAAGCATTTAAAAGGTATAAAATCATTTTTTATTGAGATATATAATCATTTTTATTCTTTTATAATGAGGTTATCCATTAGCAGTCACCATATTCCTTTTGCTTCCTTTCTTAAATTACAAGATGATACCTCCTCAAAGGAAATATTCCAAGAAGATGAAAGTAGCTAAAGCCATGCAGTTTCCTAGTTCAGATATGACAAATCTATCGAGATTTATAAGATCTGGTTCAGCTTGTTCGGGGAAGATATTTCAACTTCAACAAATGCTATGTTTTATTTCAATCTATTTCAATCATAAACATTTTTTCCCTAAAATAAAATTATTCTATATTATGTTAAGAAAATTTGGGAAGATTGTAAAATGATAGAGGCTTTATACATACCAAACAATGGCAAATTTTACGTCTTAGAAAATATATATAAGATTTTCTGATCACATGGTTGTCATAGAGAAACTATATATAAGGTATTTGGTCAGGCATCTCACATGTAGGATTGATTTCCAACATTATAAATAGATGCATATGGATGTGCTCCATCATAAGTGAAGGATTTAGAGTATAACCATAAATCAATATAAAAATGCTCCTTGAGTAATAAAAAAAAATATATAAAAGTTTACGCTATTAGTATTTCTTACAGAGCCAGATTTATATTTGGAGTCATCTCTAGATGCAGACTTAGAACTTTTGCTATTATCTTCCGATCCAGACTTAGAGTTTGAACCATCATCTCCAGATTCAGACTTAGAGTTCTCATCTCCAGAGCTTTCAGAGCTAGAACTATCACACTGGAGCTTATCAGTTGTGCTGGGATCTCCTTTATTTTTCTTAATTACCTCCTTCTCTATTGGTCGTTTCTTTTTCTTTCCCTTTTGGCTAGCTCCCTTCACCAAGAATGCAGGTTTCTCTTTGTCCTGTATTCAAAGAAGCAAGGTACTAAATAGTATAAAAAGAAATTATGTAGATAAGAATACTGAAAAGAGTATGCAAAGAGTGAGTGAGAAATATCCCTGTTCATTTTGTATAACTAATCTTAATGAAAGAGTGTTAGAAAGAGACTTCTACTTATCTAAGAGTCAGATATTGAGTTAGGTTTATATTCTGCCAAATCACATGTACTGTAATTGGATTTCGATTGTTAGAATATAAAACTATCATATTGGAAATTGGAGTTTGCTTTGGTTGCAATACCCGAGCTCCAATAATCCCACATAAAATATGGAATAAGAACTAGTATAGCTTATCATGGTTCTCATAAACTTATAAGTAATGGTAGCTAGTTTTTTTTAGGAGGAATTCATGTTTAAACTATTTTAACTATTTAATTGTATCGGGGGGCTTAAACTATTTTAACGATTGACATCCTATCAAAATAGAATTTGATTGCACTCTTCCTTTCTCTTAATAATCTTGAATTCTAGCAATTTTGTCTTGAGTTTTAATTGCTAGAATAAATCTCATGTCTTAAACTCAAGACAAAATAAATTAATCTCATGTCTGAAACTAACTCATGTCTAGAATAGTAAAAGAAACTGTGAAGATGTCAGATAAATTAATCTCATGTCTATCTGATAAACTAATCTCATGTCTTAACTCAATAAGAGTAGTAAACCTTACCGATTCAGAGTCAGAATCAGAGCTATCATACTGGAGCTTCTCAGGAACAACACTGCTCTTCTCCTTGCTTGCTTTCAAGTTTCCAGTCTGTTGAGTTTCGTCAACCTGCACTTTCTCTAATCCAGCAACCAAAGCTTCGTCAGCCATAATGCTTTTGTTTGCAAAAAACAATACTTTAGAAAGGAACAGGCAGTACACAATAAATATTTCTATAGATGAGATAGCTTGGGGTTTCTTAAGAAACAATCTAACAGTATTTATATGGACTGGCTATGCAATAGATGATGAAGATAATGAATATGAGCTATAGAATAGTGACAGAAGGCAGACAATGATGAAAGAATTATAGAACATAGTGACATCGCTTGGCCTTGGATCCCTGGACTGTCCGTTGGATACTCATACTCGTAACACTTTCGATAGAACCTAGTTCACACAAGCTAAGAGGGATTATTTGGTCATGCCAATAAGCATAACTGAGAACGAGGCAGCATCCTAGGTTTCTGATATGAGGAAAACAAAATAAGTCCAATGAGTGTCAACAAATCCATCTGCATATTTATCACGAGTTTGAGTTATTAACTAAAAAATGGGTTTCAGTGAATAAGCTCTTTCATGAGAATATTGACAACTACTGTAAACGTAAATTGTAAAAGGATTTTTCTTTTTTGAAATTGATTGTAAAAGGATTTTCCATATAGTAGTAGTTTTTTTTTTTTAATCACCCTTCTGGTTATGGCACATGTGCAGGTGACATAACAAGGATTTCTTACCTTAGAAAATGATTCAGGATTTAGGGATGGAAGTGGGATAATACCCAGATGAATTTTAATATTTAGATATGGTGCAACAGGTTATTATTAAAGATGTTGGAGATAATGGTTTGCATTTCATTGAATAAATGTGAGGTATATATACACGTACAAGATGAGATTGAGTTATTGACCAAAATCTCAATTAACAGCTAATCAAATATTCTAGATTTAACTAATTACCTAATCTATGGGATTGGGTTGTTGACCAGAATCTCAATTAACAGTCAATCAAATATTCTAGATTTAGCTAATTACCTAATCTATGGGATTTGCTATCAATTCAAAATATTTACAATACCTATAGAAATACACAATTAATTAATTAATAAATTAATTCCTCTAATATGCCCCTCCAAGGTGGAGCTCGGTTGGAGAGTCCAATCTTGATTTTCAAAAGTTGAAAGCGAGTGCGTGGAAGAGGCTGGGTCAAGACACCAGCTAGTTGATCTTCGCAGGACACATGTGTGACACGTAAAGCTCCACTCTGTACTTAATCACAAATAAAATGATAATCAATTGCAACATGTTTCATTCGTGAATGGAAGACAGGATTGGAACAAAGATGAGTTGCTCCAACATTGTCACAATAGATAACCTGAGCAGAAGGAATATAAATGCCAAGTTCAGTTAGAAGAGAACAAATCCAATGTAACTCAGCAGCTGTAGAAGCGATAGCATGATATTCAGCTTCAGTGGAGGAGCGCAACCGTGCGTTGTTTCTTGGAGGACCAGGATATCGGATTGCGACCAAGGTAAACAATATAAGCACTGGTGGACGTGTAGTCATTCTTATTACCGGCCCAGTCAGCATCGGAGAAGGCATGAAGAGATAGAGATGTTTGACGGTGCAAGGCAAGACCGTGATCAGTTGTTCCATAAAGATAGCGGAAGCAACCGCTTGACAGCATTCCAATGATCAGTAGTAGGTCGATGCATGAATTGAGACAACTTATTAATGGCATATGCAATATCAAGGCGAGTGAGGCACAAGTATTGGAGACTTCCAACAACTGATCTGTATTCAGAAGGATCTGTCAAAGCAGTGCCGAAAAGAACTGTAAGTGTTGGCTCGGTGGCAAGTGGAGTGGTGACAGATTTGGCCTCTGTCATATTTGTGAGAGCGAGAAGATCTATGATATATTTCTGCTGAGAGAGAAGTAAACCAGTAGAGGTAGTGACAACCTCAACACCAAGGAAATAAGTCAAATCACCAAGGTCTTTGATGGAAAATCTTTTGCCAAAGAGATCAATAAACTGTTGAATAGTAGCGGCATTACATCCAGTAATAATTATGTCATCAACATACACAAGGAGATAGATTAGATTACTGCTGGTGTTGAGGACAAAGAGTGATGTGTCCGCATGAGAGTTCGTAAATCCAAAGGCTACAAGAAATTGTCTTAGCTCATGGTACCAGGCCCGTGGTGCTTGTTTGAGACCATATATAGCCTTGCGTAACTTGCAGACATGTGTGGGATTATCATGATCAAGAAAACCTGGTGGTTGTGCCATGAAAACATCTTCAGAGAGATGACCTTGTAGAAAAGCATTGTTGACATCAAGTTGATGAAGAGACCACCCTCGACTAACAGCAAGACTGAGAACCAAGTGAATAGTTATAGGTTTGACAACCGGACTGAATGTGTCATGATAATCAACACTGGGACGCTGATGGAATCCTTTAGCAACTAATCGGGCTTTGTACCTGTCAATTGAGTCATCAGGTAAACGTTTAATTCTAAAAATCCATTTACAACCAACAAGATTTTGCGTCGAATCGAGGGGACAAGTTCCCATGTTCCATTCCGGACAAGAGCATCGTACTCTTCAGACATAGCCTGACGCCATTTAGGATCTTTGAGGGCTTGGGTGAATGTGTGCGGCTCAAGTTGATGGATCGAGGTGATGGTAGCGATAAGATTAAGTTTTTGAATGGGTCTATGGATGTTGTTCTTAGCACGAGTGGTCATGGTATGGGTGTTGGTGGGTAGGTTTGGAGTAGGGAAGTCTGGGCGATTGGATGGCGGGGCTCAGTCTACCAAAGTTTGGCTGAGAGGAAGTGGGGTGTCGGTTATGAGACATGGAGTTTCGGAGGATGTGGCGTGGATGGAGGATGTGGAGTGGTCGATCGGAGATTGGCTGTGAGATAGATCCGAGTCCAGGGGCGAGGCTGTAGAGGATGTGTTGAGTGGCGCAACCATAGTGGGAAGAAATGACGTAGATGGAAACCAATTTGGGAGTGTTTCTGGATTTGGACGACTGAGATGACTTTGAATGGATTTGAATGGAAAGACAGATTCCACAAATTTGACATGTCGGGATGTGTAGATTTTGAAAGTGGAAGGATCAAGATAGAGATAGACACTTTGGGTGAGGGAGTACCAAACAAACACACAAGGGATGGATCGAGACTCAAGTTTATGACTGGAATAGGGACGAAACCATGAATAGTATAAACAACCAAAGATACGGAGTTTTGAGTAGTTTGGTGGAGAGCAGAAAATGGACTCATAAGGAGAGGAGAGGGAAAGTGTGGGTGTGGGCATGCGATTAATGAGGTACACAATGGTTGCAAAGGCATAGTTTCAATATATGAGCGGAAGTGAGGCATGAGTGAGTAGAGAAAGACCTGTTTCAACAATATGTGGATGTCGGCGTTCGGAGAGACCATTGTGTTCAGGTGTATGTGGGGGAGATGTGAGATGAGAAATTCCATGAAGGGATAGAAATTGATCTAATGCTTGATATTCCCCACCGTTATCGAAGTAAAGAGTGACAATAGAGTGTTTGAAGTGATTTTCTACTAGTGCTTTGAAACGAATAAAGACATCACAGACATGAGATTTCTTCTTTAAGGGGTAATACCATACATAACTTGTAAAGTGATCAACGAAAATAACATAATACTTAAAATCATCAACAGAATAACGGGAGAGGTCCAGACATCAGAAAATATGATATGTAAGGGGTGAGATGAAACAATTATAGATGTAGAAAAAAGAAGCTTGTGAATTTTATTGCTTAAACACGCATGACAATGAGAGTTTTGTGACATAGAATAAGGTAAAGAAAATGTTGACATAATATGCTGAAGAATAGGTGATGATGGATGACCTAATCGAGAGTGCCACTCGGAGGAAGTGGTCTTGACACTGGAAAAGGCAACGAGCGGAGAAGACAATGTTGGAGAGGAGGTTGGCCACTCATACACGCCATCTTTAGTGTTTCCTGTCAAAAGGATTGCCCCCGTACTCAGATCCTTTACATGAAAGACAGTGGGTAAAAATTCAATAGCAACATGATTAGTATTACAAAATTGATAGATAGAAATAAGGTTCTTTTTCATGTTAGGCACACAAAGGATATTATGTAAATTAAAGGTGGGAGTAGGAGTGGGAAGGGTGGTAGAACTGGTATGGGTAATGTGAAGACCCGAGCCATCGCCGATCATAACGTCATCAGATCCTTCATAAGGAGTATGAAGTGAAAGATTATTCAAATCCGTAGTAATATGGTGCGACGCCCCACTATCAAGTAGCCACGTGGGAGTGTCGGTGGTCTCAAGAGATGCAAAGTGTGCACGCGGTTGCCATGGAGAAGCAGGACGTGTTGCCAGTGGAGTCGATGAGGATTGGGTGTTGACAAGTCGATAAATGGAGCATCGTTTGACAGTGTGTCCTTGAACACCACATCCTTGGCAATACCCAAGATATGGATGTGGTGGAAGACGATCATTACGAGGAGCATTGGATTGTTGTCTTTGATTGGGAAAGGAGGTTGTGGAAGGTGCAGAGATGTCTTCGGAAGCCATTATGGTTGAAGAAGAACGCGGAGAATTGTGAGACAAAGAAACAGAAGAGAGAAGGGGGAAAAGACAGGTCAGAAACGTGGTGGCTCTGATACCATAAAAATGTTGAAGATAATGGCTTGCATTTCATTGAATAAAAGTGAGGTATATATACACGTACAAGATGAGACTGGGTTATTGACCAAAATCTCAATTAACAGCTAATCAAATATTCTAGATTTAGCTAATTACCTAATCTATGGGATTGGGTTGTTGACCAGAATCTTAATTAACAGCTAATCAAATATTTTAGATTTAGCTAATTACCTAATCTATGGAATTTGCTATCAATTTAAAATATTTACAATACCTATAGAAATACACAATTAATTAATTAATAAATTAATTCCTCTAATAATTATGTACGTGGGTAAAGTTCAACCTTCAGTTCTAGAACAAGAAAGACCATTATTAATCAATAAATTGTGTGTTAAGTTCACCTTCAGTTCTAGAACAAGAAAGACCATTATTAATCAATAAATTGATTGAATCACGATATGTTAGTTGGGATCTTTAGAATACTAGTAATTTTCACATTCATAAGTTGCACAATGCTAAGACATTGTTATAGTACATCAACATTTTAAAATGTAAAATTATTAAAGTACAATATACGAAATCAATTAATATGCAGATTTTGTAAAAGGCGAGTTTAATGCTATATACATATGTGCTACAAGAGTGAAATATTGCATGATAACATCATATATTAAGTTTTTGTGGTGCTTTTACAAGGAAAGGAAACTCACACCGAATAAATTTTTGAGAAACAAGGTCTGTGACATTTTCTCTTAAAGTTCTTATCCCCAACAAAGAAAAAAGAAGAAAAAGGCAGTCACACAGGGCACATGCCTTACCCCTAAACTAGGCTTAAGTAGCTCAAGTATAACCAACTAGATATTACTTAACAGACATATATTCAGTGCAACTATTACGTAAAACCAAGCAAATCAAGCTCATCAACATCACATCCACAATCTTCAGTCAGAAAGCATAGGAAAAAACATTAGTTACTACAGGAACTATAGTTAAATCCACCATCATTCCAAAAATTCGTTAGTTGAAAAGTTGATCAAACTTGAACTTCCAGAAAATATTCATTGAACAACCTCCCATCTTTATGGGGGGCACATAATTTTTCTAGTAGAAAATTTATAGTGCTATTGGTTAAAAATTAGGTAAAACTGTTGAATTCATGAATGTTTGAATACTAAATTTTTGAGTCAATGCACTAGTTCAAAAATAAATGAATTAAGTGAATGGAAAATAGCTTCAAAGTAGAGTGCATAGTAAAGAAAACAAAAGAAAAGAGAAAAAAATAGTCCCACATTGGATAGAGTGTTGCTAGGATGTGAGTTTGTATATGATTGTTTGTTCCATGTCATTGCTTATGTAAGAAGAGAAGAAACTTTGAGCACCATGGGTGGTGCTACGCACGCGTGTGTAAGAGCGAATGGGCGTTTAGGGCGGTGGATTCTGAATCGACTTTGTCTTTTAGACAGAAGTCTTCTATGTCAATCATCTTCCATTCATCTTTTGCATACACTCACTTCCAATCAAGTAAAGTATTCTAATTCTGTTTTCATTTTTATTAGTTAATTAACCTATATATAGATATTCTACTACTTTCTAGTAGATAATAAAATCAATTCAGATTGAGAATATTTTTTTAACTCTGTCTCTAGATTTAATTAATAACAGTAGGTAATAAGATATAATTTTTATTAGTTTTATTGCAGTATTTATACCTATATACAGTTCTGAATTTTTTTTATATATAAATCAATTCAAATTTCTTCTATAATATCATCTTTTTGGTTGAAATAGAAAACATATATTTCTAATCTTTTTACAGTAATAATTCTGTCTATCTATATCTAAAACAACCAACAATCTTAAAACTGATCTTTTTGTTTTAGATTAATTTTGAATACTGTTGTGTAACTAATTAGAATGATGTCATAATAGTATTCAATCACTAGTTATTTTATATCAAAATCTAATTACTCCTGGAAAAAGATAATTACATTCTATTTAGAGACAGAAAGATTTATTTAAGAAATCTTATATGATACTATGGTCTGAAGTAAGAATTGATTTTCAAGTTTTTTATTAGAAAGTTAAAATTTGTTAAAAAATTAAGATAGATAAAATTTTGTATCTGTAAATAACCACTATATCTATATCTGATATGTCTACTGTTGTAACTCTTATCATGATCACTCCAACTGTGCCCTCAAACCAATATGAGAAACCAGAAAAATTCAGTGACACATATTTTAAGAGATGGTAACAGAAAATATTATTCTATCTCACTACACTAAATCTGACTAAGTACTTGAAGGAGACTGTGCCGACTCTTATAGAAGATGATCAACAGTCTGCTAAAGTGGTTGATGCATAGAAATATGCTGACTTCTTGAGTAAGAATTATATCCTCAATGGATTGGACAATATACTATATAATGTATATAGTTCAATTGCTACTGCTAAGGAACTTTGGAAGTTCTTAAATAAGAAATATAATACAGAAAATGCCGACTCTAAGAAATATATAGTCGGTAAGTTTCTGAATTATAAAATAGTTGATTCTAAAAATATAATCAAGCACGTACAAGATCTTCAAGTGATTATTCATGAAATTCATGCTGAAGGTATGACTATTAGGGAATCATTACAAGTGGCTGTAATTATTGAAAAATTGCCACCATCTTGGAAAGAATTCCTATATTACCTAAAGCATAAATGAAAAGAAATAACACTTGAACATCTAATTGTACGTTTGAGGATTGAAGAAGATAACCATTTTTTTGAAAAAAAATTGGAAATCCATACAATGTTTCTAAAACTAACATTATGAAAAATTCCAATAAGTATAATGACAGGACGCGAAAGCACAATGGTGAAGGCTCTAAGAGTGGTGACTCGAAAAGATTCAATGGCAAGTGCTACAACTGCAACAAGCCTGTACATCATGCAAAGGACTGCCGTGTGCGCAGGGCACCAGATTCTTCGAAGAAGAAGAAGAAGTATCCGAATACAAATTTGGCCGAAGAAGAAAATCTTTATGTAAATATAAATATAAACTGTACATCTGTTGTCTCAGAATTTAACCTAATTGGTGGTAATTTCAAACAATGATGGGTTAACACTGGGGCCACTCGCCACATCTACGCCAACAAGTTGATGTTCTCTACATATAAACATGTAGAAGAAGAACTACTCTACATGGGTAACTCTACAACCTCCAAGGTTGAAGGACGAGGAAACATTATACTAAAGATGATTTGGAAAAAGAACTTACTCTTACTGATGTACTTCATGTACCAAATGTCTGTAAGAATCTGGTTTCTGGTTCAGTCTTGAGTAAAAAAGAATTTAGGCTTGTATTTGAGTCTGATAAGTTTGTACTTACAAAAAATAGTGTATATGTAGGAAAGGGGTATATGACTAATAGTCTGTTTAAAATAAATGTAATGACCATTGTCCCTAAAGTTAATAATAATAAAATTGATTCTTCTGCTTATATGACCGAGTCACCTCATATTAGGCATGGTAAATTAGGACATGTTAATTATCATATTTTGCAAAGATTAATAAATTTAAATATATTGCCTCATTTTAATATAAACTTTGATGATAAATGTGAAATATGTGTTGAATAAAAAATGGCTAAACTTCCATTTCATTCTATAGAACGTAGTACTGAACCTTTAGAATTAATTCATACAGATATATGTGATTTAAAATCTGTTCTAACTAGAGGTGGAAAGAAATCTTTTATTACTTTTATAGATGATTATACTAGATATTGTTGTGTATATCTAATAAGATCAAAAGATGAGGCAATTGAAATATTTATATAATTTAAAAATGAAGTTGAGAATCAACTTAGCAAAAAGATAAAAATGCTAAGGAGTGACAGAGGTGGGGAATATGAGTCACCATTTGCACAAATTGGTGCAGAACATAGTATTATATACATCAAACAACTGCTCCTTACACTCCTCGACAAAATGGAATTACTGAGCATAAGAACATAAATTTAAAGAAAATGATGAATGTCATGTTAATAAGTTCTGATTTACCTCAGAACATGTGGGGGGAAACTTTACTTTCTGCCAATTATGTTCTCAACAAAATACCCCGAAAGAAACTAGATAAAACATATTATGAATTATGAACAGGTTGAGCACCTAGTTATAAATTCTTAAGAGTGTGGGGTGTCTTGCAAATATTGCAACCCTACTCCTAAAAGGACTAAAATTGGACCTAAAACTATTGATTGTATATTCATTGGATATGCATATAATAGCAGTGCATATCGTTTTATTGTTTTCAAATTAGATCATCCAGAGATACATAAGTACTATATTATTGAATTTAGGAATGTAGTATTCTTTGAGAATATTTTTTTTAGTAAAGAATATGAACCAAGTTCTCCTAAAAAGACTTGTATTGAAGTTATAAGAGAAACATAATATGATTCTGGAAATAAAAGTAATGAGAATGAATGTAGACGGAGCAAAAGGGCCAGGGTTAATAAATCATTTGGTCCGGATTTTCTAACATATTTATTAGAAAAGAAACCTCAAAGTTATAAAGAGATTATGTCTACACCTGAAACTCCATTTTGGAAAGAAGCCATAAATAGTGAAATTGAATCAATTATTCAAAATGACACCTGGGAACTTGTTGATTTTCCTTCAGAAAGTAAACCATTAGGTTATAAATAGATCTTTAAGAGAAAGATAAAACCTGATGGGTCTATAGATAAATACAAAGTTAGACTTGTAGTAAAAGGCTATAGACAAAATAAAGATATAAATTATTTTGATACATATTCACCAGTAACAAAAATAATATTTATAAGATTAATAATTGCTTTTGCAGCATTATATAATCTTGAGCTTCATCAAATGGATGTAAAAACAACATTATTAAATAGTGAATTAGATGAAGAAATTTACATGGAATAACCTAAAGGGTTTGTAGTTTTAGATAAAGAAAAGAAGGTGTGTAGATTTGTTAAGTCACTGTATGGACTTAAACAAGCACCTAAACAATGACATGAAAAATTTGACCAAGTTATGTTGTCAAATGGATTTCGTTATAATGAATGCGATAAATGTGTATATGTAAAAGGATATATGCACAACTATATCATTGTATGTTTAACGTGGATGACTTGATTATCACCGGTAGCAGTGTTGCTCTAATTAAAGAGATAAAAATTATGTTAACATGAAAATTTGATATGAAAGACTTAGGTATTGCAGATGTTATTCTTGGTGTAAAATTTTCAAGACATCTGATGGATATATCTTATCCCAGTCACATTATATTGAGAAGATACTCGAAGAATTTGACAAAATAATGATATAGTTATGACACTTGTTGATATGAGTCTACATCTTATAAAGAATATAGGTGCTAGTATATTTCAATTAGAATATTCTCAGATCATTGGCAGTCTTATGTATTTAATGAACTGCATAAAACCTGATATTGCATACTCAGTAAACAAACTGAGTTGATTTACAAGTAATCTAGGGGAGAACCACTGGAAAGCAATAGTTAGAGTACTCAAATATCTGAGGTACACTAATAACTATGGGTTGCACTATACAAGATATCCAACAGTGATAGAAAAATACATTGATGCTAACTGGATTATGGATTTTAAAGATATAAAATCCACAAGTAGATATGTATTTACTATTGGATGTGCAACTTCTCTTGAAAATCTTTAAAACAAACGTGTAGAGCCAGATCCACTATGGAATCTGAGTTTATCACTTTAGATAAAACTGGAGAAGAAGCAGAATGGTTTTGAAACTTTTTAGAAGATATTTCAATGTGGCCTAAACCTATGTCAACAATTTGTATCCATTGTGATAGTCAATCAGCAATTGGAAGGGCACATAATGTATTGTATACTGGAAAATCACGACATATAGTCATAGACATGATACTATAAGATAGCTGCTTACAAACGGAATAATATCTCTTGATTATATAAAATCAAAAGATAATATTGCAGATCCATTAACATAAGGCTTGACCAGAGATCAAATATATAAGTTATCGAAGGGAATGGGATTACAACCTACTAAATAGAGTAATTCTATAATGGCAACCCAACCTAGCTGACTGGGGATCCCAAAATCTAGGTTCAAAGGGACAACCGAATTGTGGGGGACTCGTAAGAATCAATCAGGAAATAATTCCTATCTCATTTCTATGATAAAATGGTGATTAACCTGCAATGTGTAAGGATAAGCTAAATCTTTTAATGATCCTTATATCTTAGAAATCCAAGTGGAGTATGACAGAATACTCTTGATAAGAGATCACCTATATGAGTGTGAAGGGGCCGCTTCTATGAGAATGATAAAGGCTAAATTCTCTAGAGCACTCAAACAATTATCAGGTTGTCCAGGGCCAAAACAGACACACCATAAAGAATCTATTAAAGTTGAAAAAAATCATGTGAATATTATTGTCTTAGTTTACATCAAAAGCTGAACAGTTTAAAAACATCGTGTTCACTGATTAGCGAGTAAACTCGATAATATTTTACTAAGGAAGGTTCAAAGCCAAAAGCCACCTCTCCCGGTACAGCAACTTTCTATTATACTCTCTGTTGATTTGCATTGAGTCTAAGTCATTTTCATTTATATGGGAGATTGTTAAATTTATGTATGTTTGAACATTAAATCTTTGAGCCAATTCACTAGTCAAAAAATAAATGAATTGGGTTAATAGAGAATAGCTTCAAAGTGGAGTGCATAGTAAAGAGAACAAAAGGAAGGAGGAAAAAATAGTCCCACATCGGATAGATATTGCTAGGATGTGGGTTTATATAGGATTGTTTGTTTCATGTCATTGCTTATGAAAGAAGAGGAGAAACCTCGAGCACTATGGGTGGTGCTATGCACCGCCCGCATGCGCCGTGCGTGTGCGAGGGCGAACGGGTGTTTAGGGCGCATTGGGTGCTTTAGTAGCTCACTTGGCACTTTACACGTACGCATTGTCGCAGCGACTGTTAGTCAAAAACCTATAAATAGGCCTCTGTCCAGACTCATTAAAAATAAGTTTTTACTTTTTTCTTTTTCCTTCTTCTGCAGACAGAAACTTTGTCTTTCAGACAGAAGTTTTCTATTTTCAGAAGAACAATTCTGTTCATTTATATCCTACACTACATCATACACAAAACAGAGAGCATTCTTTATCAGATTCGCAAGAGCAACAGGATTGTGGCTTCCTTCTTATTGTAGACCGGTCGTTGTATCTTGGGAGACCGACGCCCACTGTAATGCAGAAGTAAAACGATAGAGGGCGAATCGGTTTTAAGTAGATAGTGTCAAACACTAGCTTCGATCATCTTCCATTCATCTTCTGCATAACTCGCTTCCAATCAAGTAAAGGATTCTAATTCTGTTTTCATTTTTATTAGATAATTAACCTATATATAGATATTCTGCTACTTTCTAGTAGATAATAAAATCAATTCAGATTGAGAATATTTTTAACTTTGTCTCTAGATTTAATTATAATAGTAGGTAATAAGATATAATTTTTATTAGTCTTATTACAATATTTATACCTATACACAGTTCTGAATTTTTTATATATAAAAATCAATTCGATTTTTTTCTGTAATATCATCTTTCTGGTTGAAATAGAAAACATATCTTTCTAATCTTTTTACAGTAATAATTCTGTCTATCTATATCTAAAACAACCAACAAAAACTACCAAATCCTTGTATTTTAAAAAAAAGAAAAAAAAAAGCAGTAATTTTAACGAAGAGGCTAGCAGACAATCTTTATGTTATATGAAATCATCAAAATGAAAAAATTCCATCCTATATTTTCATGACTAAGAAATAGGATCTTGTGTTGGAGTCCTCTCTATTGCATCAAAAGTAGTGGATGGTCTAGTATTAGCTATGGCTTACTAAGATTCAAGTCTTCTTCAAATAACTCGTGTATAGTTCATATCAAGTACAGTATTTCAATTCAGATTAATTAGTTGTTAGTAACATAATTTTCTATTCAATTAGCTCGTCTGATATACGTTATTGAATAGATCATGATATACCAAATAAAAGACTTGTTTATTTAAGATATAATAAAGATAAATCTGTCAAGAAAGAGCAAAATAGTGGGAGATTTTTCATGCAAGTACGTTCTTTAATTAAGAAACAACTAATCCTTTCGGTATTTATCACTGAACTCTTACATAAACACATATACAAGATAATATAACAAATAATTCCATGTATATGATTTCTATGGAATTCTACCAAATAAAATTTATCAATTGTTCATAATCTAACTATACTATGTGAATTGATAATTTTAATAACTAGTACATAAAAAATAATACAATTTTGATATCATTAGTAATAATTATGGAATTAATAAAATATGAATTCATTCAAGATAAACTAGTTGATTCGTATAAAATGAACAATGTAATTGAAATAACATATTGCAGAAATTAGATGTTTAATGAGACCAAAAGAAACTCATCTCGAGTCATTTTACTTACTTTTCAATCAACTAGCAATTACAATGATGCAATCAATACATAAAATTATTATATAAATGTTTATTATAGCTTAATATGAATTTAGATAATTTTTAAGAATTTTTAAAATATTTATAAGAACTCAAAAATCAATTTTAAGGTTAAATAGATTTAATGGATCAGCATACACAAAACATGTATGGATTCAATTTGTTGGGTTTATAAGATAAATAAGATATAGATTTTAATTTATGGTTAATTATATAATTGGTTTGAACTATCTTAGAATCCATTTAACTTAAATCTAATAAGAAAGAAAGGGAAATGGTCACATACTTCAATTTGATAAAATAAAATCCAATAAGAAGAGGAGACAAATAGTAAGCAGCTTTGACAAACTCTAACGAACAATATTGTGGTAGGAGATGTTACGGTGAGGTGGTCGGTGCAACAAGAGAGGGAGAATTGAGAGAAATTAGATGTGGGAAGGATTGATTTTGAGAAGTGGGATGAGTTTATATAGAACTAGATTTGAGGAGTTAAAAAGATGCAAGATTTTAGTAAGAGATTTAATGGGGTGGATTTCCAGTATTAAAAGTGGGTTAAAAATAGTTGTTACTGTAGGTTATAATGATGAGAGATTACGAGTTTGGAGTTGGGAAGTGAATAAGATAAAAAGTCAAAAATAGATTTAAAATAATATTTGAATTCGAGTCCAACAACCAACGCACATAGCTTAGTGGTTTGAGCAAGTAATTTAGGTGGAAAAGTATGTGGGAACTTATGGGTGGTAAGCCTCCTTGATGAGAAGCAAGAACATAGTGTTCCTCTAACTCAGTGCTAAGCTAGTGCCCTTACGCAAACAAACAAAAAGAAAGGGAATAGCAACAAGTGAATTCGAAACTCCACAAAGTCATTTTTTAGTATTCTTTTTATTCTGTACTTGGGGCCAAAAAATAGTGGGTTTGAGCTTTAAATAAAGGATAAATTCTAGAAATTAAAATATATAGGCTTTAGATTAAAATTTACTTTAGAATAATCTATATTTTTATTCATTCTTCTAAAGGTAGGTAATTCAAAGTATTATCATAAATATTATGCTATCATAATTATTAAATTAATATTATAATTAAAGAAAAAAAAATATGTTCTATGGATGCAAGTCATTAGAACGAACGTCGAGCAAACTAAATAGAGAGTTTTAGATTATTACTAACAGTTGTAGGGTCTATCAATTATGGAAGTGAATGATTGTAAAAACATTTTCGTCATAGTGTAGTTTTTGATCCATGATTTCTTCCTTTAAGAGATTTCCACATTAAAATTATGTGTTTCTTGTGATTAGTTTTTATTCGTTGATTTGATTTGATTGATTAAATATAATTGTTTTGTTTGAAACTCTAAGAATCTATTGAACTATGTTTATTCTAAATTTGGCGACTAAAGCATCTAGCCAATTGAGAGCTAGCATGGGAGATTGGACTCGAGATGAAACTAAACAAGTGAAAAATAGGAAAAGCACAACCTGCAAAAAAGAACTTATTAACAATAAAAGTAAACGGAAGAAAAAGTGCACATGTATAACTATTTTCCACTTGGTGAAGTGCCAAGTCTACGTCCTTGAGTGAATGTCGATCGATTGACGCAAGCTTATATTGATGAGTGTATACAAGATAAATTTCTCCTCTCTTACAAGTTCTTAGTTGATCAAAGATCGATCAGAATTTGCCCCCACCTTATGAAGAAGAGATGTATTTATAATTCTCTTGATAGACAATCAGTCATCATCCCAACAGAATTGGAAATCTCGACGTTTTCTTGTGCATGTAGAAGCAGGAGACTTGGACCAGAGGAAATTGAGTTGCGGTTGAATTCGATTATACCATTTGAGATGTTCATGTTGGACTATTGTTACTCAGATGTTGTGATTGGGCAAAGCTGTATTTAGATGGATCTTCATGGGCTTTGTGAGTCCTCGTGAACCTTTAATGGGGCCTTATAATCTCCTATGCTTGGATCAATCAATTTTTGAATCTATAATAGCTATCTAATCTTGAGTTCATTCTAATAAGCTCTTGCAGTAATTAACTCAGAGCATGGTAATCAAATAACTTATGTCTAGCGACTTGAAAAAGTCTTCACCTTGATCCTCAGAACCAAGTGAACATATATGAACGTCTGAATCATCGGAACTCATACCCAAAAATTCGCTCCCTAATATTAAATGTTGCTGAGTTTGGTGCTCAACTTATGCCCGACAGCAACAACTTGGAGAAAAGAGATCTGGTAGCTTTATGGTTTGTTCGAAGGACTTTTAGATTAGGCTGCTTGGAGGCAAATGAGCGTTAGCATTAGGTTGTCATGCTTTAGGCATGATCAGGGGTTCCATATTCATACTCTTCCATAGAAATTTATGGGGATCCAATCAGAGTTAGTTCAACTGTTTTGAGGACTTATATTTGACATTGGGCCACATAGTACCCGTTTTTAGTGACAGATCATGAGAATGTAGGATTCTGTGCTCTTTTATAAGAAACTATGGGAATCCAATTAGGGTTGGTTCGACTATTGGGAGGATTTACATATGATGCTAGGTGACTTATGACCTATTTTTTACCAATGGATCACATGAATGGAAGCCTTCGTCTCAGCGCCCTTCTATAGAAAACTATAAGAATCTAACCAAACTTAGCTCGACTTTTTAGAGGACTTAAGTCTGATGCTAGGTGACATAACCATTTTTAGTGATAGATTGCGTGAATGAAAGCTTTTGTATTGGCATCATCCTATAATTTATTAGGTGAGATTGACGTTCTGTGAGATTCATGGGCTACTTACGTGAGACTAACACTATAAATAGAGTTTGATATCACTACAAGTCGAAACTTGATGCAGGTAAGTTGGCCTCGGGTAGAAGTCATCTTTTTACTGTCGCAAGTTGGCCAAACAAGTTGACCTCCAAGATTGGTGTCTTGTAGGTGAGTCTTGGCTTTTTTGGGATGAGTTTTGCGTTGAATATGGCATAGTAGCATCATGACATTTGATTAAGTAGATGGGCAGCTAAAATGCACTCCGAGATCTAAGGTGTGGACCATGTGCCTTTCTCGATGGGAGAGAAAAGTTGGCGGTCACATTCAGAATCATTGAAAAGTTGGCTTTTAGATCATGAAAGATATGTTTTAGCCATATAGCACTCATACATTAGCGTGGTTGTTGTATTGTTACTTCGAAGGTTGCATCTGTCTTTGGGATAAATTTCTGTCAATTCTTCGTGGGAAAATTTTTTGCGTCCTTGCCATCTTGTGAGAGATTATTCAACTATATCCTTCATCTTCCAACTTCACACTTCACTTCTTAAGGTTTAGGCCTCGTCTCCTACCTCTCTTGTTCTTTATAGTTATGTCTAGATTTGGGTCTTTTACCTCTTTGGATGCTCTGCCTTCTTCCTCTATGACTTTGGATGGTCACTTATTGGATGGGAAGAGAAAAACTCTATTCATAAGTTGTGCTCATCTCAAGATGAATAAGATGGTAGAAAATGGGGCATTCTTGATAGAAAATAGAGTCACAAGTCAATGAAGTCTATAAAGTCCCATATTTCTAACATTGAGGTAGATCTCTTTAGAAAAGAAATCCCTTTCCCTGTGGGTACCCTCATATGATGTTTCAGGAAGGATCAAGCTATAATTGACATGTCAGATGGGTATTTTGGTGTCTACACTTATACCCTTAGACTAGGATTTCCTTAATCGAGTACCCGGAGAACACGTAAGGCATAGACATGGAAGTAATCTGCTATAATCTGAATGTTAATTCAAGTTCCTTTCCTATCAAACAAAAGAAAAGAAATATTGGGCCCGAGAAGTAAAAACAAAAGAGAAAGAGGTTGGCAAGCTACTTGCAGTAGGTTTCATTCGAGAGGTTAATTATCCCAACTTGCTGGAAAAAGTGGCATTGGTAAAGAAACCTACTAGCAAATGGCGAATATGTATCAACTACATTGACCTTAATAGGACTTGTACCAAAGGCTATTTTCCCCTGTTCAGAATTGACCAGCTCATCAATATAGTGTGGAGATATCAGTTGCTTAGTTTTATGGATACCTATTCAGAATATAACTAAATCATAATGGCAAAAGAAGATGAAACTAAGACCATTTTCATTATTGATCAAAGCACCTACTACAACCTAGTCATCTATATCTTCAATTCTCAAACCAGTCAAAATGGAGGTTTATATCAATGATATACTTGTTAAATCACCAAGATTAATTAACCACGTTACCAACCTATAGAGGCATTTATTATGCTCAGAAGGTACAAATTAAACTGAATCCAACTAAGTGTGCTTTCAGATTCACGTCAAGAAAATTTCTTAGCATCATGGTCACATATCATGGGATCAAGGTTAATCCAAAAGATGGCCTCTATCATAAACATGAATGAGCAAAGAACCATACGCGATCTTCAGTCACTTAATAATAACATCACCTTTTAAGCATATTCTCATATAAATGGTGGAGAGATCTCTTTGTTTCTTCAAAGTTTTGGGAGACCGCATGAAGAAGGTCGATGCACTCTAGCAAAAAGATGTCAAATATTGAACAGACTAAAGAAGCATATACAATGTTCGAGGAATATAAGACTTATCTTTAGACCCATCCCTCTTCTCTTAATTCGACCTATGCAAAGTGAGGATCTCTTTATTATTTAGCTGCCCTAACGAAGCAATTAGCTTTGTCATGGTCCGAGATTATAGTGGCACCTCACGACTAATATATATGTCAGCAAAATATTGAAGGATGCCGAAAAACAAGTATTCTTGGGTTGAAACGCTTCATCATCATCGCAATGAAACTTTGGCCTTACTTTCAAGCTAACACGATGAAGGTTATGTTTGACGTGTAGAATCATAATATCCATACCAAAATTGTAATCTGGCTAGATACAAAACTGGTAGGTGGAACTTGCAGAATTCGACATCAAGTACTTACCACGAATCCCATTAAAGCCTAAACTTTTGCTAATTTCATTGTGGAATGCACCACTTATAAGGATATCAAACAAAAAGTGAAAGGGCCAAAAACTACGACAAAGAGCATGGACGAAACAAATGCATAGGTAGTCTACATTGATAGATCATCGTATGAACTTAGAAAGGTGCGGGCATAATTCTCAAGGACTTGCTCGGTCATTATAAGAGAACACGTACATGTGGAACAGATGCGCTATGGCATTCAATAGGGCCAGCCCTTCTTCAAGCACTCACATCCTCCCTGTCATTATGAAGGTGTTAAGAAACTCGCGATCTCGGGACATGAAGCCGTTCTCCCCAACTCTTTGTGCGGTCCTTGATGATATGAAGATTTCCAACAATTTCTTAAGCCCATTATGGGAGGTAGACATCCAAGTTTTCTTCCAATTTCTAGTCAAAGAAGCGGTTAGAGAACCAAAAATTGGGGGTCTAGATCTTCATCACGTCCCTTTCGGGGCTCAATATCGAAGACAACTCCTTGGTAGGATTTGCTGGCAGAAGCAAGGGACTGGAATATGGAAAAAGAAAGTCATCGGCAAGGTACTTAGTATTAAAAAACTAGGAAAGAAAACCCTAATTATGCTTGAGCAAATTTACTTTACCTATAATCTCCTGCTAGTCTGAGGTAGCATAGGCCCTCCCAGTTGAGTCCGCAACTGGTTTGGTGGTCACTTACCTCTTCCATGACCTTAGGAAGACTTTGGGATCTACGCCAAGTCGTTAACTTGGCCACCTCCCCATTGGCTATAGTTGGTGACGGTAATTTTATTTTTCTTGGTTGGTGGCGAACTCCCCGATGCCTCGACAAGTCTCATCTTGGGTTGCCTCTTTGAAGACTTGCCCTTGAAAAGGGTGGTGAAATGATCACTCCTAACATGGGAAGACATCTCTCATAGCTTATCATAAATTGGAAAACAAGAAGTTAAAAAATCAATCAAAACTGGATTAAAAATACAAAATTTGACTACACTAACTTGGCCTTTGGCATTGTTGAACACAACGACGACGACGACTAAAGCCTCTTTCTCAAGGAGAAGTACTCCACATCCTCCAGTAGGAAGATAAATCGTAGAGCATCTTTGCATGGTTGAACTCCTGCATGAACAACTCTGGCTAGCAATCGATGTCCTAATGTAGGTCATTCCAATAAAGCAAACGGTGATTAGATTGAGATCAGGGACACAGATGATGACAAATTTGCCACGCCATGATTTATTATTAGATGGGTATTCTTCAAAAAGGAACTTCTCGGGACTACCAGAGAAACAGTATCAAGAACTCACCTATAAGGACTCAATGATGTAGAAAAAGTTGAATAACTTGATGAGTGGAGATCGTGAATAAAAACAGTACAGGAAATAAGATCACCATCCCCAAAAACTTAGGGGCGAGTTGGGAAAGCCCCACATGGTAAAACTAAAGTAAGTCCGGGTGGAAAGAACAAATTGGGGATTGAAGGCCTATACTCATAGCGTAATAGTACACTCCACAGTGTTAGGAGTTCATATGTGAGTATAGTCATATATCGGATAGAATAAAAAAAGTTCATAGGTTTAAATATAGAGTTAGGGTCTTTACCTATCAATTTAAAATTTTGGGTCAGAGCGGTTCTGTCTTTTGTTTGAAACCCATCATGCTCCCGAGAAGCTCGACGTTTTTTCCCAACAACTGATATTAGAGCAAAGTTGTGTCCTGGGGGGATAAAACTAGTGTGAAGTCTGAAGTGGTTGGGTGTGACTTTGGGTCTGCTTTCCCACTGTACACCACGTTGATGGTCTAGACTAAAATTAAGATCGTACGGATGTTGGTTATAGTAGATGATTGTGATATACTAATAATAAAAGGGGACATTGTTAGGAGTCCATATATGAGTATAGTCCCATATCAGACAAAATGAGAAAAGTTTATGGGTTTACATATCAGGTTAAGTTTTTGGGTTAGACTGGTTTTTAGCTTTATATTTAATACCTATCATGCTCCTAGAGGGCTCAACGTTTCTCTCCAACATAGTAGCCTTCATGGAGGAAAGAATCAGATGACGAGGAGGATAAATGATGGAAGAGCTTGAGGACAGAGGTAACTTGACTCGAATTGTCTTGACCTCAAAACTTGTGGTAGACAAGTATGTTTTCTTCATCAACTTGCCTGACTAGCTTATGATGGCATCATGGTAAGTCTTTTAACTCTTGGCAGAAAATTTGTAGCTATACGTATTCCAGTCAACATCGCAGACACTTTTTTCTTTAAAGATCTCCTAAATGACGTTAATGTGATAGGATTGGAAACTATATTCTACCATGAGAAAATTTACATTGGATTATAGAGAACACTAAGAATCTATTAACAAGACTGTCTGCGATCTAAATCGTATATTTCCAAGTGTAAGGATCAACAAATAGTAAAAGGGTGGTAATCCAAAATCATTCTCTCGAGAATCATGTTAATTATTGTGTTAGACAGTTAAAGAATTAATTACGGAATAAAAAGAAAAATTAAATTTTTAATTAACTAAAATAAAGATTAAAGGATTATAAATTACTTATAAGAAATTATTGGTTAGATAAGTTAACTCTCTCATAAAATAATTTACTGGATATGCTTATTCTTAATTTTCTTAGTTGCATAGATCATGTGATCTTCCTACAGTCGTAAAATATATCTTTAAAGTAGAAAATCAAATAAAGTTATAAACTTGATAACTTGGCTAACTTCCCCTAATTTAACCTATATACATTTTGAGTTTATTTAAGTGACTGCAATCTAAATTGTACAGTCCCAAGTGCAAGAGATCAATAAATAGTATAAGAGTAGTAAGATTGTTCTCTCGAGGATGATTTTATTATTGTGTGACACTAAGGAATTAAAAAGGAAAATAAAGAAAAGATTTTTATTAACTAAAAACTAAAACTAAAGATGTAAATTTACTTTATTAAAATTGTTGGTCAGATGCATGCAACTCCCCCATAGGATAATTTACTGAATATATTTATGATTTTTTATTTTAGTTGCATAGATCATGTGGTCTTTTTACAACTAGAAAATAAATTAATGAAGCACAAAATATATAAAGTTGCAAACTTGGTATTTTGAATAACTTCTCCCAGTTAATCCTATATGAATTTTGAGTTTATCTAAACATAAAATATGAATAATAAAAATAAACATTCAAAATCTAAGCATACACCGTATCTAAAGAGTTTGCGATATATCAAAAACTAAGTAATGAATATATTGTTAAATAATAAAACATTAAATACTCAAAATCATATATAAATCCCTTCAAAAATACGGAGAATCAAAGATATAAATTTTACATAAAACAATTAAAATTAAAAAGCATAGAAAATACATTCCAGTAAATCACCTAGGGTTTGTTACTCCATCTAAACCAGCTCAAAAATTTAGCCATTCATACTCATTATAACTATGAATAAAGAGAAAAGATATTCTTTTATTGATTTTTATGAACGAGTAGAAAAATTAAATCTTGAATCTAAAAACTCTCTAATAATTAAAAAATATCCATCTAAACTGTTCAAAATCCGAGTTACATGGTTATTTATAGCCTTACAAAGCCATAATAGGAATTTTATTTACAAGAAAACTCTAAATTCTCTCAAAAAACCTCAAGAAATCTAAACTGCAGCCGCTTCCTTCAATAGGTCCCTTGACATCAACCCTCGAGTTCAACATACAGTCGACCGATGTCGATAGCTTTCTGATGGTTGTTGACAACTATGATTTCGATGCTTCGATTTTCTTGTATATAAAATCCTGCGAAACACTAGAAAATACTAGAAAATATTAGAGTAAGAAATTTGATTAATAAAAATAATTTTTCATTAATTTCCTGTATTAATCAATAAAATTAGATTATACTTTCATAAAATAAACTAAAATAATTACCCTTTTCAAGCGTAATCGCACCCCAAACTTGAGTTTTGCTAGTCTCTAGCAAATCTATAAACTAAAGAAAATAAATTAAAAATCTAACTAAAAATAAAAATAAATCCTAACACGTGCAACAAGTCCTTAAAACCCTAGGTTACTCTAGTAGACGAGTGTTGTCTCGCTTGCGTTTATAGTGATGTTTTCCACAAGCATCAAGAAATGTTTGAGTTCAAGAAATAGATAAAAGGAAAAATAAGGATAAGTGTAAAATAAAGAAAATAAAAAGTATTAGTATCCTATTAACTATCTATACTATTACTATATATTTTTTATTTTTGCTTTTCACTTCATTTCCATATCAAGCTCAATTATAGATACTTATACAGATATTTATAAAAATGTCAACCTTAATTATCACTTATAATTTAATTGTTCGCCATGAAATTAATCTTTGTTGAAAGTCTCAACAAAAGATTTAATTATGAACAGTTGCCCGTTTACAGAAGATGAGAAAAATAATTCCTCTTTGTTTAGTGCTGGATTCTGTTGTAACAATGGAGGACAATTCTACTCTTCATTAACGATCCGAACACGAACTCTTCAGTTGGCAATTTTTTCAAAACTCATGGATGCAGAAGGCTCTGAATTCTTTAGCATAAGCTTAAAATGGAGATAATCCAGCCGAGTAACCCCTTCTTCAGCCTAGCCTTTGCCTATTTGCAGAGGTCTGGAGACCATTGAATTAGTGTAACTGTCTAATTAATGGTCTCCAAAATTTGAAAATTAATTATTTGTCTTCTTAATCCATTGGATTTATGTTAAATCTCCAGGATTTGTAATTGGCGTCTTTAATCCTTTGAATTTGTAAATGAAACGCAGATCTCAGCCCTTAAATCCGTGTTTTAACTCCTTATAGCTCACGTGGCGTGCTCAGACCCACGTTTGAGTGTCACTGAAGATGATTTTTGCCTCATGAGACTCTAGAATGAAAACGTGACCCTCTGGGGTTCGTATTTTAATTATATTTAGTTCTAATCATAAGCTCAAAAGATAGTTAAAAACACGGATCTCTTTTTAATTGATGATCCACGTGTTAGTTTATCAGCTGGGCCCACGTTTGTATTGAAACAGGGTTATCTTTGGTTTGTATGTCTTTGTGGGCCATAACGCGACCATACCATGCGTCTGAGTTGTGAATTAAATCCACGTTTATATTGAAGTGTGACCTTAAGGATCTATGCTGATCTCTCTATATGAGGATCTGCGTTTGAGGATAAAAAGGAATAACTTCATATTTTCAAGATTTTGACGTCAACACGCAACCCTGAGGATCCATATTTGTAAGCCTTTACTTAGCCTAATATGCAGATCTCTCCACATTTCGGCTGTGGAGAATGAATAACGCGACTTTGTAAGGGTCGTTTTTTAATCTTTCTTGGCTCTAAATACAGATCACTCTTTGGTAGATGATCCGCATATTAGCCGTTTTGGCTTGAATTGTAAACCCCTTCTTTTTTCCTCTTCTTTTCTCAAAATTTTTTCCAACAAAACTCCCTCCAAAGTTTTCAAAATTTGGCAACTTTGAATATGTTTTGAAATCCTTTGGATATATAAAATATGTTTTATTCAATATCCAAAATAGTTTTGAATGCGACTCTATGCTAAATTTGCGGATTCACTTTCAAACGCGACCTTACGTTTAATTTGCAGGTTCATGTGTAAACGTGATTCTGCATTTGAAATTTCAAATCCGTGCTTTTGGGCAGTTAAAACAAAGCGTCGCCGCTATTTTGTTACTTTTCTGATGTAGAGATCTAAGTGCCTCATGAGTTTATTAATGATGAAATTTTTACGAGATTTGGACCAAAAATCTCGACTATCAAATTTTCTGGCCGAAAATCTCGTCCATAAAATTTATAGAAGACACCAAGTCTCTTTCAAAAGTCATTCTGACTTGGATATTTTTGAGCCCTTGAGCTTTCTTCGGCTCCAAGCTTCTTGAAGCTCTTCATTCTCAAGCTTCTTCAAGCTCCTTTTCTCTTAACCTTCAGACTTCTCTGACTTAAGTTCTATTTAGAACTCTTATGATGAGTAAATATTCATCCTCTAGCCAAGCTGCTAGCCACTCTCAGGATCCTCAAGCCACTTCTGGCTTTTCTCCGGCCATACTTCGTGAAGAACCTATTATTTGCAGTAAGCTAGCAAATTTCGTCTCATTTGATTTTTGGTGATTCATCACCATAGATCAAAATAACTATTTTATTTTATTTTTTTATATTTTTGAAAACATGGGTTCATGATCCATGTTTAAGATCTAAAATACAGAGCTTCAAAAGAGCTTCTTTTAATTCTAAAATGCGAGTTTGTGCTCGCATTTTGGATATGGAAAATAGGACTTGAAAACTTTGGATCTTTTTGATTTGAGATGCGGGACTTCGAGAATCTATGATCCTTGTTTTAGATTTTTAAGACAACTTAAAAAAGTTAGTCTCCTTTTGATTGTAAATGTGGGTCTCTAGGTACCTGTGATTCGCATTTTAGATTTGAACAATTAATTTTGTCATGAATTTGTCCAAATCTCTTTCCTTATTTTTTTCCTTTGATTGGTGTAGTAAACTGGGGTTGGCATTTAACAAGACCTACTGACGACACGTTTTTTTGGAGGTGTTGGGACAACCTTAGCATTTTCCATAATTATTGGCAAACATGTAATTGGTCTACTGCCAGGTTCATTAAAAAAGAAGTATTCTGTTGGAAAGATTCCTATAACCGCGAGTACCCTCTTGAATTATGGTAAGTTTTCTTGTTAAAATCTTATTAGTCTCCGCGGTTTCTATCACATAGTTCTTTCCACTTATGTCTCTTGACAAGGCTTCGAATTTGATGCAGGTTATTACTCTTTAGAATTTCTAAAACAATACTTGCACCGATCTAATTCTCAACTTTTTCCCATTTCTTTGGGGACCCAGAAAGCTTCATGCGCTTTATATGAGTTAAAAGATTTCGGGTCTTCTCACCTTTCATCCCCCTTCATAGATAAAGTAAGAATGATAAATGGTTGTAGACAGCTTTGCAACTCCAAAGTGATCTTCACTATTCTTCAATATTTGTGGATCCACATGTTGTGTATTGGGAATATGTATTTGGTACACCAGGTTTGAACTAATCAAATCACTAGCGTCATTGATATTGACATGATTGAGCAAGCAAAATTGGAAGTTTTTAATCACTAGCGAGAAGAAGTTGCTAAGGCAAGCTACTGCCCAAACTTATGAAACCATCCAATTGGAGATAATGAATATTGAAGAAAAATCAAGGTTCTTTTGACTTTGTAGTTTGTAATAATCTTTATTTAATGTATGATGTTAAGTAACTCTTGTAATGCTGAATTGATAATGAATGAAAAATTTTGAGAATGGAAAATTTTTATTGTCATTCATTCAAAGATAGTTGTTAACTTGATGAATGAATTTGGTGTTAATGATCAGAGGTATCTGTTAATTTGATATCATTGACTCCTTTGTATATTGTCTAGAGGTGATCATTAACTTGACAATATGGAGTCAGTATTCAAATGTCCAAATAGATTTTGTGAGAATGAATAACTTTCTTGAACATGATAGAAGTAATCATTAATTTTCCTAAACAAGTTATAATTTTTAGCTATTCAGTGACTTGTAGTATAACAATTTTTTTAATTGGCAGAGGTAATTTTTAACTTAATAAAGTTCGGAGGAATGAATTTGGTTATGTCAGAGATAATTTTTAACTTGACAAATTTTGGTGGAAATGAATTTGGTTTGTCAAAAATAATCATTAACTTGACAAATTTTGGTAGAATAAATTTTGGTTTTATCAGAGGTAATTTTTAAGTTGACAAATTTTGATGGAATGAACTTTGCGTGTCAGAGATAACTTTTAACTTGACAAATTTTGGTAGAAAGACTTTCAGATCTATCAGATTTAAGAGCTTAACATGATATATTCATGAGATTTTTAGCAAACCCCCAGATATAAACGGATTTGATTAGTCTTTACCAATTGTCATTTACGTTGGGCTAACCATACTATTTTTCTCAGCATGATGAGGTTGGCAAGTATTTCATTTGGACTTAATGCCAAACTTTTCTTCTTTCCTTAGCCTTAACAGCTTAAGCCAATTCATATTTTTACCCCCAGCATGATAAGTTGGCGAGAAACTTACTCTTTTCTCATTGCCTTGGTGGCATTGGACAGTTTATGCTTTTACTCTAACATGATGAGTTGGCCAGAAACTTGTTTTCTTCCTATTGCCTTAACGGCATTGGACAGTTTATGCGTTTACCTCCAGGACGATGGGTAGGGGAGAAACTTGTACTCTTCTCATTGCCATGATGGCGTTGAATAGTTCATATTTTCACCCCCAGCATGATGGATTGGTAAAGATTTCATTTGGGTTTATATGCTAAAATTTTTTCCCTCTATCCTTAGTCATAGAGATGTAGGATTCTTTTTCATTTGATGCCCCTAGTGGATGTGTGGAGTTGCACGTTAGCGACGAGCTAGCATATCTTCATTAGCTATACTCCATTATATGTGAACTCCATTTGATTGGTGGACAAATTAGTCCTATTTTGGAGATAATAGTGTCTAGAATGAGACACATTCATTAATCTCTTTAGAGTCTTTGTATGCTCTGGCGTTTGAGTGGACCACTGGTTAAGTCATAACGTTGAATTTTCTTTCGTCGAGGGAAAAATTCAAGTATGTGTATCAAATGATTTGATATTTTTATATACTCTTTTTCGAGATACCGATCGGAAAAATACCGAATAGCTTGTACAAGAAACTGTATCATTCTTTGCTATGTCTTCAGAAGGAGTACTATAAGAAGTTTCTCTATGAAATCTTCTTATAACCTCTTCTACGGGTAGCAGTCAAGAATTCGCTGATTTGGTTGAAGGTGCAATTTAGGGTTATCGAAGAGGATATGTATCTTAAACGGCTCAACATTTGACTTAATTTCTTCTTACTATTACATATATTGTCTTATATAATCTATTTTGCATTTGAACGGTTGAGATTCTTCTTGATATCCATTGAAACCTCCTTCAACATTTGTTGGAGACCAGATAATTAGCTTGGCCTTGTGTGATGGATTTCCTAAATATTACATTAGAAGTAATATTTCTTCAGAAATTTTCCTCTGACCGACATCATTATTTTGTCACCGTTTGGTTTTGCTAATTGGTATACACCATTTGAATAGACTACGTCAATGATAAAAGGTTCTTTCCATTTTGGCTGTAACTTTTCTTTGGAATTTTGGTTAGTTATGATCGGTCTTCTTACTGAAAAGACTAAATTACTTTTCTTGAAAGTTCTCTACTTGACTTTTTTATTAAAGATTTTGGAGTTTCGTGCTTGATAAAGCTCAATCCTTTGTTGAGCCTCAAGATGCTTATCATCGAGAACTTCCAACTCTAGAAGTCTTTACCAATGTTTCTCTTCTTATGTCATTTTGATCACTAATGCAACTCTCAATAATGGAATTTGGATCTCCAAAGAAAGTACTGTTTTAGATCCATACACTAAACAAAAAGGTGTAGCATTTGTAGGTGTCCTGACAGTAGTTCGATATGCCAAAAGACATCCTCCAAGCTTTTCATCCCAATCGCATTGGTTGGATGAAATGAACTTCTTAAGGAGTTTCACGATAGTTTTGCTGAAGGCTTCTACTAACCATTAGCTACAAAATACTATGGAGATAAAATTATGCTTTCGATCTGGTATTTGTTACAAAACCTGGAGAATGACTGACTCATGTATTGAGGTCCGTTATCATGAACAATTCTCCTAGGCACCCTGATGAGTGCCATATGTTGTATATTTATAGCCTCCATATTATTTATTTTTGTATTTAAATAATGCTACTCGGGTATTTTTAATTTATTTTTAGGTAATCCGATACCTATAGGAGATGGCATAAAATTAGAGCTGGATTAGGAAACCAAACTCATAAATGAATAAAAAGAGAGCAAAGTTACAAGATTAGGATGTTAAAGAGAGTCAGAGTCCAATACAGTCAGCAAAATCAAGAGAACAAGACAAAAAACTCATGCAGGAGAAAAATCAGGAACCAACTCCACTGTAATGCCGCTAATTGGCGGCACTAGCAGCCAATTGGCTGCAAAAGGTGGGCCCCACTGGGTGATTTTTCTACGGGGCTTCGACGTAATTTTGAGTTGTATCAAAATTAGGGTTTGATTTCCGAAGCCTATATATTGGCCGCATCCTTGTAATCTAGGGTTAAATATTGAGATTAATCATAGAGGAAGTAGGAGATAATTTGTACACAGATTTTATTAATAAAAATTAGGATTTTGCCGAAGGGGTGATGGCTACAATACTGACTCCAAATGTAACATTTGCTACATATCAATTTTTTTAGCTAATCGCTTCTAATTGCTTTTTAATTTAGATTTATATTGCTTTCTAGATTAGATTTAATTGCTTTCAAGAATAAAAATTGGATTTTGCTTACTAGAATTATGTGTAACTAGTTTTCTTTAGCCCTAGGATGTAGATGAAATTAGTTTAATAGATCTAACATGGATTTATCTCATCTTCTTCCTAAAAAGAAATAAAGTCATGATTTTTCTATAAATAAAAAAAATAGATTTTGTAAATCATAATTCTTTGATAGATTATGCTTAATTCATATTTTGATAATCTATACTTAGATGAGATTTTGAATTTATATTCTTTGTTTTATTTATAGAATTATTAACAAGATTTTCCTATAAATAAATCGAAGAGAATAAACTTATAAATCTAATTTATTTGATAGGTTATACTTAAGTTCGGTCTTTTGATAGGTTATGTTTAGATTAGGGTTTGAAGTTTATTTCTTTACTTTTGTTTATGAGATTCTCTACTAGACATAATTTGTTTTTAAGAAAGATGTTATTTTTTATAGTCTATACTTGCACATAACTTGATAGGTCATACTTAGGGGCACTTAATTAAAATCAAATTAAAAAGATCACCTTTCTATTGTGCTACTTGATCATACATAATTAAAAAGTTAGGAAGGAAGAGATAATTCATTGTTAGACTATTATTCTAATGGATTCGAAATTCTAGACTAATCTTTTAAACTTAGAACTAATCTTTTCTCAATTTAGAAACTCGTAGTTAACTTGATAGAACTAAAAAATTAGTAAGAATTACAAAACACTTGAGATCTCTGTGGAACGACCTGTAAAGTGCTACGCCGATACTGTGCGCTTGCAGTTAAATTATCACATCACACCCCAAAGTGGTATATAACATAATGTTTCATGAAATTGATCACATCTGATGTCTTTAATTCAGTTAGGGGAACGACTTCAGTCCACTTTAAAAATAGTCTATTATGGCTACTATGAACCTATGACCCCTTATTGATGGTGGCAAAATTGACCCAATAATATCTATTTCCCACATTTCAAATGGCCATGATGTAGCGTTGGATGGAGATATTCTGGTGCTTAATATATAAAATCTACATTTATTTGACAAACCTTGCATTTTTTTTGGCATAAGCAACTGCATCTATCATTTTCTTGGGCCAATAATATCCCATTCTTCAGCGTCTATCCCAGAATTTTGGTCATGGCTGATGTGCTCCACAGATACCACTATGAGCTTCTTCAAGTACTTCTTGAACTTCTCTATTAAAAAGACAACGAAGTAGGATTCCATCATAAGATTTTCTATATAATGTTCGAACTTCGGCATTATAATAGAATCTAACAGATTTTCTTCGAATTGCTACTCCTTCTTTGGAATCTTCTAGCAATATCCCGTAAAGAACATAGTCTATATAAGAAAATCGTCAACCTCTTGATTTAAGATCATACTCAAGAGCATATATTTTATGAGCTTCTTGTCTCCTGCTTGAACTTAACTCCACTTTGAATTCATTTTTAAGGCAGAATAATTTCTTGCTTCCTACTGTTATGCATTTGTTAGAATTTTTAGGCAATGCTAAAGTGGCAACCAATGAAACTAATGAATCTGCATAGCTGTTCTGGTAACGAGGCACATGACTGATGTAGAAGTCATTGAAACTATCAGCCATTTTTATAAATACTTGGTAATATGGAAAGAGATTTTTATTTTTGACTTCACATTCTCCTTTGACTTGGTTAATAATGAGCTGAGAGTTTCCATATGCATCTAAATATTTCACCCTCAGATATTTGGCTATCTTTAGGCCAATCATCAAGGCGTTGTATTCAGCAACGTTGTTAGAGCATAATTCTGTTAATGAATATGCTCAAGGGATGATGTGGTTTTAAGAAGAGACCAAAACAACTCTCACTCCTACTACCACCTTTTCTTTAGGTCCCATTCTAGAGGCACCATTAAAGAAAAGTTGCCATACTACTTCAGCAATGATATTTGCTTCAGTAGTCTCATGTGGAGTACCATCTTCTGGAGCTGTACTTCCTTCAGCTATCTCATCAGGGATGTCTTTCTAAGGTTTTGAAGACGCCGGAATTGGGTGCTCAGCTAAGAAATCAACTATAATTTGATCATTGATTGACTTTTGTGGGATAAAGTGTATATCGTATTGCAACAGTAAAATAGCCTAATTAGAAAATCTTGAATTTAACGACACTCGTTTGGTCATTAATATTCTTAAAGGATTAACCCTTGATATAGCATGGTTTGTTTGTCCTACCAGGTAGTGACGTATTTTCTATACTGCAAATACTAAAACTAGGCATTCTTTTTCCGCTGGGTTATATCGATATTCAACTCCAATCATTGTTCTACTTAAATAGTGTAGATGGCTTATTTATGTCCAAATTCATTCTTTTGGGCTAATTAACTCCCAAAGAATGGTCCATAGCCCTCACATATAACAGGAAAAGTATTCCTAAAATTAGAGCTATAAGGACAGTCGGCTTAGTGAGGTATTTCTTGATCTCTTCGAAAGCTTTCTGACAAATCTCATCCCAAATAAACAACACTCCTTTCTTCAACAATCGTGTGAATGGTTGACATCTCCCGGACAAGTATGATATAAACCTGCGAATGTATGCTAGCTTTCCCTTAGTCCTCTCAATTCTTTAGAATTTCTAGGTGGTGGCATGTCTTGAATTGCTTTAATCTTGTCTGGATCAAGATAAACTCTCTGGGAGGTGACTACGAATCCAAAGAACTTTCCACTGGAAACTCCCAAAAAATACTTAGTTGGGTTCATTATAAACTAGTGTTTCTGCATGAGATCGAACACCACTCTCAGATCATGAAGATGATTGTCTTTACTTTTGCTTTTGATAGCTAAATCATTCACATAAAATTCCACCATTTTTCAAAGGTGCTCTTGAAATATAGTGTTCATAGTGCGTTGTTACGTAGCGCCAGTATTCTTTAAGCCGAAGGGCATGACCATATAACAGTACACCCCCAGTGGTGTTCGAAAAGACGTATGCTTTTCATCGTCAGGATACATCTTAATTTGATTGTATCCTGAAAATCCATCCATAAACGATATCCGTTCATAGCCACAAGTATTGTTGATCATGACGTCTGTAATTGGCAATAGAAATTTATCTTTTTGGCTTACTTCGTTCAAGTCTCTGAAGTCAATGCAGACTCTAATTTTGCCATTTCTCTTAGTCATGAGAACTATATTTGCGACCCAATCAGGATGTTGTTATTTGCGAATGAAGTCAGATTCAATTAACTTCTTGATTTCAGATTCAATGGCTTCCGTTATTTCAAGATAGAACCTCCATTGTTGTTTAATGAGCTTCGCATCTGATCGGATGTACAACTTATGCATTGCCACTTTTGGGTCTAATCCTGTCATGTCTTCATAATGCCAAGTAAAAACATCAATATATTCTCGAATAAGAAAAATCATTTCTTTTTTTCTTTGAAAGATAAATTTTCACTTATAAATATGGGTTTAGGATTAGTTTTGTCACCCATATTTATTTGGATCTCTTTATTTTTAGTTGGGGGTTCACGTTGTTTAAACTGAAACTCGCATTTCATGTTTAAATGCTTTGCCTAGAAATCATCTTTGATTAGTGGCAATTCTTCATTATTTTCTTTTTATTTTGGTCTGTAGACACCATATTGATGGAGACTTCTTTAAAAATGGCTCTCACATCTACATCTGAATCGCAACATAAAAATTCAGATGAATAAGCATATTGAAGCTCTTCAAGATTTGTTTCTGAAAGATTTTCAAGAGTGGTAATATATCCAAACCCCCTGTTAGTTTTATCATAATAATCTAGCTTATGGAAAAAAAGGTCGAGGTATAATTCTTCTTCTTTTTCCAAAATTCAATCTCCTAGCTTCGACTAAGTTATATCTCATCTTTTTCATCATTTTTTAGGCATTTTTATTGTAATAGAAGAACTCAGGATTTTCCTGTTCTTCCTCCGAATCCAAATATTTTCCTTTATCACTATTGTTTAGTGTTCCAAATAATATAGGTCTTTGACATTTATGTTTGGGAGGAACTTAAAAGATCACTTCACTTGCATCTCCATCACGTCACTATGTATCTTAAATGATGAACAAATGGGTACTTGGAATGATGCTAAGGAGTATATTATATCTAATTGATCACTAACCGCGTCAGTACCAGTACTTGAGGGTTCAGAATCAACACCAGATGAATAAGCAAACTCTACGTTTTTCATTTATTATCTACTCGCCATCAAAATTGGCAGTGTCATTTACATCCAGGCCTTCAAGGCTTATTAAAATTGGGTTCACCCCCCAATTTTCATCATCAGATCTCGAATCTTCAGATCTTAATTCAGCATCAGCCTTGTTGTCGCTATCTGATTCTTCTGGGGCAAATTATTCAGCTGCTTCAACGTGTCTTGATAAAGCAGTGTAATTGTAAAGTAATTTTTAATTCCTTTGAAGGGTTGATTTTCTACCACCAAAGTTTTCACATTCCCTTCTTCGTCCACGTACTTCATACACTAGTATAGTGTAGAAGGGACAATGAGGTTGAAATGGATCCATGGCCTTCCCAATAGCAGGTTGTAAGATGTGTCAGTATCTATTATATAGCATGTGACTTCCGTCACTGATGTGGCATTTTAATTTCACCTTGCCCAAGGGTTTACAACTATTAGCATTGAATCCAAATATGGTTGTGTTTGTTGATGCCAGTCTACCCATTGGGACCCCAAAATACTGTAGTACCCTTCTTGGCATTATGCTTGAAGCGGGGTCGACTTGAATTCGGTCCATCTCTGTTGATCCTATGTAGCATTTATAGTATAAAGGTCGATGATGTTTGTTATTCTTCACTTGCATATCTTCTAAGGAGAAAGTTATGCAATGTATCTTCTTGGAATCTTGATGGCATGCTGCACAAACTTTTTCTTCTGTTGTTTCTGGAATTTAGACCAGAAACATTTCAGAATCTTACAGAGCTTCTCTTAAGGCTTCTTTGATTTGTTTGGATAGCCTCAGGAGCTCGTACAAAGTGATTTTTGTAGGAATGTTGGTTAATTGCTCCAACACATAAAACCAGAATGGTTTCTTGGAATTTTCCATTGGTTCTTTTTCTTTACTTTTAAGAACTTTATCGAATTTAAGCTCTTTCTGCTTGTTCTTCTTTGGAAGCTGAGGTTCAACCAGCTGATCATAATTTTTTGGATAATCTCTTTCTGAGCACGTTCCAGAAGGTTGCTGTTGGTCTTCATTGCCTGCAAATGACTGTTAGATTTCTTTTTTGGTGAAATTAAAGTCCACTGTTCATCTTTCAAAAGATATGATTGTATCTACATTATATCTCCTTTGGATGTTTGAAAGAGAGATAATCCTCTCTTTTGTTGTTGATAAGGATAATAATTTACAACTCTCATTGTACCTTTAGGAATTGGTTGAACTCCATCTTGAATGGTTGACTATATCCTATCTGGAGCCTTTCCAAATTTAAAAGGCACCATGTTTGTTGTCACTTTCTTCTGCTCTTCTTACAACTTGATGACATTAGCATCCACTAGAGCTTGAATCTTGTCCTTTAGGACATAATAGTTCTTAGTAGGTAGATTAATGATCCTATGATACACACAGTAATTGGGATCATCAACCTTTTCTATTTCTTCAAGGCACTATGCCTCTAGCAATTTCAACATATTCTTTTTTATGAGCAGGTTGAAAATAGTGATAGTGTACTCATCTCTAAAGGAATATAATTTTTGAGGAGCCCTTGATAGAGGAGAGGTCCTTGTTGGAGGATATTTAGCTGAGCTTGGAGCATCTATTGCCATCGTCTCTTCCTCTTTAAATCGAGATGATTGAGTTGTTCCAAGGTTATTTCTTCTTGGTCTTACTCCTTCAACCTCAAGCTTCTGTGCAATTTCTTCGACTTTTTTAGCTTGTATTGAAAGATCTTTCCAAGTAGAAAACTATGCAGCCCCTATCTTGGCAAGAACTTTAGTGGAGAGATTATGTCTGTAGGCTTCTACTAAGGCCTTTTCTGGCATCCCATGTTGACATCTCAAAGAATTATTCCTAAATCTTTTAATGAAGTCTTGATCCGACTCTCCCGTCTTTTGTTTTGTGGCAAGGAGTGCTGGCATTGAGATCTTCATGTCAACTTCATAGAACCTCATCAAAAAAGTTTTTTCCATGTTACTCCACGAGTTGACGGTTCTCGGTTCTAGTCTTCAGAACCATTCAAACGCTAGACCATGAGGGTACTAACAAAGACTCGCGTGATGATTGGGTCATTTTCAGTTAAATGTCCTGTCTGTGACTTGAAATAGTAAAAGTGCGGATTCGGCAACTCTTTCCCATCGAAGGACTTGAATTCAAAGGCTTGTAATTTTCTAGAAATGGTATATTCTCCCACTCCACTGGACACGGCCTTACGACCCCAGCTCTACAAGTTTCTCTTATGAACTAGAGCGTTGAGCTGATTCTGGAAGCTCTCCATGAGGGCAGCATTCGGATTGCTTTCATGTTCTGAATTCTCAAATTGATGATGAGAGTGTTCAGAACGGTTATCTTCTTCTTCATTTTACTTGCCACTAGTGCTTCTAAGAGGAGTACGAGGTCCATTTTCTTTTCTTTTCCCTTTATTATTCCTCGGAATGTGGGAACTTTTGGAAGAAGATTCTCCCTCATTTTTTGTTTGTTCTTTGATCAGAAATTAGAGTATTCCCCTGATCTTGTTTATAGTCTCCTACTATTGCTGGATGACCTTTTCTTGTTCATCCATCCTCTTCATAAATTCTTCAGGATATCCCTGTGCCATATGCGCAAAGGCAGATTTTTCAAGGAATGAATCTGAGGTATGGGATTCTGTGATAGAAGAGTTCCTTGTTTCTTCTTTGTCAGAGGCTAGCCATCTTCCGATAATCCAATAGCACTATAACCCCCTTCTGAAGTCGGGTGTTTCGAAAGAGTGCTCAGAGTCTAATGAGTTTGTTCAAGGAACTCTCCTCGTCTTCAACAGACTTGCACCCCAAATGTCACTAAACACACTCTTCAGACTAGAAGAGTGCTCAGAGTCTAATGAGTTTGTTCAAGGAACTCTCCTCGTCTTCTTTTTATTCTTTCCTCCCAAATATATCATGTTGGATGATATTTCAGAATACTCTAATTTAAAGAATTTTTGTTTGATGTTGCATCATCTTCTTTTTGAATGCTGGACTGGAGACGGTGCAAGTCTGTTGAAGACAAAAGGCTTGCAGGAGTTGCAAAGTAGCAGTAATGGGACAACACTGCATTGATTAACTGTTCACAATGATAGTGAGACACTAGGGAATTTTTTTCTTTTCTAGTTGAGAAATTCCTTAAGGTCCCCTGCATTGGAACTCGTGAGTTTGTTGGTAGAGGCAACATCCTCTCCAAATAATATTTTTGGGATAGGAATGTCTACCCCCTTGAAAATCCAAGGAGCAAACTTAACTTTAGCCTTTTCAGTTGGAGAATGAGACTCTGACGAAGCTGGTATGATTGGGACTAGAAGTCCATGAGTCTAAGCGGCTAAGCTTTCTTTGGAAACGCGCGTCTCAGGGCCGCATTTTTCTATTGGAATGTAGATTTGAAATCCGCATCTGTCATCAAGAACACAGGTCTGTGGCTTGTGTTTAACTTCTGAAATGCGACCTTGAGGTTTGCATTTGGCTTCAAAAATGTGATCCTGAGGTCTACATTTGGCTTTAAAAATGCAACCCTGAGTCTGCATTTGGCTTGTGAAATGTGGATGTAAACTCCACGTTTGAAATCATATATGTACTTGGTGGGCGAGCGACGTTTCTTGTAGGAAATGTGGATGAAGCATCTTTGTTCAACTTTTTGTTGGGGACCAACTTCACTCTTTGGTTTCCACATGAAAATTGGAGCCTCTCATGGTTGTTCCACAACAGTAATTCTTTCCTTCATGGCTCTGTGGAAAGCGCAAGTCTTTCTTCTTCTCAGGTTCCTTCTCATGGTGCGAGTGAGAGAAACTTTGTTCTCAGAATCATCTCCTTGAAGATCGGAGAATGATCATTTTCCATTGTTATTGTAGGGATCCTAAGCCATCCTCTTGAAATCAATGTGGGTCTTGAGTGGAATAGACCCAGAGCCTTGTACTAATGAAGGAGAAATCTCTCCTTTGAGACCAAATTGGTCTAGAGAGTCCTTCGGCTGGACTGTGATCTTTGAAGCCTCATTAGAGGCTATGTTGTTTGAGATCTTGCCGCATTTCCGGAAGGAATTTGGGCTCATAGAGCCAGAGAAGAGGAATTCCTCGTATTTCTCCTGGTTAAACTCAATAATGAGCGATTCGACCATGGTGCCAACTAGAACTTTATTGGATTGAACTATAGTCACATCATTGGAAATGATAACAATCTCTTGTTTGCCATGAAATTGATCTTTATTGATAGTCTCAACAAAAGATTATAATTATGAACGGTTGCCCATTTACAGAATATGAGAAAAATGATTTCTTTTTATTTTGTGCTGGGTTATGTTGTAGCCATGGAGGATAATCCTACTCTCCGTTGATAATCCGAACATGAACTCTTCAGTTGGCAGCTTTTTCAAAACTCTTGGATGCAAATGGCTTTGGATTCTTTAGCACAAGCTCAAAATGGAGATAATCCAATCAAGTAATGCCTTCTTCAGCTAACCCTTTTTCAGCCCAGCCTTTGGTTATTTATAGAGATCTGGAGACCTTTGAATTGGTATAACTGTCTAATTATGGCCTCTATAATTTGAGGATTAATTCTTTGTCTTCTTAATCCATTGAATTTGTGTTAAATCTCCAAGATTTGTAACTAATATCTTTAATCCTTGGATTTGTAATTGAAACGCGAATCTCGATCCTTAGATCCACGTTTTACCTCCTTGTAACTTGTGTGGAATGTTCAGGTTTACATTTGAGTGTTACTGAAGATAATTTTCTCCTCTTGAGACTCTAGAATGAAAACATGACCCTCTGTGTTCGATTTTTAATTATATTTAGCTCTAATCATGAGCTCAAAAGATAGCTAAAAATGTGGATCTTTCTTTAATTGATGATCCACGTGTTAGCTTCTCTTCTAGGCCCACGTTTGTATTGAAACGGGGTTATCTTTGGCTTTTATAAGTCTTTATGGGCCATAATGTGACCTTACATTTGTGTCACAGATTAGATCCGCATTTGTATTGAAATGGGACCTCAAGGGTCTGCACAGATCTCTCTAGACGAGAATCCACATTTGAGGATAAAAAGGAATAACTTCATATTTTTAAGGTTTTGAAGTCAACATGTGACCCTGAGGGTCTGCATTTTTTAGCCTTTACTTACCCTAATACGCGGGTCTCTCCGTGTTTTCGCTGTAGAAAATGGATAACGCAACTTTGTGAAGGTCGCGTTTTAACATCTCTTGGCTCTAAATATGAATCTCTCTTTGCTAGATGATCCGCGTGTTATATATATATATATCCGAAGTATATAAAGAAGAAGTGAGCCTGGTATCTAAGGCAATATACTTCGGATATATATATATATATATATATATATATATATATATATATATATATATATATATATATATATATATATGTGTGTGTGTGTGTGTGTGTGTGTGTGTGTGTGTGTGTGTGTGTGTGTGCGTGTGTGGTAGGTCTTCCATTAAGTTTTCTCTTTGTTATCAACTCATCATGACTCATCTTGTAATTGTTCAGAGTGCATACTTGATTCTAATCATAAGTATCCATATATCTTATTGTTGAATTTAATTTCACAATCAAGATTACGTAAGAACTATTATCAATATTAAGATATCAATCTCATAAATATGCAATGTAAAATACTTCTAATCTTACTTTTTACTTTAAAGAAACGAATTTTTTAAAACTATGTTAGTTAGCTATGATACACTAAAGGACAGTGTTTCTATCCCACCCCCCAACTTAAATATGCAATGTCCTTAGTGCATCAAAAATATAACTATGAAAGTAATACACTAAGAAATAATATACGTGGTTAAAGTTAAAATACACCTGTCTTTGTCAGTTCTCTAAAAAAACTCACTCTCTTTTGTACCCGATATCAATGACACATCTGATGAAAAACTTTTTGTCACTTGCATTTTTGATATCGTCAGAACCCTGTGGTCCCCTACCTCATCGCGTTGTCTTCATCAGGAGAAATGTGGGCATTCTAACTAGTTATTCATCTGAATACTTTGGTGAGAAACCGATAATAACATTGTTGATGATGCTCGATTTAGGCTTTCCATTCTTTAATGACTTGCAATCTTGCAGAAAACGCATCTGTCATCCTTATGATTGATTCGTTTAGTCTATGGAGTGTTACTTCTTCTTTTTGTTAGGCCACCGCATCTGTTGCATTTCCTTGTTCTTGCCCTTGTTTGCCACATTCCTGATTTTGTTCTCCACAACTGGCAGGTGGGGCAACAATATGTTGTTGGCCTTCTTGTACTTGCTATTCTTGCTGGGCATGTCAAACACTCATGCTTTTTCACACGGTGGTATCTGTAAATGGTTGCATGAGAGGTTCAAACGTGTCATCTCGTGATAGATGGACTCCATTATTCATGCAAAATTTTATTATTGGAGATGGAAAAACTATGTGAGGCACTGTTAATCTCGGATGTTGGATGAACTCATGGGTTTGTACCCATGTATTAACTATTGCGAAGTACATGATGAATGCAATATTGAATGTGCGCCTTTTCAAAATCATGTTCAATAACACCACATCGTTTGAATATAGCTCCGTTGTTGCAGACGATGGCAAGATGTTATATTTAATCAAAAAACTTACCAAGACGTACTCCTTTCTAACATAGCCCATCAAGAAACTCTCATTGAATGCAACATCACTGAGACTCTCGCAAAGCTCTTTGAACTGGCGGGAGCCATTTGGTATATCATTCACAATCTCCACAAAATGATGGGTCTCCTCAGGCACATCAGGTACAAGGATTATTCTTGAAATTTCTTGCCCTGTGAATGACAGTTTCCTGCCCTTTACTATAGAGTATCCATGTTCATCTCCAAGTGTCAATTGCAGATTAGCATAGAACTCACACTCGATCTCATTAAATGCTAGCCTATGTGTATACCTTGTGTCTGCCTCTAACTCTACAGCCTACATCTGTGCTCTCAAGGCCAGATTCTCGTTTATCTTTGAGTAATTAACTGCATATTCAGGCCAAAGTTTAAAATCTTCATGCTTCTCCAAGATTTTCTTGTTTGCTATTGCAGTTCTTGTGCTCTATGTAGAAATGGGTTAGAGGATTCCACTCTCGGCCTCTTAGAAGTTATCTGTTTCCTTGGTCTCCTTATACGAGAATTAATCAAAAAATATAATTTAACATGATATTTATTATTTCTCCAAAAATTATGTATGAATTTAATGCTCATTAATGCTCATATAATTATCTATTTATTTATTTAATTTCTTTTTCTTTTTTCCTTTTTAACTAAATAAATAAATTCAATTACAGAATTCCATATTTCCCAATTTCTCTTTCAAAAATTTTCTACTATTATTGCATAAATTTGATATATGACAATTATCAAGCAACCCATAAAATATGATGCTAAAAAGTTGAGATTTTTATTTCTTCTACCCATGATTTTAGCATATAATATTAATAATTTATAAAATTCAACAGAAATCCTCATAACTTTGCTAAACTATCCCAAATCTACAAAAAAGTAAGGATCTAAGTTCGATTTACTCAAATTCATCCATATAAATCGTAGATCTATGTTTTTGAGACAAAAAAATCTATTTTTTACAAAGAACAAATCAAAGAAAAATCAAAGAGAAGAGAACTTTACTTGAAGATTGATGAAAATTCAAAAGGAATAATGCAAAAATAGTTTTGGCTAAAGAAGAGATTTTGGGTGTGGGGGTGCTGTAGAAAGAAGGCTAGGACTTGGTTATGAAAAAAAACTCAAAGATCTATTTATAGCTAGGGCTTTCTATAGACGGCTATCGACAGGCACCTCAACAACGGTTTTGACAGGAGCTCTCGGGCAACAAAATCTTTTACTTCTCAGTGACCCGCTGTCGACAGCATTTTTGACAGTGGTTCTCTGTAAGAACCGTTGTCGAACCAATTTTTTTTAGTTATTATTAGTTCCTAAACTAATGTTATTCCTAATATCTAGTTATTAACTCCTAGTTTTAAAATTAATTTAAACTAAAAGTTAGTTCGTAATTCTAAAGTTAATATTATGAAGATTTTTTATTTGAAAATTTTGAAAACTTTGAAGAAAAGGTAAAGTAAGAAAAATTTAAATTTTTTTAAAAACAAAATAGTTGAAATAATCATAGGTATCAAAACTAAGTTATTTTTATAAGCCATCCCCCAAGTTAAAATGTATATTGTCCTCAATGAATCGATATTTCTATTTAATTAATCAAGAACAAGTAAAAATTTAAGAGAGGGAACTTAGAAATTACCTCGATCCGGTACTCATGACATAACAACTACAAAACAAAATTGTTAGTACATAATATACAGTAATATATATTGTGTCTTCATTTAGCTCGTATCAATGAGATGTCCGTGGATCCACTAGATCATGAGATTCCTCCGAGGACTTTGGGAATTCCAAGTAGTGCTTCAATCTTTTCCCATTTAGTTTGAATATATGACCATTCTTTAGATTTTCGATATCTATTATACCATGCGAATATACAGTTTTAACTATGAATGGTCATGTCCACCGTAAACGCAATTTTCTTGAAAATAGATGAAGGCATGAATCATATAACAGCACTTTTTTAGAACGGTGAAAAACACGGCGTGTGATATGGTAATCATGCCGTATTCTCATTTTCTCCTTTAAAATGTGTGAATAGTCATACACTTAACGTCTTATCTATTCCTACTCTTTTATTTGTAGTTTTCATAATGTACCAGCTGAACTGAGATCGAGATTTACTGATTTGATTACTCAATACGCCTTATACTCTATCCCTAAAGGTAAATGACAAGCTTTTCCATAGATAATTCTATATGAAACATGCCTAAGGGTGTTCTATATGTTATACGGTAAGCCCATAAATCATCGATTAGTCTAAACGACCAATCTTTGCGAGACGAATTTACTGTTTTCTCTAGTATTAGCTTGATTTTCCTATTGGCTAGCTCGACTTGCCCATTTGACTATGGGAGAAAAGGTGTACAAATCTTGTACGTGATGTGATACTTGTTCATTAAATTTTCAAAGGCTTTTTACAGAAATAAGAAGCCCCATAGCTTATCTTGACTTTAGAAACTCCAAAACTGGACAATATATGTTCCTTTAAAAAAATTTAATAACAATATGTTAATTATTGTTTCTACGTGTTGCAAGTTCTGCCCATTTAGAGACATAATCAACCAATAAGAATAAATATATCCGCTAGATATAAGAAACAGTCCCATGAAGTTAATACTCCAATAATCAAATATCTCAATTATAAGTATGGGTGTTAGATTCAAATCATAAATGACAAAAATCATTTATGATTTGAATCTCATCATCAAGTTTACAATACCTAATAATTTGATTGGAGCAATATTTAAACAAGTAAGTGTCTTTGAAAAGAAACGGAGTACCTCGTATAAGAATCATCGTTTGTCTTGTGCACTCTAGTGGTTCGGCTTTTCACCTGCAACAAGAAAATTAATTGAAAATATATGCTCATCATACTAAGAAGTTGTTGTAATTGAAAATAGTTTTTCATTAGGGAATGAGTCCCTAATTGGTGGCTTATCGTTTTCAAAAGTTAGTTTAGAGAAGTCGTCTGCAACTACATTGTCTACTCCCTTTTTGTCTTTAATTTTAAGATCAAACTCTTGGAGCAACAATATCCATCGGATTAGTTGTGGCTTTGAATTTTTCTTTGACAAAAGATATTTGAGCACCAAATGATTTGTAAAAACAACTATATGTGAGTCCAAAATATATGAACGAAATTTATCAAGGGCAAAAACTACAGATTGAAGCTCCTTTTCTGTTATGGTATAATTCGTCTGAGCATCAATGAGAGTTTTTTAGTGTAGTAGACCATGTAAGACTTTTTATCTCTTCGTTGCCCTAGTACAACTCCAATTGCATAATTACTTGGATTGCATATGATCTCGAATGGAAATGACCAATCTAGAGGCTGCATTATTGGCACGGTGATGAGTATCTCCTTGAGGGTTTCGAAAACTAATTTGGCACATCATCTATTCAAATTGCACATCTTACGCAAGAAGGTGAGAAAGGGGTCTAGTAATGTTACTAAAATCCTTTATTAACATTCTACAGAAACCTGTGTGTCCTAAGAACGAACGTATGTCTTTTACGATTTTAGGTTTCGGTATTTTGGAAATAGACTCAACCTTAGCCTTAGCTACTTCCATCCCTTTAGATGAAACTATGTGGCTCAACACAATATTTTTTATAACCATGAAGTGGCATTTTTTCCAATTTAGGAGTAAATTTTTCTGTTGACACATTTAAAACACAGTCCTAAATGAGTCAAATAAGATTTAAAATTATTTTCAAATACAAAGAAATCATTCATAAATACCTCTAGATAATTCAACCGTATCTCTAAAAATACTTATCATACACCTTTGAAATGTTGCAAGCGTGTTACTTAATCCAAATGGCATTCTTTTAAAAGCAAAAGTACCAAAGGGACAGGTAAAATTTATCTTTCCCTGATTCTCTAAAGCAATTTCAACTTGATAATAGGCAGAATAACCATAAAAAAAAAAAAAACTTATGCCTAGCAACTCTTTCAAGTACTTGGTCAATAAATAATAATGGAAAGTAATCTTTGCATCGTACTTCTTTCGATAATCAATGCACATACGCCAACTCGTAGTAGTACGAGTGGGTTATTATGTCTCCATCATCATTTTTAATAACTGTTATTCCACTCTTTTTTTGGAACAACCTGGATTGAACTTGCCCACTTACTATCAGCAATTGGATAGTTGATGTCAGTATCTAGTAGTTTTAACACTTCGGCTTTAACCACTTCCTTTATGGCAAGGTTAAGACTTCATTGCATTTGCCTAATAGGCTTGGCTCCATCTTCCAAAGTAATATAATGTGTGTAAATAAGGGGTTTCATACCTTTGATGTCTGTCATATTCCATCTAAGAGCTCCTTTATACTTTTGCAATGTTAATAGTAGTCGCTCTTTCTGATTCTCATCAAGATGCACTGAGATGACTGCGGAGAAAATTTCCTTAGGTCCAAAAATGCATACTTGAGATCTTTAGGTAGTGGTTTTAGTTCAAGTATCAGTGCTTGGATATCAGGTGGTATCAATTTCTATTTAATTTGAGATTACACTTCACAGATTTCTTTGTTGGGATCCATCTCATGATATTCGAACATTGAGTATCAGTTAAATATTTTATAATCTCAGTAACATATTTGGATTTGAGATAATCAAGGAAGCCATCATTCATTATTAATGCCATCTCCAAATGATTAGATATGCACAATAATATGATATCTCCTTCATCATGGATTTGTTTAATATAATAATGTCTTGCAATTCATCATCATCTATATTCGGTTATTTGCAAACATTAAAAATATTAAGTTCAAAAGTCATATTTCTGAATGAAAATTTTACCACACTATTCCTACAATTTATAACTATGTTAGTCGTATCTAAGAATGGATGTCCGAGGATAACTGGGATATGAAGACGTGAATTCTTTGCAAGTGCAATATCGATAACTATAAAATCCACAAAGAAATAAAAATTCTCGATCTGCACTAGAACATCTTCCACAATGTTCTTAGCCTTTCCGACCTATTGGCTAACTGTAGTGCAACCGGTGTAGGTTTAAGTTCTCCTTGGTCTAGGTGCTTGTAAATTGAAAATGGTAAAAAAATTTACACTAACTCCCAAATCTAGCAGAACTTTTCTATATTATGTTGATCTATCACACAAGAAATAGTAGGACATTTAGAATCCTTGTATTTAAGAAGCATTTCAGAATCGAGTAATGCACTTACTACTCTGTGAGAAATGCTTTCTTTTGTATGTTGTGACGTCTTTTGATAGTGTACAAGTTCTTCAAGAAATTTTCGTATGAGGAGAATTGTTTAATAGCTGCCAGCAGAGGTATATTGATCTGTACTGTTTGAAAATCTCCAAAATATCAACATAAGATGCATTAATATTTTTAGTATTTAATCTTTGAGGAAATGAAATACGTGGTTTATAATATGTGAAAGTGGGTTCTTTAGAACTATGTCATCTTTAAATTTATGCGCTGAATCATTGCCCTGTTTCTCCTCAGTATTTCCTTTTGAAATGTGCTCATCAAGCAATTTATCACTTTTCAAATTTATTATAGCAGTTATCTCAAGTATATCATTGTTAATGGAGAAAGTAATAATATTTATATCTTCGACCTTATCTGAAGTATTGGCCTCTGATTGAGATAGTAGCTTACCTTTTTCCTTTGTTTGCAATACGAAATTGAGGTGACTTATGTGTGAATGGATATCGCTGAGGACTATCACATTCTAACTGTTGATCATTTGCTGTGACTAAATAAACTATTGTTGTGCTTGGATTATTTAATCTATTCTCTATTGTATTTGCAAGAAATTATCCTCAAAATTTCTCTTCTGTGGTGCTTGACCGAAGGTTGATTAGTAGGTTGGATGTATTGTTGAGCTGGATTAGTGGATGGCTTGTTTTGATTATTAAAATATTATTAAGGATTCTGCTTATATTGAAAATTCGCATAATTCCTCTAACCAGAATTTTATATTTATAAACAAGGGTTCTTTGTTGGTTGAGGAGTAGAGTTAAAGCTATCAGTTTATTCATTTAATACTTCTTTAAAATAAAGAATTGTTGGACATTCACGAGTTACGCGTCCATGCAATTCACAAATATCACAAACTTCTGGAGTTTCTTCTATTGCTTTAACTATTTCTATTTTCTTTGCAAGTAGATCTTCAAATTTCCTAGTGATGGAAATTAATCATGCAATTATATCTTCGATTTCTTCCAATTTAGGAAGTCCTCCTCTATTCTGAGTTTTCTCTTTTAATTGGTGTATATCTAAAATATTCTCAGTTTTCCAGACTTGTGAACTTTCGGCAAGTGAATCAAACTAATTCCATACTTTCTCAACATCTTTGTTTAAGAACATTGCACATAGTTTCTACAAATTTCCTAGTTGTAGTGTCTAACCTTTGATAGAAGGTACTTATAGTGCTTCATATCTCAAAATGGTAATATGGGCATTAGAGTAGCAAATCTTTAAATCTATCCCAACACTCAAAAAATGGTTCATCTTCCTTTTGTCAAAAGTTGAGAATTTGCTTTCGCATATAATTTGTTAGATGTGAAGGAAAGATTTTTTTTTTTTTTTTTAAATCTCTTTGCATCTCATCTCATCTTCCTATTGAATTGGAACGTAAAGAATGTAGTGATGTTTTAACTTTATCCTTAAGGAAGAATAGAAAGAGTTTAAGGTTAAGTTGCTTTGTAGTAATATTTTCAAGATTAATGGTAGAGAAAACATCTTCGAATTCTCGAAGGTGCAAATGTGGGCTCCCTGAATCCATCGCATGGAATTTAGGTGAAAATTGAACTACTCCAGATTTAATCTTAAAATGTCCCATGTTCAAACGAAATGCAATGTATGAACGTTGGGTGTCCTATCTGGTTGTAGATAATCTCATAAAGTCCTCTCATTGCCCCATGATGGCTATAGTAATCATTTGTATTATTATCTCTAAAATTATTATTATATTATTATTATTATTATTCATGTTGTTATTATTATTTTTAGTGCTCATGTCTTAAAGTGTTTGGTAAATTGGAAGTGTGTGTGGATATGAGTATGATCGAATTAGTCTACCATTTGAAACTCTCCTCCAACTGGTCATGTAGATTCAGAATCATAAAAATTAATGACGTAGGAACCATAATCTATACTAAAGTGTAACATAACACTATGATCCCCGGCAACGATGCTAAAAACTTGACTGTGATCTAAATCGTACACTCTCAAGTGTAAGAGATCGATAAGTAATATAAGGGTAGTAACCCAAAATCGTTCTTTCAAAGATCGTTTTGTTATTGTGTGGCACAAAGGAATTAAAAGGGAAAATAATGATTGAATTTTTATTAACTAAAAACTAAACTAAAGATGTAAATTTACTCTAATTAAAATTATTGATCAGATAGATGTAACTCCCCAAAAGGATAATTTACTTGATATATTTATACTTTTTTATCTCAGTTACATGGATCGTGTGTCTTTCTACAATCGGAAAATAAATCAATAAAGCACAAAATATATAAGGTTGCAAACTTTATACTTTGAATAACTTTTTTAGTTAATCCTATATAAATTTTGAGTTTATCTAATCATTCAATATGAAAAACAAAAATAAATGTTCAAAGTCTAAACATACACCATGTATAAAGAGTCTATAGTATATCATGATGAGTATTTTGTCAAATAATAAAACATCAAAGACTCAAAGTCATATCTAAATCACTTCAAAGATAATGGAGAATCAAAAATATCAATTTCATATAAAATTATTAAAATCAATAAGCATAGAAAAATGCATACCAGTAAATCACTAGGGTTTGTTACTCCATCTGAACCAACTCAAGAATTTAATCATTCATACTCATCATATCCATAAATAAAGATAAAAAGAATTCTTTTATTAATTTCTATGAACGAGTATAAAAACTAAATCTTTAATCTAAAAACTCTCTAATAATTAAAAGATATTCATCTATATCACTCAAAATCTGAGTTACATGGTTATTTGTAGCCTCACAAAACCCTAATAGGAATTCTATTTATATGGAAACTCTAAATTCTCTTAAAAATCCTCAAGAAATTCAAACTGCGGTCGCTCCCTTTGATAGATCCTTCAAAGCAACCCTCGGGTTCAACTTATAGTCGACCAACTGTCGACAGTTTTTTATGGATGTCGATAGTTAGTCCTGTATTTTCACATATCTGAACTGATATTTAAGATACACTTTGATACTTCAATTTTCTTCCTTATAAAATCCTAAAGAAATACTAGAAAACTTTAGAAAAATATCATAGTAAGGAATTTGATTAATAAAAATAATTTTCTATTAATTTCTTATATTAATAAAAAAAATGGATTACGCTGGTATAAAATAAACTAAAATAATTATATTTTTCAAGCATAATCACTAAGCATAACTTATGAATAATAAAAATAAAATGTTCAAAGTCTACACAGTGCCTAACGAGTCTACAGTATATCAAAATTTAGATAAAGAATATATCATAAAACTATACATCATCAAAGACTCAAAATAATATTTAAAACCTAAAGAGATAAAAAGCAACCAAAAATATCAACTTCACGTAAGCAAATAAAGCACGATAAGCAAATAAAGCACTTACCAGTAAATTTTTTCGAGTTTGTTACTTCATCCGAATCAAAGTAAGAATTAAACTGTTCATACTCATCATGCTATCAATATATGAATAAAGGAGTTTATTTTATTAATAAATATGAAACAATACAAAACTAAAAACATAAAACTCAATAATCTCTCTAATATAGCACATATCTCTTATAGCTCTTATATCTCAAAACTTTCAAGTGAATATTTATAACCTCTCAAAAACCTAGCAAGAATATTATTTACAAAGAAACTCTCTTTTCACTCAAAACTCGCAAGTACAAGCTTCTGCGTCCATGGCTATCCAAATCCATCAACAGCCCTATCAAAGGCAGTTCTTGGGTTTGTGTCTCGGTCAACGGCTGTCGACAGCCAGACTTGTAAAACAGTAGTTCTGAGCTGATATATGAGATATGTTTTGATTTTTTTGATTTCTTTCCACATAGAACCCTGCAAAAATATTATAAAACACTTGAAAAATATTAAACTAGAGAGTTTGATTAATTAAAATAATCTATCAATAATTTCTTGTATAATCACCAAAATTGGGTTTATGAGTGAACAAAATAAACTAAAATAACTAAACTTTTCACTTGTAATTACACCCCCAATTTGAGTTTTGCTAGTCCATAGAAGAATTATAAAATTAAGAAAATAAATATCTCTAACTAAAAAAATAAAATTCTCACTCACTGTCGTAGAAATCACGATTGCACTTAGTATGTGTAACAAACTATTAAACCCCTAAATTACCCTAATAGACGAATATTATCTCATGAGGGTTTCCAACAATGTTTCCTATAAACATCAAGAAATGTTGGATTCAAGAAATAAATAAAATGAAAAATAAGGATAAGTGTAAAATAAAGAAAAAAAAGATATTATATATCTTATATATATATATATATATATATATATATATTTGCTTTTCATTTCTTTTCAATATCAAACTCAATAAAAATATCTACCTTAACAAATCATTTATAATCAAATATCCTTATTTACTTAGCATGATCATTTAAATCATATCATTGATATACTTTTACTTTCAATTATCGTCTTCTATACACTCTTATGATTGTGTATATGAGTCATGTCAAGTTTCAAACTCTAATCAAACTTATAGGAACTCTTTCTCTCTCACACACACACATACTTTTGTTTTTCTTTCTTTTCTTTTCTTTTATAAACACTTGTCGTTTATATGAACACTTATGCTTCTTGAAGTACAAATGCCCAGTTACTTAGCTTATGTTTATAATAAAAGTCTATAAGTATCGTTCATGTGAATATGCATATTTATTGAGGCGCACGAACCCAACTACTTAACACGTATTTTCTCTTATTTATTATCTCTTTTTTTCTTGAAGAATATTGCCTTAATACCAGACCCATTTCTAATTTTTTTATAAATATCTATATAAGATAGACCTTCATTTTAAGTTTTTTCTTTGTTATCAACTTTTCATGACTCATTATGTCAATGTTTAGAGTGCATACTTAATTCAAATTTTAAGTATCCATATATCTTATTATCGGATTTAAATTCACAATCAAATAAAAACTATTATCATATAGGCATCAATATTAAGATGTCAGTCTTGTAGATATAATATATAAAATATTTCTAATCTTACATTTTACTTCAAAGAAACGAAAAATTTAAGAACTTTTTTAAAATTTTATATGATTTTATTATTTGGTTGGTAAAGTAAAATGTATTTATCCACCCCCAACTTAAATTATGTAGTATTCTCAATGCATCAAAAATATAGCTATGTAAATAATATACTAAGAAATAATATAAGAGATTAAGGATAGAAAATACCTGGTTTTGTCAGTTCTGTAAAAAATCCACTCCTATAGATGATCGATATCAACGATGCTGCTGATCATTTCTTTTTTATATATATATACTTACATCTTTGACATCGGCGGGATCCTGTGTTTCCCTATCTCCCCGACTCATCCTCATCGGGGAAGATGGTAGTGTCTTCACCAGCCATATGTCTATATACCTTGGTAAGGAACCAAAAATGGCATTCTTGACTATAATCAGCTCAAGTTTGTCGTGTGTCGATGACTTGTAACATTTTATTGAATGTGTTAATCATTCGTATTATTAACTCATTCAAAGTTTGGAGTGTAATCTCTGATGGTTGGACTATCTCAGCTATTGAACCTCCTTCCCTTGATCTTAATCTCCGTGATCAGTCAGCGGGAGCTCCCTTTGCTTGCTCTTGATGTACCTGCTGCTCCTGCTGGTCCTGTCGAGCACCCATGCTCCTCCAAACGGTCGTATCCAAAAATGGCAAACAAACTCCTTCCTCAAGTAACTAACTTTCAAATAGTTTTCATTGAAAGCATGATCACTGATACTGGTGCAAAGCTCTTTAAATGCTCGGGCGTCGTTAAGTATTTTGTTAACTCTATCAGTAAATGATGGTTCTTTTTCAAGCACGTCGGGAATAAGGATGGCTCGTAGGATTTCCTCTCTTGTAAATGTTACCTCCTTATCCATCACTATGGATTATGCAAATTGGTCACTCGTTGTAAATTTACATAGAATTCACGCACTATTTCATTGTAGGGCGATATGTAATTATGCATCATGTACTCCTCCAGACCTGCACCTTGCATCAGTGTTCTGAACCAAAGGTTTATATTTATCTGTGCTTAGTCAACTTCTCGTTTACCAGAGCCAAAGACTTTTATACTTCTCCAAGAGCATTTTTTTTACTGCCTTACTACCTCTATCTCTATAGAGGAGATTAACTTGAAGACTCTACTTTTGGCCTTTTGGAAACATTTTGTTTCCTTGGTCCCATACAAAGAAGTAATAACAAAATATATTTCTTAACAGAATATCATTATTTCTTTAAAATTTATTTGTCATATATTTTTATTAGTACATATATTATTATTTTCTTATAGTTTTTTTATAATTTCCAATTCCTTCCCAAATATATCAAATATTAGTTTAATTTTATTTTCAATGCATGAATTTGTTATACATTGTTAATCTAGTAATCCAGAAATTTTTATGTTAAACAATTGTGATTTTTATTTATTCTTACCATTGAATTAGCATATTTTATCAATTAGTTAGATAAATTCATTGATAATTCATGAAAAATAGCTAAACTACTCCAAATTTACTAAGAAGTTCACTTTCATGTTTGATCTACCCTAATTAGTTTCCATAAATTGTAGATCTAGGTTTTTGAGACAAAAATATACTTTTATGAAAAATAACCCATGAAAAATTAGAGAGAAGAAGACTTAATTGCTAAGTGATTCTAGAAAATTTGAAGAAAAACTCACAGGGCTAATTTTAGCTGTCGGAAGGACACGAAATTCCTCTTGGGAGATTTAGAAAGGTGGGGCTAGGGTTTGGTTTTTAAGAAGAAAACTCTTGGGGGTATTTATAATTGGGAGTTGTAGTCGGTTGCTACTGACAGCGACTTGGACAGCCACTCTCGGGCAAGAAAATTCTTGCTCTGTAGTTGATGACTGTCGAAAGCCGCTTTGACAATAGCCTTGACAGTCGTGCTCTGTTGAGAGTTGTCAAGTCAAAAAAGAATTTTAATAGTTTTTAGAAGTGTTAGTTTTTAAACTAATATTATTTCTAAAAACTAATTGTTAGTTCCTAGTTCTAAAATTAGTAACTAAACTATAGTTAGAAAACATTTTTGTTTTTTTATAGAAGATTTTTAAAAGAAAAACTAAAAATGATTAAATATTTTGAAAATTTTTGTAAAATTTGAAAACAAAATTATTGAAAACATCGTGGGTATCAAAATTAAGGTTAGTTTCATAAGAAATCCTCCCAACTTACAATGCACATTGTCCTTAATGAATTGATATTTTTATTAAATCTAATAGCACCAAGTAATAATTATAAAACAGTGCTTAGATATTACCTCATTGCGCTGCTCATGGTATATCAACTACAAAACAAAAATCATTTGTATGTAATATATAATAAAATACAATGTGTCTCATTAAGCTCATATTATTGAGATATTGGAGGATCCATTAAATTTTGAGATTCCTCTATGTGCTTCAGAAATTCCAAGTAGTATTTTAGACATTTCCCATTCACCTTAAATGTGTGGCCATTTTTGGGGTTCTCAATATCAATTGTGTTATGCGGATACACAGTTTTAACAATAAACAATCCAATCCATAGTGAATACAATTTCCTTGGAAATAAGTGAAGGCATGAATCATAGATAAGCACTTTATCAAATGGATGAAAAACACGGTGTGTGATGTGGTGATCATGCCATATTTTTAACTTTTCTTAAAATGCGTGAATTATCACACGCATAACATCTTAATTCTTCCAATTCATTTATTTACAATTTCTATAATGGACTTATAGAATTGAGGTCTATATTAACCGATTTGATTGTCCAATATGTCTTATGCTCGATCTCTGCAGGTAAATGACAAAGTTTTTCATAAACTATTTTATATAGTGACATGCCTAATGGTTCTTAAATGCAGTACAGTAAACCCATAAAGTGTCGATGAGTCTAAACAACCATTGCACGATGGATTAATTTTTTCCCTAAAATTTGCTAATTTCCCTGTTACCTAGTTTGACTTGTCCATTTGACTGTGAATGATAAGGTATAAAAATTTTGTGTGTGATATGATACTTTCCATCAAATTGTCAAAAGCTTTGTTGCAAAAATAGGAACCCACATCGCTTATTAGGCTTTAGGAACTCCAAATGTAGATAATATATATTCCTTGAGAAATTTGATAACAGTTTGTTGATCATTATTTCTGCATGCACAAGTTTCACCCATTTAGAGACGTAATTGACCACTACGAAGATATAGACATATTCATTAGAAATGGAAAATAGCCCCATGAAGTCAATGCTCCAACAATCGAATGTTTTAATTATACTAATTGGTGTTAGAGGCATATTATTCTTTCGGGTTAGTGCTCCTACCTTCTGACATGACACACAATGTTTACATTATTCATGTGTATTTCTAAACATAGTGGGCTAGTGAAATCTATATTGGAGTATTTTTGCTACTATATTCTTGGACAAAAAATGGCCCCTACGTGCTTTTGTCTGACATAAGGCAATTGTACTCTAGATTTTATTATCGGGCATACAATGCCTAATGATTTGATTTGAATAATATTTAAATAAGTAAATGTTGTCATAAAAAAAGGCGTACCTCATATAGAAATCATCTTTTATTTTGTGCATTCCAGTAGTTTGGTATTTTACCTGAGAAAGTTAATAATATAAGCATACAAGGGAGTTGGTCTAATAGAAGATAGCTGCTCATGTTTTTCTAAGATTTTAGTTTTTTTTAGATTTTTTATTTTTATTTTATTTTTTTTATTTTTTATTTTTTTATTTTATTTTTTTATTTATGGATTTCTTTATTTTACACTTTGGGTAGTTTTTAGAGTAACTAACTGAAAAAAATAAAAAAAATTGAAAAAAAACTAAAAATAAATAAATTTAACAACAAATTTATATATTTTTATCAATAGAACAACCTAATTACAGATAAAGGATCAAATTTAGATTTGAAATTGGATAGAAGAGTAGATTGGACGATACACTTTGAATTTTATGAAAAAGATTAAAATCCAAAAATAAATACCGCTAGCAGAAGTTTTGAAGCAAGTATACATCTATTTTTCACTTCACAATAGTTCATTAGGTTAAGGACAAAGATGATAACGATTGAGTAAATCTTCTCCCTAAAAGAAAAAGTAAGAGTAAAATAATGGGGTGAGTCTGGTATTAAGACAATAGCCTCGAGAGTAATAAAATAATGGGGTGCGCCTGGTATTAAGGTAATAGCCTCAAGAGTGAAAAAAGAGTATGATCCAAGTAATTGGGTACTTTGCGCCTAAGTGAGCGTGAATATTCATATGAAAGGTGAAATATTCTTTAAAAAAAAGAAAAAAAAGAAAAAAAAGAAAAAAAGAAAAAAAATGCTATGAGAGAGGAGATAAATCATGAGTTAGAGTTGGAGTCCAAAACCGAAGTAGACTATCACACGTGCACGTGATGTATAGGAGCCAATGGATTATCTGTTAGTGGGTATTGAAAGATAGGATTTAAATTTTTGATTAAAATGATAAGTGTATTTGATATGACGCTCGATTTGAAAATTGATAATCTAAATGTGTTCTTGAGTTTGTATATTAGTGAAATTAATTGATGAAAATATCAAAAAAAAAAAGATTTTTCTTTCTTTCGTATAAAAATTTTATTTTTCTTAATTTTTGGTTATTCTTATTTTTCTTTTCTTTATTCCTTAATCTATTTTCTTCATGAATTTTGTGGGTATAATCACTGCAAACCCTCATGAGACACAACTCGTCCACTAGGGTAACCTAGGGGTTTAAAGGCTTGTTGCACGTGCTAAGTGCAATCGCGATTCCTGCGAAAGTGAGTTAAAATTTTTATTTTTCTTTTTAGGGTTAGGTTTTGCTCAAGAACTAGGAAAAGATAGGTGTTGGGGTGTGATGAGTGCCATAATTACATATTTATAGCCTTCATATTACCTATTTTTGTATATAAATAATACTACTCGGGTATTGTTAGTGTGTTTTTCAGGAATTTTATTCGTACAAGGAGATTGCATGAAATCAGAGTTGGAGTAGGAAATCAAGTCCGAAAAGTTTCTAAAGTGGGCGAGACTATGAGACTACGATGCTGAAGAGATTCAAAGTCGAATACAGTTAGGAAAATTAAACTTACAAGACAAGAGTTTCATGTGGAAAAAATGTCAAGAATTTTTTAGATATTTGAGCCACCAATTGGCGGTCTTCCCAGCCAAATAGCGGCCAAAAGTGGGCCCCACTATCTTAATTTTCTCCAATGGCTTCATTGTAATCTCGTAGTTTCACAATTGTATTATAATTGGGTTTGGATTTCCGAAGCCTATATATTGGCCGTATCCTTGTATTCTAAAGAAGGCTGTAAGTTTTGTACTCATTTTTAATTTAATAAAATCAGGGTTTTGCTAAAGGGGTGATGGCCACAATACCGTGCTCCAGAGGTAAGCCATTTCTTTTAATTATTTATTTGTTTTTTTTTAATTGCTTTCTATTATAGATTTATTTGCTTTCTAGATTAGATTTAATTGCTTTCTAGAATCATGTGTAGCTAATTTAGTTTAGCTCTAGAATATAGATGAAACTAGAATCCACAATGTAATTGCTCTCTAGTATTTTTCTTCCTAATTAAAATAAATAAAGATATGTCTTTCCATGAAAAGATTAAAATACAAGAACTCGTAGATTAATAATTTGATAGGTTATACTTGAGTTAAATTTCTTAATAGCCTATACTTAGTTAGGGTTTGGAGTTGTTGATTTTCATCTTTATCATAGATTTATCTAATGATTTAGTTTATTTTTATGAAAAGTAGTATTTTTGATGAGTTATGCTTGCACACCACTTAATAGCTCATTCTTAGGGCACTTTAAATAAAGATTAAAGTAAAAGATCATCTTTTTATGAAAGAAGAAGATAATAGAAATAAATGCATGGCTGGAAACTAGTGGATTCTAGATCCTACGCTAATTAGAACAACCAAACTTCAACCTAGAATCCTTTGTTAATCTGCTAGACTATAGAATTAGTAAGAATTGCAAAAACACCTTAGATCCCTGTGGGATGACCTGTACAACGCTACACCGATACTGTGCGCTTGCAGTAATATATCACATCAAGTTTTTGGTGCCGTTGCCAGAGATCGACGGTATTTTTCTTGCTTTTTCTAACGTTTTACGGGTTAATAGTGTGTGTTGAGTGTGCAGGGACTATAAAGTGCAGATACAGGAAGACAAAAATGATCGAAAAAGCCTCAGATCTGCGCAGCGAAACCAGAGAGTCAAACTCTCTGGTTTGACCGCTAATCAGCGGCCAAAACCGCTATTTAGCGGCCATATTGGTAAAATCCGAGCCCTCATTTTCTCCAATTCTGTATTTTGGTTCCCTGGTTTTGTAAGAAAAAATTCAAAAAAAAATAAAAAATATAAAATATAAATAAAAAATAAAAAATAAAAACTCTGAAAAAAACTAAAATTTTAGAAAAACACAGAAAATATCCTATCCCACTCCCCCACATCTAAACTCAAGTATACCCTCATACACAAACCAAGTGTGATAAAATAAATATGAAAACTATTATATAAATACTATACAAATATTAAGAGTCGTAAAAGTTACGATCTCAATATCATCATCCTATTAACGCATGAAAAGCGGTTACGACATCTCGATCGCTTCCCACTTTCATAGTGTATGCGTTTTAAACATGAAGTGAGTGCATTATTATATCTCATCAACCTCCTACAAGTCACGAAATTACATGTCTGCTTCTTATGCCGTCCTTACTTTTTCTTTGTCCACATGTAAGCATTAATAATTGGGTTAAAGAAGTCTTTAGTATAAATCTGCCAATCATCGTTAGTAACAAGTATACATGTAGAAATATTGTGAGGTGAGAAGAGTACTATAGGATCAAGTGAATGTGGTGGTGGCTCTTCTAACTCACAAAGTAATACGAGTTCCTCTGCAAACAAATCCTCAAAAGTTTGCTCATAAATCAATGGCACACTTGCACAAGTATCATCATACATAGAATTAGTATGTGCTAATTCATCTAATAATATGAGCTCATCTTTGAAAATTTGCTCAAATGAGGGTTCATTATCAATGCAAGAGGTCAAATGAGAGTGCAAACTATGAATCATGTTGATCTCAATGAGGGAGCTCGTTGTGTGCTCATCCATATTAAATATGTTCAATGCCACAGTCATATTCCCAAACGATAACTTCATGAGGCCACTCCTACAATCAATTAATGCATTTATTGTTGCAAGGAATGGTCTACCCAGGATAACGGGAATTTGATTCCGTGGATTGGAGATCAGCTCAGTTTCTAAGACAATGAAGTCTACAGGAAAGATAAACTCGCCGACCTTAATGAGCACATCTTCAACCATACCAAGTGGTCTCTTGATAGAACGATCAGCTAGCTATAATGTGAACTTGGTAGGTTGAAGTTTTCCTAACCTCAGTTGCTCATAAACAGTGTAAGGAAGCAAATTGACACTTGCCCCTAAATCAAGCAACGCCCTATCAAATGTAGTGTTCCCAATGGTGCATGAGATTGTAGGGAAACCTGGATCTTTGTACTTGGTAGGTAAGGAGTTAGAGAGGATATGTGATATATTTGCAGCAAAAAAAACTTTCTCAGGAACATTTCTTGCTTGTTTCTTAGTACACAAATCCTTGAGGAACTCAGTATAAGTAGGAACCTGTTGTATAATATCAAGGAGTGGAATATTAACATTCACCTGCTGAAATGTTTCAAGAATCTTTTCTAGTTGCGGTGAAGGCTTCCTAAGCCGATTGGGATATGATGCTTTCAGCTTAGAAACAGGTTCTTCCAAATGAGTATGTGATGGTGATGGAAGTGATGGAGATGGTTGTGAAGAAAGGGGTGGAAGAGATGATGTAGCCTGCGAGATAGTAGGAGTGAGATCAGGGGGCATGACTACATTATTGTCCCCTTACTTGCCAGATCTAAGCATGTGAATGGCATTGCATTGGTGAACATGCAACTGATTGAAGTTTGAGGACTGGCATTGGGGTTCGTTATAGGTTGACTTGGAAAGGTTCTCTGGCCATATTCACTTATATGACTCGCTAATTGTCCAACCTACTACTCTACATTCTTAATAGATTGAGAGTTCACGAGCAGTTGCTGACATGTACTTTGAATAAAATCAGTTGACACTTTCATAAGATTTTGCATGTGCATGTCAAGGTTGGACATATGCGTGTCAAACTTGGAATGAGACTTGAGAAGATTTTCAACGTGCTTCTCAAGTGACTAAAGTCGCTTTTCTTGTTCATTATTAGACCCCTGTTGTGGATGTGAGTGGTTTTGTGCAGGTGGTCTATTCTGGTTGTTCCCATAATTTGATGCATTTGGATGTTGATAAGCACCCACATTTGGTCTTGGGAACTTACCATTGGCTGGAGGCTGCATGTTAGGGTTAGGGGCCCCCTGATATTGCCTTTGACCCATGATAGATTTGGATGGTTCCTCCAGCCAGGATTGTATATAGGAGCGTAAGGATTGTTCATGGGTTGTTGTTACAAGGCGTTAGCCTGTTTAAGTGTGGGACCCATGAGATTTGTTAATAATGGATACTCTTCCATAACATGATTTGGAGTTCTGCAATTAAAGTATGTAGAAATTTGAATTTGATTTACCTAACCCACCGGTGGAGCACTAGGAGTCTCCAATGCCTCAATTCTCCTCATAAGGGCTGCAATCTTAGTTTCGGCAGCTATAGAGCTGTCGACACTATGGATCCCACCCTTATGTGTAGAAGTTGATGCACTGGGCTTCTCAATGGGACTCTCCCACTGCATAGTCTTCCACGATAGGTCCTTAAGAAAATCCCATGCTTTATCCTCATTCTTTCTCATGAACTCCCCCTGACACATAGACTCAAGAAGAGTTTTGGATATGTAATCGAGTCCTTTGTATATGATTTGACACAACCGCTACTTTTCTATCGCATGGTGGCGGTACTGAGCTAATAAGTCCTTGAACCGTTCCAAATATTTCCAGAAGGGTTCTCCCGGCACTTGACGGAATTGATTAATTTGATTTCATATCCTTATCGTCTTATGCGTGGGATAATACTTCTTAAGAAACACCGTAACGAATTCATCCAAAGTAGTGATTGAATCAGTAGGCATACTGTACAACCACTTCTTGACATTATCCTTAAGTGCAAAGGGGATGAAGCAGAGCTTAATTGCGTCCTCCAATAAGTGCTGCAGTTTAATCATTATGCATACTTCCTGAAATTCACTGATAAAGAGATATACATCTTCTGAATCAGAACCAGTAAATTTAGGAAGCATACTAATGTACTGCGGTTTCAACTCATAGTGATTACCCACTGCGTGTGGAAGTTTGATGCATGATGGTAATGATGTGCGCAACGGGTAACATCGATCCTGAAGAATCGGGATCAGTTGGTCCATCTTGGCACCCATGAGCAAATCTGATCTCATTAATCGACCAAATTGATCACGAATCCAATGTGGCATGAACCAGCGACCGTGAGTGTATGCGTGAATTTTCTAAACTAATGTAAGAAGTAAGATGTGGTGGAGGGATAAAACGGTGGAATAGATATGATCAAATAGCAAATGTGATTCCTACAGTGCCTAATATTTTTTTTTTCGGATTTTTTTTACAAAACCAAGGAACCAAAATACAAAGCTAGAGAAAATTAGGGCTCAGATTTTACCAATATGGCCGCTAAATAGCGGTTTTGGCCGCTGAATAGCGGTCAAACCAGAGAGTTTGACTCTTTGGTTTTTGCTGCGCAGATCCGAGGTTCTTCGATCCTTTTTGTCTTCCTGTATCTGCACTTTATGGTCACTGAACACTCAACATACACTGTTAATCCATAAAACGTTAGAAAAAGTAAGAAAAACACCGTCGATCCCCGGCAACGGTGCCAAAAACTTGATGTGATAAATTACTGCAAGCGCATAGTATCGGTGTAGCGTTGTAGAGGTCGTCCCACAGGGATCTAAGGTGTTTTTGCAATTCTTACTAATTCTATAGTCTAGCGGATTAACAAAAGATTCTAGGTTGAAGTTTGGTTGTTCTAATTAGCCTAAGATTTAGAATCCACTAGTTTCCAACCATGTATTTACTTCTATTATCTTCTTCTTTCATAAAAAGGTAATTTTTTAGTTTAATCTTTATTTAAAGTGTCCTAAGCATGAGCTATCAAGTGGTGTGCAAGCATAACTCATCGAAGATACTACTTTTCATAAAAATAAACTAAATTATTAGATAAATTTATGATAAAGATGAAAACCAACAACTCCAAACCCTAACTAAGTATAGGTTATCAAAAAATTTAACTTAAGTATAACCTATCAAAGTATTAATTTACGAGTTCTTGTATTTTAATCTTTTCATGGAAAAAATCATATCTTTATTTATTTCAATTAGGAAGAAAAATACTAGAGAGCAATTACATGATGGATTCTACTTTCATCTACATCCTAGAGCTAAACTAAATTAGCTACACATGATTCTAGAAAGCAATTAAATCTAATCTAGAAAGCGAATAAATTTATACTAGAAAGCAATTAAAAAAAACAAATAAAGAATTAAAAGCAATGGCTTACCTCTGAAGTACGGTATTGTGGCTGTCATCCCTTCAGCAAAACCCTGATTTTATTAAATTAAAAATGAGTACAAAACTTACAGCCTTCTTTAGAATACAAGGATAAGGTCAATATATAGGCTTCAAAAATCCAAACCCAATTCTAATACAATTGTGAAACTACGAGATTACAATGAAGCCACTGGAGAAAATTTAGATAGTGGGGCCCACTTTGGGCCGCTATTTGGCGGGGAAACCGCCAATTGGTGGCTCAAATATGTGAAAAATTCTTGACATTTTTTCCACGTAAAACTCTTGTCTTGTAAGTTTAATTTTCCTGATTGTATTTGACTTTGAGTCTCTGCAGCATCGTAGTCTCGTAGTCTCGCCCACTTTATAAACTTTTTGGACTTGATTTCTTACTCCAACTCTGATTTCATACCATCTCCTTGTACGAATAAAATTCCTTAAAAACACACTAACAATACTCGAGTAGCATTATTTATATATAAAAATAGTTAATATGAAGGCTATAAATATGCAATATATGGCACTCATCAGGGAATAAGTCTATAATTGGTAGCTTGTCGTTATTAAATATCAGACGAGAGAGGTGGTCCACAACTATATTCTCTACTCCGTTTTTATCTCTTATTTTGAGACCGAACTCTTAAACTAGTAGTATCCATCGGAGTAAATATGGTTTTGCATTTTTCTTTGACAAAAGATATTTGAGCGACAAATGATCTGTAAAAATAAGCACATGTGAGCACAAGTATATGAATGAAATTTATCAAGAGTAAAGGCTATAGCTAGAAGCTTCGTATAATTTGTCTGCGTATCATTGAGGGTCTTGCTAGTGTAGTAGACCACATAGGGCATTTTGTCTCTTTGTTGCTCTATATTTCTCCAATTGTGTAGTTGCTCATATCACATATGATTTCGAATGGTAGTGACCAATCTAGAGGTTGCATCATTAGTGTTGTGATGAGCATCTCCTTGATTGTGTCGAAAGTTGTTAGGTATGCCTGCATTCAGTCAAACTGTATATTTTGTGCAAGAAAATGAGAAAGAGGTCTAGCAATAGTACAAAATCTTTTATAAACCTTTTATTACAACTTTGTATGTCCTAAGAACGAACGTATATCCTTTATGGTTTTAGATATTGGTATTTTGGAAGTATATTCAACTTTAGTCTTAACTTCCATCCCTTTAGATGAAACTATATGATCCAATATAATACCTTTTGTAACCATAAAGTAACATTTTTTCTAATTTAGGAGCAAATTCTCTTATTGACATCTTTCAAATACAACTCCTAAATTAGTCAAACATTATTCGAAATTATTTCTAAATATAGGGAAATTATCCATGAATACCTCTAGATAGTCTTCAACCATGTCACTAACAATACTTATCATACACCTTTGAAATGTTGAGGATGTATTACATAATCGAAATGGCATTCTTCTAAATGTAAATGTACCAAAGTGGCAAGTAAAAGTGCTCTTTTTCTTATCATCTAAAGTAGTTTCAATTTGATAATAGCTAGAATAACCATCGAGAAAGCAATAAAATTCATGCCCAGCAATTCTCTCAAGTACTTGGTCAAGAAATGGTAATAGAAAGTATTTTTTTTGTATTACTTAGTTTAATTTTCTGTAATCAATGCACATACACTAACTCATAGTTGTATGATTGGGTATCATCTCTCCATCCTCACTTTTAACAACTGTTATTCCACTTTTCTTTGAAACAACTTGAGTTGGACTTACCTACCTACCATTTGCAATTGAATAGATGATACCAATATCAAGAAGTTTCAACACTTTGGATTTAACCACTTCCTTAATAGTAGGGTTAAGCCTTCATTGCATTTGATTTATTGGGTTGGCTCCATCTTTCAAAGTGATATAATGTACAAATAAGGGGTCCATCCTTTTGATGTACACTATATTCTGTCCAAGAGCTCTCTTATACTTTCGCAATGTCCAGAGTAGTCGCTCTTTCCGATTCTCGTCAAGATGCACTGAGATAATCACCAGAAAGGTTTCTTTAGGTCCTGAAAATGCATACTTGAGATCCTCAGACAGCTATTTAGCTCAAGTATTGGTGCTTGGATATTGGATGGTATTAATTTCTTTATACTTTGAGCTAACTCTTCATATACTTTCTTTTTAAAAACTCATCCTGTAACATTTGAAAATTGAGCATCAGTAAATATTTTATAATGTTAATATTGTGTTTAAATTTAAGTCATTCAAGGAAATAATCGTCCACTGTCAATGCAAGCTCCAAAAGGTCGGAGATGCACAATGATAGAATGTCTCCTTCTTCACGAATTTCTTCAATATAAGTAATGTCTTGCAATTCATCATTGTTGATATTTGGTTGTTTGCAAGTATTAAAGACATTGAGCTCAAGGGTCATATTACCAAATGATAGTTTCACCACACCATTCCTACAATTGATAACTGCATTAGCAGTGCTTAAAAATGGTCGTCCGAGGATAATATGAATGTGAAGATGTGAATTCTTTACCGGCACAGTGTCGATAATTATAAAATCTAATGGAAAGTAGAAATTTTCAATCTACACTAAGATATCTTTCATGATGCCTTTAGGATACCATTCTGACCCATCTGCCAATTGTAGTTTGACATGTGTATGTTTAAGTTCTCTTAGACCCAGTTGCTTGTAACCGAATATGGTAAAACGTTTACACTAGCTCCCAAATCTAGCAGAGCTTTTCCATGTTGTGTTAACCTATATCAGATAGAATAGTTAGACATTCAGGATCATTGTATTTAAGAGTATATCAGAGTGGAATAATGTACTTATATGCTCTGTGAGATATACTTTTTTGTACATTGTGATGTCTTTTGATTGTACACAAGTCCTTTAAGGATTTTGTGTATGAGGGAACTTGTTTAATTACTTTCAGCAGAGGGATATTGATTTGTACCTGTTCAAAAATTTCTAAAATAATAGCGTAAGATTGTTCTACTGAATGTTTTTAGTTTTTATGCTATTATTTCTAAAATAATAGCATAAAATTTCAAAAGTTTCAAAATTAATATTTTTAGTTGTTAATCATTGGGGAAACGGTACAAGTGGCTTGTAACTTGTGTAAGTGGATTATTTAGAATTATCATCTTTAGATTGTTCTAGTGAATCATCATCCTATTTCTCCTCAATATCTCCCTTTGAAATGGGCTCATCAAGTACTTTTCCACATCGCATATTAATTGCAGCATTTATCTCATATATCATTATGAATTGAAGAAGTAATACCTTCAACTTTACCTTAGGTTCTGACCTCCGGTTGAGATGGTAGATTACCTTTTTTCTTCATTTGCAACTAAAGAGGCTTATCTGAGATCGTTTATTACTGAAGGCTGTCGCATTTTAACTATTGATAGTTTGTTGCAGTTGGATGAATTTGTTGCAGTTGGATGAATTCTACTGTTGTGCTTGAATCATTTGCTCCGTACTTTGTTGTATCTATATAATATTATCCTCAAAATTCTATTTCGATGGTGGTTGATACGCAGAAGGTTGATTAGAAAGTTGGACGTATTGTTGTAGTGTCAGATTAGAGGGTAGCTTATTTTGATGGTTAAACTGTTATTGAGGATTCTACTTCCATTGAAGATTTGGATAGGGTTATAAGTTTGTAAATAAGGGCTATTTGCTAGTTGAGGAATAGTGTTAAAGACATTAACTTATTAAATTAATACTTTCTTAAAAGTAGGAAGAGTTGGACAATTGTCAGTTACATGTCCTTGTATTTCACAAATGTCACAAACTTTCGGGACTTCTTCTATTGCCTTAGCACTTTTTCTTTTCTTAGTAAACAAATCTTCAAATTTCTTTGTGATTGTGATTAATCATATAGCTATGTCTTCGGTTTCTCCTGATTTAATAAGTTCACTTCTACTCTAGGGCTTCTCTACTAGTTAGTTTCTTTACGAAATATTCTCAGTTTTCCAGACTTGTAAATTCTCTGCAAGTGGGTTAATGTATTCCCATGCTTCATAGCGTTCTTGCTAAAAAATACACCATTATATATAGTTTCTATAAATTGTCCGGTTGTAGTGTTTAGCCCTTGATAGAAGATACTTACGTCCTCCATATCTAGAAGCATGATGTAGACATGAGAGTAGCAAATCTTTGAATTTATCCCTACATTCAAAAACAAATTCATCTTCTTTCTAACGGATGTTGAGAATTTACTTTCGCATATAATTTATTCAATGTGAAGGAAAGAATTTCTTTAAAAAAAAATTTCATCTCATCCCATCTTCCTATTTAATTAAAATGTAATGAGTGTAACCATGTTTTTGTTTTATCCATTAGGGAGGCTGGAAAAAGCTTAAACTTTAGTTGCTCAGCAATAATATTTTGAAGATTAATAGTAGAGCAAACCTATTCGGATTCTCAAAGTTGCAAATAAGGGCTCTCCACATTCATCCAATAGAATTTAGATAAATTTAAACTACTCCATATTTAATCTAGAAGTGTCTCATATTAAAAAAAATACTATACATGAAAGTTAGGTTGTCCTATCAGGTTATAGATAATCACGTAAGGATCTTCTACTGCCTCCATGATGGCTATTGTTATCGTGTGTGTTATTTTCCCCAAATTCATTTTTATTATCCTTATTCATATTGTTGTTGTTATTAGTGCTCATGTTGTGAGGTGATTGGAGAATTGGAAGTATTTGTGGATCTGAGCATGATTGAATGAGTATATTGTTAGAAGTTTTTCTCCAACTAATCATGCAAATTTAAAATTGCATAAATTAATAATATAGGAACAGTAATCTATACTAAAGTATAATATAATAGTATCATTCCCCAGCAGTAGTACCAAAAACTTAACTGTGATATAGATCGTATACTCTCAAGTGCAAAATATTGACAAGTAATATAAGGGTAGTAAACTAAGAATTTTTTAATTATTGTGTTAGACACTTACAGAAATAAATTAAGGAATAAAAAAGATTGAATTTTTAATTAACTAAAACCAAAGACTAAAGGATTATAAATTACTTATAAGAAATTATTAGTTAGATAAGTTAACACCCCATAGAATTTATTGGATATGCTTATACTCATTTATCAAAGCTGCACAGATCACGTAGTCTTCCTACAGCAGGAAATTATATTTTTAAAGCACAAAATCAAATAAAGTTATAAACTTGATAATGTGGCTAACTTTTCCTGATTAAACCTACATGTATTTTGAGTTTATCTAAGTATGATATATAAATAATAAAAACAAATATTCAAAGTCTAATCATACACTGTACCGAAAGAATATATGATATATCAAAAACTAACAATAAATATATCATCAAACTATACATAATCAAAAACTCAAAATCATATTTAAAACCTAATAAGATAATAAGAGAACAAAAATATCAACTTTATGTAAATCAATCACCTAAATCACATATTAGTAAATTTTATAGGGTTTGTTTCCTTATCTAAATCAACTTAAGAATTTAGTCGCACATACTCATCATACTTATCAATATATAAATAAAGAATATTCCTTTACTAATAACTATAAAACAGTACAAAACTAAAAATATAAAACTCAATAGTCTCTCTAATATAGCATATATCTCTTTATTCACAAAGAAACTCTCTTTCTCGCAAAATCCTCAAATACAAATTTTTGTAGATGTGGCTATTCAAAGCTCCACCAACAGCCCTATCAAAGACAGCTCTTGAGTTTGTGTCTCGGTCAACGGCCATCGATAGATGGCATAGGACAGTCGACAAGCAAACCTGTAAAATAGTAGTTCTGAGCTAATATTTAAAATATGCTTTAATTTTTCAATTTCCTTCCGCATAGAACCCTGTAAAAAGACTATAAAACACTTAGAAAATATTAATGTTGAAAGTTTGATGAATAAAAATACTTTGTCATTAATTTCTTATATTAATCACCAAAATTAGATTACAAATGCATAAGATAAACTAACATAACTACACTTTTCACTCATAATCAAAGACCACTAAAAAGAAGAGGACTCGGATGAGGACTTGAAAGAAGACTTAGATTGGGATGACTTAGACTCAAGGAGAAGATCATGCATGGCATAATAATGAGAACAAATGTGAAATGATATGCCAAAAAAGCACTAATTAAAAGCAAAAACTTTGAAATAGGGGGTGAACTCCCTCGAACGTGCAAAGGAATGATGGCTCGAATGCAAGGAAGCTTGGATTCTTTGTGTAAGATTAAAATCTCTAAGATGGAATGAGGAAATATATATAGACTCCCCCGGGGGTAAGGCTTCAAATGGTGACAACATGAGCCGGTAACTAAGTCGTGACAGTTCAAATTCCAAAATCATCTCAGTCATATAAATAATTGATGGACTAGTTTGATTTCAAACAGATAGCAAATCTCAAACATGTGGACATGATCACGGCGCTCAAGTAAATCTTTGTGTGCCCATTAAAGGATCCTCTATAGCCATAATGATAGCATATCTGCACGTATTGAGGTAATGATTGATGAGACAGCTGCCAATTTGTTATGACTATCCAATTAGTGCAAAACCAAGGAGAACAAATCAACTGTCAAGACCAAACAACCAAGGGATCCTAACTATCCATTTTCCCGAGTCCTAACCCTGACTTTTGCGGCAAGCTGACTCCAACATCATCAGACAAATAATTAAGTCAAAACCTAAATATTTATATCTTTATCAACTTATATTTATGATAACCCAAATTGAACGACTTAGCCAAGTACAACCACAAGGAATAACTTGCCAATGGTCAAACTCAGAATGCTCTCCTCTCGTATTTTTCCAAATTTTGGCTAGTGTATACAAACAAGAGGACCTTCTATCACTGGCTATAAAAACTCAAGCAAAGATAGAAGTCCCATGGGAGCTAGCTCTTAACCTGGCAATCATAAAAGAATGCAACGATGGTCCATCACAGTGAGATTAACTCACTATAAAGCAGTCATACCACCTAGCATTTAGGGCAATATAAGCTTGATTCACAATAACAACTATGAAGGTTTGAAATCAGAGTTACATAAAAACTCTACTCGGAAAGACTATATTAGCACTCCAAGAACTCGGTGGTCTAGTTTAGGAGTGAGAGATTATTATTATTGTATAATCTATTGAGATTAGGCCCAAGTGATGTAGCCTAGCAAAAGCAATGACCCATCTCGTTTAAAGCCCATGATGAAACCATATCACGTTTATATGGAAACTAGGAGATGAATTTCAGTCTCGTATCTTTAATCAACATCCAAAATTCATAATCATATCAAATACTTGTTATATCATTGGAAATATGTAAAGTGGATCTCATCAATATAAAGAAATCTATTGCAAAATATGAAAACTGATACATTCATTATGTACAACTCTTGTTTCTTAGGAAACTCCCAATTATAAATGTCACTCCATCTAAGTAGGAGAAGCGACTCTTCTCTAAAAAGAAAGGAGAGTCATAAGCTCGTATTAGAGATGTTGAGAGTATGAAAGAGATTGTAATTATAATTTTTTTTAATAAATAACTCACTGCAAGGCATTTTCTTCTCAAGGTAGTAGGGTTGAGATCCATCTTAGTTAAACCTCTTTAATCCCTTGTCTGGTTACTCTATAACTCTTTCTGAATTGTTCATTAATTTTGGGCCAAGTCTATTCATTGCAATCTAGTCAGACAGATTTTGGTGAAAACAACTTCCAAGTTTAAGATTATATAGAACAAACTCAACTCAAAAAGGAGTCAAATTGCCCATTCATATTTCAAAATCCACATCTAAAGTTGTAGTTGATTTATCTTGCAATTGACTCACGTGTCAAATATCATCATACTAGCTTGTTATTTACCAAAACAAGGAAATGTATACACAAACATACAATTACCACTAATAGAGAAAGATATGAGATTTTTTGGTAGAACCCTGTAAAATTATTCTTGCTGATTAGAATTACCTTTTCATTTACCTCCACAGAGGATCCATGGATTGATACAAGAGAAAAAGAAATAATAACAGAAATTAGAGAAAGAGGGAGGGAGAGAGAGAGAGAGAGAGTCAAACTACAAATTTGATCTTTAGATATATGACTTTGTGATTTGGGTTTCATTAGATGAAGAAAAGGAGGTTTAGTAGTAATAAGAAAATGATGTAAAGGTACAATAGGGTAGTTTGGAGAATTAATTTTTATTGAGGTGGTATCATGCGGTTTTTAAATGCTATTTCATTTTCAAGGGAGTCACCGACTGGTAAAATTCTTAAAAGGATGTTAATGTTGTATAGTTAATTGAATATAGGTAGTTTTTGCAATTAACACTTATTTATTCGCTCACTTGGAATTGTAGAACACTTCACACCACCTTAAGAGCTTCATATTCTTTAATTATTTTTTACTAAGCATCTTCTTGATCCTGTATAAATACTTCTCTGTTATGATTGGTCTATTTTTTGTAAGCAAATTTTTTGAATCTATGTTAATAGCTGAGAACTCCTCCTACCTACCTAATTAGATAACGTAGATAGTTAGATATCATACATTGGAAAGGTGGAGAATGACAGGTTTTCACATAGGAAGGATGCCAAATTGAAGGAGGAGAGACTAGGTTTTTAACACTTGGTAAGTAAGAATTTTAAGGAAAAATGGAGTTATGGTAATTGAAATACTATGTGTTTAACAAAATAGAAATTCATTTTGAATACATTTTAGGGTGGATTAATAATCCATTGTCAATGCAAAACTACAAATTTATAGCATAAAAAATCCATATAAACTATAAGTAATTAGTTTTAAGCTAACATACAATCCTATGGCAGACACAAGCCTCTTCTTTGTAAAACGATTGGAAAGGTGACATTTCATATAAAAGTATTACTCAAGTCAATTCAGAATTTCAGACATCATGTTGCTAGACTTGGGCTATGATTTGGTTGAAAATATTCCTCTATATCAACGTAACTTTGATGCCTCTCTCGAGGACTCAAGGATAAATTTTGCATGAGCATATAACGAATTTTGTTCATATAAGGCAAGGGGTGGTAGATGGACCAACTCGGCGCAGCCTAGACTGGAGCATGGCCCGAGCAACATGGGCCACCCCTTGGGTAGGTGGGCAGGGCGGCTCGGGCTTGACTCGAGGGATCTGGGGTAGATCTAGGTATGGCCCCTGCTCTGCCCCAAGTGGGCTCGTTGGCCCATTATAAAAGAGAAATTAAAATAAGTAAAAATAAAAAAACTTTAAGAAATACGTAAACATTCTAAAAAATTTATTAAAATGTAAAAAATATAATAAAAATTATAAATTGGAAAATTACTGAAATTTAGCTCTAAATTTTGACAAATTATAAATTTATAATAATCGTAGAATGGAATATTTTATCACATATTACAATTATACAAGCAATACAATTGGACTCTATAAGAACTTATTGGAATATCTTACGAAACCCCAAGAAAGAGGAAAGAACCCTAGCCTTCATCCTCAATTTTTTCCCATCTTATGAGTGAGATATAAAAATAAATTATTTACAAATTACAATTATCTTTCATGCCTTAATTCGTCATCAAGTCAGACTTGTATCTCTAAATTAGGTCCTCTTACACATCAAATCAGTCCTTCAAATGGATGCACATCTCCAACTTATTCGTTGTTATTGAGCTCTTCCAACTAATTAACACTCGATCACCTGCACTAAAATCAAATTCTGATGCTACTTTAGACATGGTAGAGTTAGTATATCATTGGTCATAATAGAAAGCACAGAATAAGTGTAACATTCCAATTTTTCAATGCTTTTGAAACAATGAGAAGTTAAAAATTTCAGACCATATAGACATATAATCTTATAATAATTATAACTACTACCACATTATATAGTTATACAATATGCCAACAATTGAAAATTTTTCATTTATATATAACATGAAGTTGATTACATGACACCACATATTACTCTAAATAGTACAACGAGAGAAACAAAAGAGCGAAAAAAGCATAGCAGTGTCCAAACAAAAGAAGGTATAAAATGATAAGTACAAAAGATCAATGATTCCATCATTTATATCCTTTCCGCTTACTCAATGAAGTATGGGTCTTCTGAGGGGACTCTCCTTTGTCATCGTCCGATCCAAGGTTCAGAATGCAACCAATTAAATTTAGCAATTAACACATAAAAGATAGAAATTATACCATAATAGTATCTATAAAAGTGATTGTGAGCATGTTATATCAGTGTCAATCGATAAAGTAAATCATGGATAATATAAATAAAGATATAGTCGGTGGTGATATTTGTGAGAACAAATCTAGGGTATACAGATACATGTAGTTCAGCCATGTGTAACAGATGTCAGAACTAGCCTGCTCATATTACAAAATACAAACTAGACAAATTATTAAACTATTCAAATATTTGAAATTGGTCAGATGTGTGGACTTTGTCAGATTATTAAAACTAAAATGATAGATAAGATAGCAGTATTTCCTTTTATTGTATAGATGCCCATACATATCCGAAACCTTGCCTCATACTCATGGTGTTGAATCATGATGCGGTGCAAGATAATTAGAACAAAAATCAGATTTCATGTCAGAATAGATATTCCACTCTAAAAACTCATAATTAGATGGTTGATTATGAATAAAAAACATATTATTTCATACTTATTTCATGCACTTTTTTAGATTAAAAAAATTTGAAATTCACATTCTTTTATGTATATTAATCTAATTCACTCTAAAATATTTTATCAAGTTAAACTAGTATTTTGTTATCATTTTATAGGATTTTTAGCAAGGAAACAGAAACAACAAGCATACACCAAGGCTACTAATACATGCATATGATAGATGGTTGTCGACATCTATCTAAATGTTGTCAGCAATCATCTGAAAATTGAGATAGCATTGAGCAGATGGAGTGCCACTATTGAAGCCGTTGTCGATAATGATACAAGCTATAACAGTAATACACCAATTTCTTAAGAGAAAAGAAGTTTCGATGTGATAAAAACACTAGAGTTTCGTAACCAAGTTCTATGGGGGTTATAAATACCATTGTATCAGAAATATAAAAAATATATAGAAAATATATATAAAAGATATAGAAAGATAGAGAGAGTTCTTTTAGAATTATTTTTCTTGGTTAGAGATTTGGAGATAAATTGCTCTTGTATTCTTCAATAGTTTGATAGTAAAATATATATTTTATCTTTTTATTTGATAACTATATCTAACATGAGTATCTAATTCATTTTTGATCTTGGATGAGCATACAAATGATCTTAATCTAGTATGGTTCTATTGCTTTTTAATGAATGTTGTTGTCGGTTTCTCTATAAGTCTTTGGTTATTGATATATGACTGGGACTTTGATGATTTATTTCTTGATGGCATACTTATTTCTTAGTTTTTGATAAATAGTTGTCTATTAGGCAAGGTATATGCATAGACTTTGAATAATTATTTCTATTATCATAGATTATGCTTAAATTGCTCCTAATTTTCATATAGATGCTATTTGAGGAATTTAACTAATAATATGATTATCTTTAATTTTTTGTGCTTTTAAAGAGATATATTCGGGTTGCAAAAGACTAGGTAATTTATGCAACTGAGGTAAATACTAGGGGTGAACAATCGGCCGGATCAGGCAGAGGTCGGGGGATTCCGACCGACTCCGACTAAGGGGAGGAGGCGAGCCTCCAACTGCCATTCTCGATGGAGTCCGATCAAACTCCAACCAACTCTGGGCTGGCCAGATTCGGCTAGATACCGATGGAGGCAGTCGGAGCGTATTTTTAGTGGGAAGAGAGAGAGAGAGAGAAAGAGAGAGAGAGAGAGAGAGAGAGAGAGAGGGAGGGAGGGAGAAAGGGAGGGAGGGAGGAAGAAGATTTGAGAGAGATAGAGGATAGGGAGGGGAAGTGACAGGGGGGGAGGGAGAGAGAGAGAGAGAGAGAGAGAGAGATGCAGGGAGATGGGGACGGGAGCAGGGGAGAGGAGAGATTTGGAGAGAGAGAGAGAGAAAGAGAGATCTGAGAGAGTTATGGAGAGAGGGGGAGATAGAGGGAGAGAGATTTGGGGGAGAGAGATTTGGAGAGAGAGTGATCTAGAGAGAGAGAGAGAGAGAGATAAGGGAGCAGGAGGGGGAGGAGAGGGAGAGGGTGAGCTAGAGCGAGAGAGAGAGGGAAGGAGATACTCACCGGAATCCGACCATCTCTGATGACTCCGACCGCCTCTGGTCGCCTCCGACAACTCCGGCAACCAATTTTTTCACTCATACAACTATGACCGTTCTCCTCTACGAACTCCAACCGATTCCGATCAGAGTCAGATAGAGTAATCAGAGCGGATTGCAGTGTACAATGATGTGATAAATCTATTACAAGTGCACAGTATCGGTTGTAGCGCTAACAGGTCGTTCCCGCGAGTATCTAAGGTCTTTTTGCGTTCTTTCTTGTTCTACTATTCTAACGAGTTAATTCAAGGTTCTAGATTGAATTCAAGTTACTCTAATTAGCCTAGGATATAGATTATACTAGTTTACAACCATATATTACTTCTATTATTTTCTTCCTATCATAAAAATTGGTTTTTTAGTTTTAATCATTTAATTAAAGTATTCTAAGTATGAGCTATCAAGTGGTGTGCAAGTATAGCTCATCAAAGATATTACTTTGCATGAAAACAAACTAAATCATTAGATAATTCTATGAAAAAGATAAAAATTAACAACCCCAAACCTTAACTAAATATAGGCTATCAAGAAATTTAATCTACGAATTGTTGTATTTTCATCTTTTCATGAAAAAAATCATGTCTTTATTATTCTATTTTAGAAAGAAAATAATAATAAGTAATTACATGGTTGATTGCTAGTTTCATCTATATTCTAGAGCTAAACTAATTAGCAACTCATGCTTCTAATTAACAAGATCCTATTTTTATTCATAAAGGTGAGAAAATCTAATCTAGAAAGTAAGATTAATCTAAACTAGAAAGTACTTAAAGATCTACACTAGAAAGCGCTTAAATCTATCTAAAAAGTAATGAAGAGCAATGGAATTATCTCTTAAGCTGGGTATGGCGGCCGTCACCCCTTCGACAAAACCATAATATTTATTAATCAAAAGTACATCTAAAATTACATCTAAAAAACTCTATTTAATTTATAAGGATTCATGGAGTATTTATAACCCAAATACAATCCTACTCCTACTCAAACTCAATACAAAAATTATAATTCTTATCCAACATAAACTAATCTCAAGATATATAATTCTAATTCAATTTATAGGTATTAGAAACTAATGGTTGAGATTAGATGGCATAAAATACTAATTTTCGGGTCCAAAATCCAAAATTAAGTTCAGCACACCTGTAGCCTATTAGATCGAATTTTCTATTCTACAGTAGTTTAGTAAAATGACCATAACTTTTGTATATGAACTTAGATTATGCTGTTCTTAGACTCGTTTCAAAGATAATTCCAAGATCTACAACTTTTTTCCACACAAAATTCTCAAGTTTAAGCTTTATCTTGTCCGAAAATGCTCTTGAATTTTCTACTGCTGCACTTGAGTTTCTGTCTTCATCATGATTGACTTTTTTTATTTATATTCTTGACAAATTTGCTTTATCTTATTCTCTTCCTTATAAATCCTTTGTTACCTATAAAAATATACTAAATATACCTGAGTAGTAATTATTTATATACAAAAATAGATAAAATATGAGAGGAAATATGCAAAATATAACACTCATCATACAACCCTAGTAAACACACCAATAATTATGCAGTGATATAATCTTGGAGCGTTAACTCATCCAAGATTATCCGTGTCTCTGTTATCTTTTAAACTAATTAACATTTGCTCTACCCAAACCAACCATTCTCAACTTTTTAATTCAATTGTAACTTATAATGTATATGTCTAGCACTAGAATTAGTTTCTTTGAGTGAACAATTTTGGGTTGACTCTTGAGTGTTACTTCACGATCTTTTACACTTAGGAGTGTACTAATTGGTTGAATTAATGGTGATTCGGTACCATCGGGAATGCTGTAGAGAAAGTCTCCTTCCCCTAGATTGCTTATCCAAATATTTTTCCCATCAGAACCTCATATCACAACATTTTTATCCATCAAATAGTTTTTCCATTAACCTCATGGCATTCATGTAAAAATACATATGGATTTATCAAGAACATCATATCATTATGGTTAGTATTTGTGTTCGCTAATACTGGAGTCAGATGTTAGAAATAAAAATTCAGAAATAAGTGTTTTAGTTAATGGGTCAGATTCTGACCATGTATCTATTTTCATATTAATATAGAGCTCCAAAATATTGTGTCCGTATTGTATCAAAAATGTTAGTTATTAGAAATTCATGTCATACATGTCACTTGTCATATGCAATTATAGTGTACAGTATATCAGATTTGTCTAGTGTCATTGTTAGAATCACATGATAGGTAAAGTTTATCCGAACCATATATGCAAGAGCTAATAAGAGATTTAGGATTTTATTTGTATTGATTCTATATTTGATTTAGATCATCTAGATGTTATTGGATAGCAAATCTCAACCAGACTAACATAGAAAATCTCTACTCTCAAAGAGTAACCTATCTCATTCTAGACCCTTACACCAAAATTCAGATTCAGCACCATGGCCACCACTTATTGGTGATTCCAAACACTAGCTGGTGGAGATCTGGTCTCAGCTAATTAGCAACTTCTTGCACTAGACATGGTGTCTCTTAAGTACTCCATATTCCAATCAGATAATCAATTCAGTTTTCATAAACTACAGCCCTAGTTAGTACTGACATGATTCTGAGGATCCGGGACTCTTAAGTCCTAGCTTAATTCCATCTTTAATAAATACCAATATAGATGAGGTCTAGCTACAACTTTTATACCATTGTAATTATCATGCAAAAATTTCATCATCAGTATTGGTCAGTAGATATGGCTGGCATTCCTAACTGCCAATTGGCAATCCAATAATTGCTAAAAATCACTAATCAAACCCCCAAATTTTTATACAATCTACAGACCTTAATTTCAAATTGCATCTCTTTCCATGATCTCTATTTATAAACATAATTTTAAACGTTAGTCCCCGGTGTCTGTTTGGTATAATTTTTTATACCAGTTTTATCTTCGTTAACTCATATCTTGATATATACCATTTCTAGCATGAAATAAAATAAATAAAAATCATATGTGAGTCCAAACCTCAATTCAATGCCTCAAAATCAAATTCAAAGCAATCAGAGCCAATGGGGCCACTAATTGACAGTCATGGCGGCTAACTGGAGGTCCCCCTATTCCTAGTGATCGCAAGCTCTTTATCACAAACTCAACATATTTCATAGGCCCAGAATCAACACACACACACACACACACACATATATATATATATATATATATATATATATATATATATAGCCCTAGAAAAAAATACTGAAGTAGAACTCTCTCTAATTATATCTAAGACCATCATCATCCAATAATCATTGTAACAAGCTATCCATATAATATCATTTTACGTTATGTAGGCAAATTTAGCATGAAACTTTAACTAAGAAACAATTTCAATATCTAAAATAAATATGCTTCTAAACTACTCTCAAATAAATCACCTTATAGTGAATAATATAGTAATCAAACTGTAGAAGACTATTATATATGGAAAAACAGGCTTTCAGACCAGATCTCACAGGATCAAAGATCAAAAGACCACTTTTTGTCTTTGTTTCTTCTGATATTTAGACAGAAAATCAAGTATCACTCCAATATCCCATTTCTATGTTTTGATCATGAAAATAGTTGTTGTGTAAGAAGAAATCCTCATAACCTTAGGGAAAAAGGGAAAGTGTTGCTTGCAGAGATCCTTTGCCCTGTAGCATGGATTAATTGATCTCTAATCTTATGGAATCTTATGTCTATACTTGACAATGACGCTACTCTTCATTCTTACAACAACTTTCTATGAATTCTAATAGTTGCCTTTTTTTAGTCTCCATCATTTATTTTCCATAATTTTAATAGGTGACAGTCTTCTTAATCTAGCTGCAGTGCTCTATGAATGGTGCAGACAGTTTTCCATCACACGGCTCGCCAACTTAATCCACTGCGAGAACTGTATATCTGAACAGAGCAGGAAAAGCAGGTACGGTCTCACTTTCTTGCCACTCAAGTGTATAGCAGATGTCATGCTAAGGCTCCTTACTTCCCTTCCCTAATCAAACAAGGAGTGCACCACCTCCGGGGATAAAAGAGGTATTGTTGGTAATTGATAGAAATGAGATCTACTGGTTTAGGATTAACAGAATCCCTTGGCTAAGAGGGATAAACCATAGCCACTCTTTCATCTGTTGATGCTATGGAGCTTCCTTTGAGTAGCTAAAGGAAGGAAAATCAAGAGAATCTCCCCTGGCTACTTGTCTCCTGATAGCCTGGCTCCATAGTGTCACTATTTTTAAAGCTTCTCTCCAAACAGGATAGGAATGAAAGTTCTGTGGGTGTCCTCTTGCTCATCTATATCTCATGATGGTTATTCATAAAGTAGTTAGTAATCAAGTCATTAAAGTCCCATACTTGCTCCTTGCATCCCCTCCTAGTCTTCCATGATATTTGTCTTAAGCTTGTGAAAATGAGAAACTCAAAAAAAAAAAAAAAGTAGAAGAAGAATGAGAGAAATAGAGAGACATTTATATAGGGAATGTTAAGGGTGCAATAGTCTTTTGTAACTAGGGAGACATCATGATAATCTCAGGAAATTCTAAATGTGTCCACCCTTTCGCTAAGTGAACCCACCTAAACAACTTCTAAGTCCTAGCATGGGGCTCACTTAGCCAAGGGTGGGCTCATTTAGAATTTTCCAGATATCTTCCCTCAAGTTCCTAAGCTCACCTAAGAGTTTACACTATTCAAAATGGAGGTTTAGTGGGAACAACAAGAAAGGATAAGGAGAAAAGATAAGAGGGAATGGTAAGTGGGATAGGAAAGAATTACAACCGAGTTTTTTAGGTCTACAAATTTTAACACTTCCAGAAATTCCTTAAAAGTAGTGGTGATAGAGTAACGAAAGACTACCATGGCACAACTCACAAAATGAATTTTGTATGTGTATAATGAGAGAAAAAATTGCAGGAGGCAGAATCAATAATCAACAACCTGATTTTTTTCGATTGTGGAATTTTATCATAAATTTATGAGAAAAAACTACCATAAATCTAGAAAGATGAGAAACTATTAACATCAAATTTGGAATTTCAGTTTGATTATGGATTTTGAGATAAACAACAAAAGTGCAAATGGGGTATTAAATATAATCAAATTAGGGTTTCTATCTCGATCAATACACCGTAATAGATTCAAACAATTGGAATTTGAGATAGTACAATAAATTTTTTTGAATTTCTATAATAATAAAATATTGACATCCTCAAATTTGTCTTACTTATTTGTAGGAGTTTAAGCATGGTCAATGTAACAGTGAAGCTTGTTAAATGAGGCATGAAATTTTTTATACTGACAATAAGTCAGAAAGTAATTTATATTTTTATATTTGCACGTTTAGATGAAGTAGATTGGGATAACCAAGTAGGTTGTCTATTTCCATAATGATCTTCATATTGAGAGTACAAATGATCAAAATATGATTTAACATAAAAATTAAAGCACTAACATTATCATTATAGTCCATAAATTTATGAAAATCATAAGGACTACAAGATAAAATAGATAATTTTTTTTAAAATACTTCTCATATTTAACTTTCATAGGAGCAATAATATACTTAAGAAAAGGATTATCTCTAACTTCTAAAAATAATGAACTAATTTATGTTAATAATAAAGTGATAAATGAGTTGTTGAATAATATATTCCACAAAAAGACTCTAGGAAATGACCATACATGATATAAGATCACATCCTTCATTAGAAATATGGCACATTAGTAATTATATATCACTAAATAAATTAATTGCATCTTGGTAAGGATGGCAATTTTTCAACATATAATATGTTGAGTTTCAATGGGTTCTTATAACTTGAAGTAAGACTTTAAGTTTTATTTTAATGCTCTAACAAATATTTTTGAAGGTCTACATTTTAGGGCCAGTAGCTCTCATAAAAAAATATGATACTTATAAGTTTTATATGAAAATTAGTAAATATTATTAGTCCATTATGGGCACAAAAGTTAATATGATAAATACAAATAATATGAAATGATTTTCAATCCAAAACACATCTTAAATAAGTTTTTAAATACTCAATAACTATAGTATTCTTACTAGCACTATTAAATAAAATCAAATTTGTTTAAATTTCTAAATTATTAATGTATAATTAATTGACTAAGATTTTTAGCAATATGAGTAAAATTAAATTTCCAAGAACCAATAATTCTTTTCTACAAAATCCAATCATGCTACTATGATGAAAAGTAACACAAAAATAGTAATGCCATTAAAACCTTCTCAACAATCAGAAATAAGTGTAACTCTACGTGGCAAAATAGCAATTAAGGTTTTTTTTGTTCTTAAAAAATCTTACAGATATTATATTTACACTTAATCCCAGTAACTTTATTAAATTTAGGAATATGTATTTTTCTCATGTACTTTTCAAATACAGAGTTTTCAACCATACTAAAAAATTGTTCAGCTTAAATAATATAGGAATCTAGATAATCTTTATTTAAGACAATATTATATCCTAATGTATTTAGTATGTCACTGTAAGAACTGATTTGGGTCTATTGGGGTTGATTAGGGGGACGTGCCTTATCATGATACCTTTTACATGGCTAGTTCTATTACTTATAAGAAATAAATATTCTTTTTAACATGTTTTATATCTAGTTTTTTTAACACCATCTTCAAAACAAGTTCCAAAATAATTCCAAATATCAGATTTAGAAGTTCTAGAGAAAGTGGATGCATATTGGGAACTAGAAGTAGGAATGTGAACATATTAACAATACGCAATGTAGTCGGTAGATTGTAAGTATGGGGAATTGCCATAATCTTATGGTTCAGTGAATGATATTGGGTATGTAAAGGTTGTTATTATGCATATACTCTTCAACAGTCAAAAAAATATTAAAATTAGAACCAATTTGATGACTAGAATAGTAAGAGAGGATTTCTCATCCATTTTACTATTTGAAATATAAAAAATACTCATCAAAATCAACAAAAAAAAAATAAACTATTACTTCAACCTTAGTAGCTGAAGGATGATTTTCTGATTTAAAAGTTGAAGCTGATTGAGAAGAAACCCTTGAGATTTCAGAGAGTTGAGTGAGATTTTTTACCAATTATAGAGAGATTTTAAGAGTATGAGATTCAAAGAATTAGAGAGGATATAATCCTGGGCGTAAATTGGGGGTATTTATAGGGTTTGGGTAGAGAGAAAATGCATAAAGAAATAGCGAATGAGTCTTTAGTCTTTCGGGTTGTTTGCAAAAAAATTTGCGAAGCACAAACTGATCTCTTAGCCGTCGAGTTTCTGGGCACGGGTTTGACTGGGGGCATGCTCATGCCATGCCAATGCAAGCCAATGGCTCATTTTTTTGGGCCCAGGCACTGGAGGCAAACGGACCAGCCAAGGCTTGTCTACACATGTGCTGTACCCAATACATATCAGGCGGCAGGTCGAGCCAGGTGTGCTGGGAGGCCATCCGACCCATTTGCCACACCTAACCGTTATGGGGAGTTTCTAGAGGGGCACACCATTTTTCCTAGTGAGCTCACCATCTCTTTTAAAAAGAGAGGGTTTTTCCTATTGAGCACACTATAATCCTAAAAATACCCTCATTTTATTTCTCTCACCTTCACTTCCCTTCCTTCTTGTACGCCCGAACATTGCATCTTTGATTCCATTGCAAAATTGATGATTACAACGAAGATTTGAGATTACAAAAATTCCGAAGAATTACAAGAACGGGAATATTAATGGATTCCCTTTTTTATGTGGGTTCGGGTGGCGGTGGAGGCTCGTTGCTGCCTCCGTTGACCGTCCGACCAGGAGAAGATGGCTCTGCTCTTTTCTTTGATCTCACGAGCTCGCACGAAATCTTCCCAAAGTCCAAGAATCTAGAAAGTCAAAAGTCCCCTCTCCCGTTAAATTTTTGTATTTTATAAACCGAAGAAGCTCGAAATCCGGCTCAATTCTCTCCTGAAAAAGCGGATCACGGATTATCAGTCCAAGGAAACAAATCAACGGGAAATAAAGAACGGAAAACAACCCGCGGGTGGCAACCCGCGGGATCGCCCCCACGGGTTGCCACCCGCGGGAATCCTCTCGCGGGTGGCAACCCGCGGGGGCTCCCGCGGGTTGCAACCCGCGGGAGGTCCCGCGGGTTGCATCCCGCGGGGGCTCCCGCGGGTGCCCCGCGGGATGCAACCTGCGGGTGTTCCCACTTAGCAAATTTGGATTTTTTTTTTTTTTGGTATCTACATAACCCCCTCCAAAGTTTTTGAAGTTCTGTATTGAACCGTACTGAATTTCGAAATACTTTGGATTTTTTAATTTTAGTTATAGACCTTTTAAAAGATTTGGTCGATAGAGATAACTATTAATATATTTATTTATTCCATAACAAGCAGAGGTATGATTTTAACGTACTCATTAGAGGACAAGCAGAGGTATAATGTTAACGTGCTTATTTTAGGTCAAGCAGAGGTATAATATTAACGTGTTTATTTTAATCCTAACCGTTCAGTGACATCTAGTATGACGAATCAGGAAAAGACAGAGGTGACATTAAACGTGTCTTGGAGCTTAACCTATTCAGAGGATCTGGTCGTGATAGGGACAAGCTGACTAAACAGAGGTGACGGTTAACGTATTTAGTTTTGGAATCGGACTATCAGAGGTAACTGTTAACTTTATAGGGAGATGATTTTCGTCAGAGGTAATTTTCAACTTAACGATATCAAAAGCACGTTCATCAGAGGTTGTAATGTTGGACTTGAGTAAGTTACTTTTAATCTATTGAAATCATTTTTTTATGTTGAATTGTAGATTTTGTGCATTCATGCTTCCATGAATGTGTTTGGTGAATTCATCAAGCTTGAGGCATTCAACTTATCTCATCTTCTATGTATTATAAAACTTCCACAATTTATCATATCAATTTATAAATATTAAATGTTTTGATCTCAGCGGCACATTTCCACATTTCCATTGTTTTTGGACTCTTCCCATTTACGCAAGTTGATGTGGGACAAGAAACTTCCGAAGATTGTGCACAAAAACTTGAGAAGTAACAACCAAACGTATTTGTCCCTGAGCCGTGCAATATGAAAATGCAAGAAGAAACTCATATGCATCCACATATTAATAAGATTGCCTACGAAGAATTTCTTCAGAAATGTTAACATATTTGTTGCATCACCCTTATGCATCCGCTAGTGGGGATGCTAGCGGAGATATTGTAGCTAGGAGAGCAAATATAATATTGTCAACAATGTATTTTAGAAGGTTGTTTGAGAACTGTTTACTGCAAACGGAACTTTATATATATATATATATATATATATATATATATATATATATATATATATATATATATATATATATATAATTTTGTTTCTAATTATGGAGAAAATTGTCGATATTGATAAAATTATGTATCGTAACAATAAATTAATAACAGATTTGTTAAATTTGGATAAGACTGTTAAAAATGAAGATCAGACTTTATTATTGTTAGCCTCTCTTCTTGATGAGTATGATCACCTTGTCACTGCTCTCCTTTATGGTAAGGATAAGGTGACTTTTGATGAAGTATACAATACATTATACAATTATGAAATTAAAAAGAAAGATCAGAAAGAGTATGGGTATAACACAGCAGAGGCATATGCTGCCAAAGGCCGATCTTAGAGTCGTAAGTCAAATCGGAGAGTCAGATCCCAATTAAGAGGCAGATTTAGTAAAGATAATTGTGTCTTTTGTCATGAGAAAGGACATTGGAAGAAAAAATTTCCAAAGTTGAAGAAGAAAGATAAGGGTAAGGCTGATTCTAATGCATATGTAGCCAAGTGTGATGAAGATAATGACTCGGTTTTGCATTGGTTGATCTACTTTCAGTTTCACATTCTGATTAGTGGATTTTGAATTCTAGATGCACATATCATATGTGTTCTCACAAGAAGTGATTCCTCAATTTTGAAGAGTTTGATGGTAGAGTTATTTTCATGGGTAACAATAACTCTTGCAAGACAACCAGAATAGCTTCAATCCGTTTAAAGAATCATGATGGATCAATCAGAGTTTTGATAAATGTTCGATGCATATCGAATTTGAAGAAAAATCTCATCTCTTTGAGAGCCTTAAAAGCAAAAAGTTTCGCTATGTTTATCTGAGATGGAGTTCTCAAAGTCACTTCAAGCACATTTGTGCTGATGAAAGGTAAGACGAAGAATAACTTATACTACTTTCAGGGTGGTACAGTTATTACATTAGCAGCTACAGTCTCTGAAGAGGATGCAAATGTAGAAACAACCATGCTATGACACATGCAACTTGGTCATGCAGGTGTGGAAGTTTTGCAGAATTTGGTGAAGCAATATTTATTAAAAGGTACAAAAACCTGTAAGTTGTATTTCTATGAGCATTGTATTATGGGGAAGCATACGAGTGAAGTTTGACACTGCTATCCACAATATTAAAGATATTTTAGACTATGTTTACTCTGATATTTGGGGACCCACTAGAACACCTTCTTTAGAATGTATGAATTACTTTATTACTTTTGTTGTTGATTACTCTAGAAGAGTTTGGATATATCTCATAAAGACTAAACATGAAGTGTTTGAAATTTTTCTTAAATGAAAAAAGATGATTGAGACTCAAATAAGTAGAAAGATAAAGAAACTCATATCATGGTGAGTATAAAAATGATCTATTTCTGAAAGTTTACTAAGATGAAGGTATTGTTCGATACTTCACCAGCACATAATCATCACAGCAAAATGGGGTGCAGAATGCATGAACTGGACTTTACTGGAGAAGGTTCGGTACATGTTACTTCATGCTGGGTTGAGTAAGGGATTTTGGGCTGAGACAGTGGCTTATGCATGCCATCTCGTTAATTGATTACCATTAGTTGTGATTGGAGGCAAGACGACGATTGAGATATGGTCTGGAAAACTTGCTAATGATTACAACTCCTTACATGTATTTGGTTCCACTGCTTAATATCATGTGAATGAGCCTGAGTTGGATCCGAGAGCCAAAAAGCATTGTTTATAGGGATTAGCTTGGGTGTGAAGGGATATTGCTTTTGGTGTCCAAATTCAATTAAAATTATTTTTAGTAAGGATATTACTTTTAATGGATCTGCCATGTTGAAAATGTGACACTTAGCAATTATGGAAAAAAGAAGAAGACCAATGGTGTTCAACAACAAGTGGAAAGTGCTCCATAACAGGTGGAGCTTGAAAAAGTCAAAGTTGGCCTAGTTTATGTCGACAATCCAATGGTAGAGAAGGATATCAAAGAAGAAGAGAAAGCGGTTTCAACCCAAGAACCTCCATAACAACTAAGCTCAATTACACATGACAGGCCACGTCGAGAAATTAAGAAACCTGCTCACTTTCTTGATCCAGTGGTGGCCTATAAACTTCCAGTTGTAGATGATATTTCTTCTACCAATAGAGAAGTAGTTAGAAACAGAAGATGAGAGTGGAAGAGTGTAATGAATAAAGAGATGCAATCCCTTCAGAAGAATTAGACTTAGGAGTTAGCTCAACTACCTAAAGATAAGAATACAATTTGGTGCAAATGGGTATTTAAAAAGAAAAAAGGATTTCTTGATAAGAATGATATCCACTGCATGGCAAAATTAATGGCGAAAGGCTACGCACAGAAGGAGTTAATTATAATGAGATATTTTCTCCAGTCATTAAACCTTCTTTCATTCAGATTCTATTAGGCTTGGTAGCACAGTTTGATTTGGAACTAGTTCAACTTGATGTGAAAATCGTATTTTTACCCGGTGATTTAAAAGAGGAAATCTATATAGTTCAGCCAAATGGACTTAAGGTTACCGGAAAAAAAAATTGAGTTTGCAAATTGAAGAAATCATTGTCCGAATTAAAGCAATCTCCGAGACAGTAATACCAGCAATTTGATCGGTTCATGATAGGGTTGAAGTACACCAAGAGTAAATTTGATCAATGTATGTATTTTTGCAAGCTACATGATTGATCTTTCATTTATCTATTCTTGTATGTAGATGATATGTTGATAGCTTCGAAGAGCCAAGAAAAGACTTAAAAGTCGTAGGCTTTGTTGAATCAAGAGTGTGAAATGAAAGATTTAGGTGAACCTAAAAAGATTCTCAGTATGAAGATAAGTAGAGATCGAAAGAGACGCAAGGTTTGGTTGTCTCACAAACAATATCTGAAAAAGGTGTTACAATGTTTTGCCATAACAGAAGAATCAAATCCAATAAATACCCCCACTTACTCCTCATTTCAAACTAAGTGCAATTTTATCTCCTAGCACTGATGAGGAACGTGAACATATGTCGATGGTTCCTTATTCAAATGTAGTTGGTAGCTTGATATATACTATGGTGTATACGAGACCCGACATTTCACAGGCAATTGGCATTGTGAGCATGTATATGCATGATCCTGGAAAAGGATATTGGCAGGCTGTGAAATGGATTTTACAGTATCTTCTTAACACCGTAGATATTAGTTTGGTTTTTGGGCGTGATGATACTCTTGGTCAGTGTGTAGATATGTTGATTCTAACTATGCATGTGAGTTGGATAAACGTCGATCAATTACTAGTTATGTGTTTAATCTTGCTAAATCACCGTGAGTTGGAGGTCTAATTTGCAGTTCACGATTGCTCTGTTTACAATAGAAGCAAAGTATATGACAGTTACAAAGATAGTAATAAGGCAATTTGGTTACAGGGGTTGCTTACAGACTTAAGAGTTGTTCCGAAGCAGGTTACAGTGTATTGTGATAGCCAGTGTAATTCACTTGGCAAAGATCTAAGTCTATCATGCACGAATAAAGCATATCGACATCAGGTATCACTTTGTGCAGGAAATTATTAAAGATGAGAAGATACTGCTTCATAAGATTGGAACTGTAGAGAACCCGCTGATATGATGACTAAGGTGGTGATTTCGACCAAGTTCAATCATTGTTTGGATTTGATAAATGTTTTGCCAATTTGAATATTTTTGTTTGGAAGTACTAACGATGTGAGCCTTCTTCGCCAAGATGAAGATTGTTGTATTAGTGTGTAGATCTAATAGTCGCACATCGACTGAGAACTAAGAAGACACCACTCATGGGTCCTATAAAAAGAGTTTTGGATTTTTGGTTTTAAGCATCTAAAAACAAATAGTTTTTCTTTGTTTTATAAAACTGTTTTTTAGAAAACAATTTTTATTTTGGAAAATTTTCCAATTTGGAAACATTTCAAATTGCAATTTTGGAGTTTTTGGGGTTACGGAAAATTCTCTTATTATTTGTAGGAGTTTCCAATTTGTCAGTAGTAGTTATAATTTGAAACTTGGTGATATGGATTATTGTCGGCACCCGAGGATATAGGTAATATTTACCAAAACTTGTTAAATTTTGTGTTTGCTCTTTTCTTGGTATTAATTTCTTTATTCTCTGTCATTAGGTTTTTTTTTGTATTTCGTTTGTTATTGTGTGACACTATTTTGGGTGCCTATTTATGTAGGTAAGATACATGCTTTTCGCAACATCTAACTCCATAACAAATAAATCAAACAAGGATGAAGAATATTGTACTGGTAGGTTCTACTGCAATTTGAATAGTTCATCATGGTATTGAACTCCGTTGTCTATATGGACCCTGATGTCCTCTTCTAATCGAAAATTGGGTATATATTTATCCATCATCTATGTGAAAAGAGAAAATCTGAATAGAAAGTTAGGCCTGTGTCTATCAACCCCAGAGACTGTAATGCCCCTTCTGGTGGTCCAATGTAATACTCAAGCGGGCAATGATGCATAACTTAGTGGAAAATTTAGGAAGGAAAATTTAGGAACTAGTTATCGTACTACCTGATTAAAATTAACAGATATTTCAAGAAGAAGAAACTTCTCTCATTTGTTATGACGCCCCTCCTCTCTGTCTCCAGATTTTATTCAGTTTGCCTCTGGAGATTTTCAAAAGATACTACATGAACCTTTTTGATATTTTGCTCTCAAGTCATGGAGCGATTGTAAGCGCTATAAAATAGTATGCAATGTTCTTGAATATTACTAAAACTGGTCCAGCTAAAAGTAGACCAAGTAAGCAGTATATTTCTAATGGATTTTCCATTTTGGTTTAGTAACAGTAAGCGTATAAGTTAACCTGCCGCATTCTCTCAAACTTATTGAATTGGACTTTTACGACCAAGGCATCTGCTATATAACTAATTTACATCGGAAAAATTACTAATAATTTAAAATTAATAGTTTCATTGCGTACAAAAAACAACTTCATCCTTAATTAACATTATAGGAAACTAAAAAGTTCAACACAAATTACATTTAAAAAAACAAAAAACTTCAGCACAAATTTTGCATTTCCTAAATCCAAAAGCCGATGTGAAGAGTTGTTTAGTAATGATTCTTGTACTCTTCAACTCCGATAGGTTCCATAAATCATTTCATTAAGGACAAACGGTGCATACAAGAACAAGACAGCAAAATCAGCAAGTACAACCCTGCAAGTCGAAAAAATATTATTATTACTTGCCTAGATGCTACAATATTCATACGGAACCAACAAATCCCCGCTGATAACTTCTGCGCAATCTAACACAAGTATATATATGTACAAGTCACAACCAACATGATATTCTAGGAACCTTACTAATGCATCCAAATATCCATTGTTTTAGCATAGAAAAATATTTACATGCACATATGCACATCTGCTGTCAACTGATCAGCCCAAGACGCCCCATCTGCTGCCGCAACAAGGCCATTGTCTTCAAATTCCTCTGCCTGATGATCACCAACTTGTCATAAACACACCACGCAAAGCTTAAAAAGTGCGGCCAATTGTACCCCTCGTTATAGCAGCCCCAGTAGTCTGGGTGATATGTCACGTGATACCAAGCTGACGCCCTAGCATCATCTGCATGGGGGTCCCCATTGCTATTCTCCTTGAACCACCCCCTTGCTTGTTTCCTCAACGACCTCACGGCCTTGTTTAGCGCCTCCCCATCCTTGAACTTGTTGAAGGTCTTTGATGCCTTCATTATATTCCCACTGAGAAGCTCAGCCTCCGTCTTGATCTCATATTGGTTCATGAGGCAGCCTAACTTGTAGTCATAGTCCTCTTTTAGTGAAAAAGCTTCCTCAAGGTAGTCCCCGAAGCCGTCAACCTCCATATTGAGGTCATAGGAATTTCTTGCAATTTCCTTGGTAAATGCCATTATATGGTCTGAATTGGCTGAGAGGTCTTTGACAGCACGGAAGAGCTTACCGATCACTCCCTTCGACTCGTATGTTTGTTTGTCTAGCTTTTCCATGAAGTCAGGAAACTCCTTCACTTGCAGATGGGGCGGGATTTCAGCAGGAACACCAGTCTTGGGAAAGTCAACAGCGATAGAGAATAACTTAGCAAGCTCCACACACTCATCACTCTCCGCCTTGAGCGGTTCCTTGTCAGCAAAAACTGTGTGGGCATTTGCGATGATTCCTAAGCTGTCATTGACCATATAATTGGCGAAATATTCGTGGACTTCCTGTATCGTGTTGAAAAGATGTCAAGCTTCATCAATATAAACACATTTAACTTCATCAATATAGACACATTTAACAATTGGATTCATTGCATAGATATGAAAATCAATAACAAAAGAGAAAATAGACTTTGCAACATGTTCCTTCCATTTTGCACAAAATATACAAGTCATGGTGGAATTACTTGTTTGTAAGATTTCATTTTGAAATTGTGAATGGTTTAAATATTATTAAGAGCATGTGATTTACATTTCCAAATATTTCTTCGAATAATTCGTGTGAGAATGAGAGGACTCACTTGGAAAAGATCCGAAACCCATCAAACCCTAATTTTATCCTCAAACCAAATTTCTTCCCCAAATCTCTATCACAAACCCTAATTTTCCTTTTGTCCTGCATCCAATGTAAAGACGATTTTCAGTGCTTGTCATCCAATTACAGAAGCGACCCCACAGACTTGTACTTTCAACCATGGCAAAATCTAGGTTTATTCAATTTTCAAGGACTCCCAAGCACACATACTAACTAATTAGAAGAAGGATAATAGAAGGCTTGTTATTTAAGACTATAACATGATTCATATGCCAATGTCAACCATTCTAAACCAATATGTATCTATCCGCCTAAATCGAAATGCACCAGAAAACTTGTAAATTGAAGCGAGCTAATACTCAAATTGAAAAAAGAGAGATTTCTTTTTCGATTTTCCGTATGCGTTGCCTTTTTCCTTTTTCAATTTTTTTTCTGTTTTAGGAAAAAAAAATCTGATCTCATTCCGCTCAACAATTTCTTCCATTCTTTAATTTTATTTTATTTTAAATTGTAGTTTTTTTTAAAAAAAGAAAGGAAATGAAAGTTAAATGAAGGAAAGAAAAGTCAAAAGGAAAAGGGAAAAAGAAAAAGGAAAGAAAAAAGAGAGAATGAAAGAAAAGATAAAGAAAAAAGGGAAGAAAAAAGGAAATAAGAAAAGAAAGAAATAAACATCAGGAAAATAATCAATCATTACATCAGCAACAACAAACGGAATCGACAACTCCAGATCATCAATCTCAACTTCCTCCTTGGAGTCTTCGACATCGACTCCTCCCAAGACTCTCCATTAGTTGCCGCTCCTTCTCCAAGCAAGATATTGACACCTGTCTGAACTATCCAAACCCTCATGACCACGTCACTGCCATTACATCACATATCCGACTGTTCGGTCATTGGATCTTTTCCCTCGAAAAGAGCTTCCCGTCGACCTCAGATATAGCCCCTCGACCTCAAATTCGAGCCGTATCAATTCTGAGCAGTTTCTGAGTTATTTATGGGATTTTCCACTCAAAAGTTCACACAGGAATTCCAAAAATCCTCTAAAGATTTTGTGGTCAAGTGTGAACTACGCTTCGATTTCGAGGTAATCCTAATTGCAACAATTATCTAGTTTGTTAATTTTTCATTCTCATTGTTATTCGTACGGTCTAAGGAGTATTTATCATTGTTTATAATTTGCCACGTGATTTTCTTTGTGTTGCATTTTATTGCAAAACTAAGAATTGCATTTCCTTGCATATAAGAAATTTCAGCCATTATGGCATATTATTTTGATCATTTAGTCACAAATTTAGTTATGGTGTCTAGGATTTTTGTATATACATATGTGTGCTTAATTGCAATTGCATTCACATTCATATAGGATAGTTATCGCATTATCCATAGTAGTAAGAACTTTAGAGAAGTTACGTAATTTACTAAAATCATAGCTAAACTAAACAAGATCATAGAAAATGGTCAAAAAGTTAAGACATGCATAGAACAACTACGCTTAAAAGTTCGGTTAGAGTTGAGGATTGATTTTGGTGGGTGATGATTTTTTATTTAGCAGATGAACTAGACGCCTATAAGGTGCTCGTCGTAAGGTCTCAAGGGACTCATGATAGACTTTGAATGCTTTACAAACATCAAAGGGTTTGGTTGTTCATCTTGCTGTTGAGAAGCAAGGGCCGAGGCAATGGATATCAGATTTGGGCGGCTCGCATCTTGCAACATGCTGGACAAGTCGGTGATGGAGGAAAAGCTCCGGTTGTGAGGTCTTGTGATGGTGATGGGATGCACTTTCAAGAAATTTTGAATTCAAATCTTAATTCCAAATTTTCAAGTTAGAATTCAAGAGTTGAATTTCGCAATTTGATTTTCCTTGGCCCCATGCAGATGAATGGGGATGCATGTATTGGAGCCACACCAAGACAAAATCTTCATCTAGTTTCAAAGCTATATAGTGTGGACTTGGGCTTTGTTCGCCGCAAAAGTTTTGCTTCCTTCCATTGAATACAACTTAGATTACAATGCAAGTGAACAAGAGAAAAGAGAACAAACGAGAGGATTTTATATGTCAATCGCTCTCTTTTACAAAATATTGTGGGATCTGTGGCGATGGGATCTATAGTAGTTCCTTTGGACTATCGGGCGTCGAACTCTTCTCTCTCGAAGGTGGCGGTCGACTGTAGACTATCTTCTCTGGTCTTTCACGAATTCAAGGCTTTCATGCATAACTCGAATTTTCCAAGAGGAAAAGAAAGCCGAAAAAAGACCACTAGGGCTTCCTCAAGAGGGTATTTATAGTCTTAGGATGATTTGAGAGTTTCTATCTAAATAGAATTTGCTCTCATCAAGGATTCCAATCAATAATCTTAATTTTGATTTAAATCTCTTGATTTAGAGTTCTGATCGGACTTAATTTGGGTATTTGGATAAGCCCAAATCATAATTTCAATGAGATTTTGGTTATCTACTCACGCGGAGCTAATCGCATCAAAGCGCGGAGCTATCGAACCAGAACGCGAAACTAACGCGGAGCTATTAAACATCTCCGCGTTTTGTTCAATGCGATGCTAATATAGCCAAACGCGGAGGTACTGAATTAGCTCCGCGTTCTGTTGTGGAAAATTCTTTTAACTTAGAAATTTTCACTGCTAACAGAACCCCCTCCAAAGTTTTCAAAATGGCTTAGAACTTAGCAAATTTTGAAATACTTTGGATCCTTAAACGCAAAGTTAAAATACCAAGTTTATCTCCCATTTTGTTCACTTACGCGGAGCTAAATAGCTTCCCTTTTCAGTGAGTAATTGCTCATTAATTGCTCAGTAATTACTCAGCTCTGACTTTCGCGCCGAATACCAAGAGGCGGATCATTTAAATAGAGCCTGAAGCTCTTCTTCTTCTTCATTTCATCCGAAGAATTTCAAGAGTTCAGAGCTCCGGCGACTCAGGCGAGTCAGGTTGAAGGAATGATCTTCAACTGAACTTCCTTCGACTGTCCGTAGATTTTCATCATTAGGCTGTCATCTAAGAAGAGTATGGTGTCGCGGGCCTCCTCACCATCGGCGGCCGTTGTTAGTAGTCGAGGCGACAGCCAAGGCAGTGGCCATAATGGCGAGCCAATCTATACTGCACTAATTGGAGGTAGAAATTCCCAACTTTTAGACTCCTTAGATTAATTTTGGAGTGTTTTGGTTCGGTTTTAACCTGCCAGCCATTTTTGAACCGGCGAGATCGCCGTTCTCCGGCCGTAAGGTTTGGAAAGAAAGGAGAAGACGGAGAAGAACTCTGGTCTTCTTTCTTACGCGAAGTTATCGCATCATCCTCGCGTTTGAAACACGGGGCTATTTTAACTAGCAGTCGCGTTTCCATCGCGAGACTATTTTGATTAGCAGTCGCGTTTCAATCGCGAGGCTATTTTGACTAGCGGTCGCGTTTCATCGCGAGGTTATTTTGACTAGCGGTCGCGCTTCAATCGCGAGGCTATTTTGACTAGCAGTCGCGCTTCAATCGCAAGGCTATTTCCTCAACTGCGCGCGGAGTTTATCCTTAGCTCCGTGTTTCCATACTTAGAAGATTTTTCGAGTTTTCTCTAACTCTTGATTCTTCTTTTGCAGTTAAGTACTTGGACCAGATCCTTCTTGAAGTGGAACGCATGTGGCTCTTCCGATCTTCATTAGCAAAAGTAACTCTAAGGAAGCCAGAGGCATATGCTTTACAATATAGTTGCAGGTTTCAAGCCCTGGTTCCAAAAAATACACTTTTGAAGGAGTTACAAGAACTCTGCGGCAGCTCATTAAGTTTTCTTGTGGACCATTTCTATTAGAGATAGATGACAATCTCTGTTACTTTCCAAAGCGATAGAGATGATCATCTAAGGGCTTGTAGCATGTCAAATCCAACTTGTGCATCTTCATTAGGATTCTTGTAGCAGTATCTTCAGATGATCCACAAAGAACTTTAGACATATCATAGTTGACAGTTGCAGAGGAGATCTTTTGCATGTTAACCAGGGAATTTCAACACTCCATGGAGGAAACTCGCTGTCGGGTTATTGATGAGTCGATGAATAGGTTGAAGCTTTTGCGAGAGCTATAACTTCCTTTTCTTCTGTAATTTTTTGCTTCATGAATAAAGATAATTCTTTTTCTCTTAATCTGTTGGCTTCAAAAATCTTGCTTGCTCAATAAATAGATGGTTCATTATTTTGGTAAAATAATCTAAGGCTCATTTGCGTAACTTAGATTTGTTAGTACCTGAAATGATCGGATAAAGATCATTTAATTTAGACAGAGGCGCTTAATTGCACATACCTAAGTTTTAATGGAGGCAATTCAAGGCTTTCATGCATAACTCGAACTTGCACATGCCAAGATAATCAAGTGATGACTATCAGATTTTGGCAGAAGCGGCGTGCCAAGTCCAGGCTTCATAAGAACGCGTAGCTAAAACACCAAATTAGCTTCGCGTTTTGCATAGTTGCGCGAAGTAAATAACTTCGCGTTTCAGATGACCATGCGAAGCTAAATAGCTTCGCGTTTTAGGGAGTAACTGATCAATCAGTCGCTCCGATTTTCGCGCCGAATGTCAAGAGACGGTTTCCTTCATTTAAATGGAGTTTCTTTTTCTTCCTTACTCCATTCGAAGAGACTTCAAGAACTCAGACGATTAGAGCTCAGGCGATCGGTGATCAGGCGATTTCAGGCGACCCGACCAACTTTTTCGTCGATTTCTCTCCGTTTCCTTCAAGATCAATGGCACCCAAGACTCGCGCATCCTCTCCGTCGGCGGCTGGCGCAAGCAGCGGCGGCAGCGGCCGTGGCAGCGGCGAGCCAGTCCACGCTTCGGCCATCGGAGGTAAGAACCTCACTTTTGGGTCTTTTTAGAACATTTAGAGAGTGTTTTGGCACGGTTTTAACCGGCCAATCATCTCTTTTATCGGCGAGATCGCCGTACTCCGGGCAACTGGCTTGGAGAAGAAGGCAAAGGCCTTTGTTCTTCCTCTACATGAAGCTATCACGTCATCATCATGTTTGAAACACGGGGCTATTTTAACTAGCAGTCGCGTTTCAACGCGAGGCTATTTTAACTAGCAGTCGCGTTTCAACACGAGGCTATGGATTTTAGCTCCGCGTTCGTAAAGCGAGGCTATTTCAATAATTTTGCGCGGTCTAATTTTTAGCTTCGCGTTATTTTTAGCTTCACGCTTTCTAATCTTTAGCTTCGCGCGGAGGTATTTTTAGCTTCGCGCGTTCTAATTTTTAGCTTCGCGTGGAGTTATTTTTAGCTTCGCACGTTCTAATCTTTCACGCGAAGTTATTTTTAACTTCGTGCGTTCTAATCTTTAGCTTCGCGCGGAGGTATTTTTAGCTTCGCGCGGAGTTGTTCCTAGCTCCGCGTTTAGGTACTTAGAAAAATTTTCTAATTGTAGAAATTTTCCTAATTCTTAATCCCTCTTTTGCAGTTGGCTATTCAGTGGATCCAATCTCTCAAGGACATCACTTCGGCCATCGGCCATGGCGGGGGTGCAGACTCAGTCACCCAATTCCGTTTCACCACTGTTCTTCCTGCCTACAAGCCGGGCTTGAGAGAACGCAGGGAGAAGCTAATCAAATACAGCCCTGCTACTGCACGGGAGATCATTACGGATACTCCCTTTGAAGCCACAAACCGGGAGGCATTGGAGAAGCCGGAGTTCCTCTTTGGAGATGCTAAAGAGCACTCGGATAAGATCCTCTTTGAAGAGGAGGGCAAGTGGCTGTACCAAGCCGGGGATCTGCTCATGTTTCTGCCTAGTATGGAGCGCAGCTACCCCTTGGTGTATCTCCAGAGGCTGTCTTCCCGTCGTGAGTTAGAATTTGAGCTAACTCGTGAATATGATAGTGTTGCGACCGGCAAATTCGGCGCGAGTGGGGCTTTTCAAGACGGTCCCCCTAGATATATTACGGGGCTCCTCCCAGGCAGAGTCACTAAGGAGCACGTGAAGTCCCGATTCGTGCTAAGACTTTTCTCAGCGAATTCTTAGCCAAGGGTGGTCAGTATCCTGCCAAAGACTTTAGAATGTTTGGATAGGTCCACTCCTTAGGCAACATGTGGTGGTTCAGACTCGTCAAACACATACTGGACACCCATGAGCAGACGCTAAAGGAAATTGGCTTGTACAAAGCCATTAGAAACGTCCAGTTTGGCTTGCCTCAAACTGCGTTCCATTTATTCTGCCTGCTGGAGATATATAACCCTGAGACCAGCACCTTCTTCACACTAGTGGGTGAGCTTGGATTCGCTCTCCATGAGATGTTCGAAGTGTCTGATTTATCAATAGGCGAAGTCCCTTATGAGGAATACATCCCCACTGTTGAAGAATTGAAGATACTGAAAGCGGGGGATGAGCACATCTTCAACACTTACTGGGAGATGATGTGTCATTACCGCATCTGTGCCGACATGGCAGGTGTGCGTAATCAAGGTATTGGTCACAAGAAATTGGCCGATTACCTTTTTGCCAACTTGAACTCCAAAGATAGTTCGACTACAGTTCATGGGTATGCCCCTACTGATGTCAAGGAGATTGATCGCCGTATTGCTAAGACTCGTGTTATATTTTATATGGCTGAATCCAATGAAGGTGGGTTCAACCCTGACACCGTCTTCAAGAGCTGCCACTACCAAGCTAGCCAGGAATCAGTCCTTAGGGGGCTAGAGGCAGTGGACTTCGATATTGAGGGGAGTTAGGCCACTATCCTCAGAGCCAGAGATACTATTGCTAAGGCCCGAGCTATTCTGGAGGCCAGCGAATCTCGGCTAGGAGAATCTGTTAAAAAACGGGAAGAGTTGATCCTCCAGCGAGAACATCTCGAACAAGAAGGCGCAATAAGAAGCCGCACTATTGAAGAATCTCGTCAGCAGTTAGCCCAGCAACTGACAATAAATGATGATGATTTACGCCGGCAGACTCAACACTCCATGGAGGAGACTCGTCGTCGAGTAATTGACGAGGCGACGAATAAGTTGAGGCTTCTAGGAGATCCATAACTTTCTCCTTATTCTTTTATTCTTCATTCTTTTGTAAGAACTTTATAATAAAAGAGGTAACTTTTTGTAACTTCATCCTACATTGATGAATAAAGGTAATCTTTTGATTCTTTTACCTGTTGGCTTACCAAATTTGTTTGCACAACAGATAACTTATCATCAAAATGATTTATTTGTTTTAGGTAAAATAGTCCAAGGCTCATCTGCATAACTTAGACTGATAATACTGAGGTAATCGGGTAAGGATCACCAAATTTCGGCAGAGGCGCCTGATTGCGCGTGCCTAGAGTTTGATTGGAGGCGGTCCAAGCATAACTTGAACTGGGCACACCAAGATCATCAAAGAAGTTCAAGTACTCACTTGTTCAAGTAACTTGAACAAGTGGAGGCGGTTCAAGGCTCTCATGCGTAACTTGAACTGGGCACGGCACACCACGATGATCGGGTCAGGATTCATCAAATTTTTGGCAGAGGCGCCTTAATTGCGCATGCCTGGTAAGAAAGAGGTTCAAGTGCTCATCTGCGTAACTTGAACAAGTGGATGGTTATACTCTTAGTAATCTGCACCAAATGTGATAGTTACTCTGTCATCATTCTGGTTTAGTTTCAGCATAGTATTTCTTCAGGAATTTGCCGTTGATCAGCATCATCATCCTATCGCCATCCTGGTTCATTAGGCGATAGGCTCTACTAGAGTATACCTAGGCTCCACTAGAGTATACCGTCTCCACAACAAACGGTCCTTCCCACTTGGGTTCAAATTTACCCTTAGTCTTGTGGGTTAGAACCATTGGCCTTTTAATAGCCAGAACCAAGTCTCCTTATTTAAAGGTCCTTGGTTTAACGTTCTTATTGAACGTTTTCGAAATTCGGGCTTGATACAACTCAATTTGTTGTTGAGCCCTGAGACGTTTTTCATCTAACGCCTCTAGTTTTTGTAATCTTTGTTGATGGCGCTCTTCTGTCGTCATCTTTGTGGTTAAGACCACTCTCAAAGATGGTATATGGATTTCAAGAGGCAAAACGGCCTCACTTCCATAAACCAAGGAGAACGGGGTAGCTTTTGTCGGAGTGCGAATGGTGGTGCGATAAGCCCACAGACACTCTCAGCTTTTCATCCCAGTCCCTTTTGTTAGAGGAAACAAACTTCCGAAGGAGTTTAATTATTGTCTTGTTGAACGCTTCGGCTAACCCATTTGCCGCAGGGTTATGGGGTTGAAGCAATATCTTTGATTCTGAATTTATCACAGAATCTTGAGAATCCCTGGCTAATGAATTGAGGCCCATTATCATGCATGATCCTTCGGGGAATGCGAAAACGGTAAATGATATGATGCTTAATGAATTTAATCACATCTGTTGTTTTCACCTCTCATGGGCACGGTTTCGGCACATCTTGAAAAATAATCGGTTATTATAAGAATAAACTGATGTCCTCTGGATGACGGTGGAGTTATTGGCCCCACAATATCCATTCTCCATGCCTCAAACGACCAACTAGCAACAGTATTGTGCAAGTATTCTGGGGGTTGATGAATAAAATTGGCATGTATTTAGCATGCATGGCACCGTTTAGCGTATGCCATTGCTTCCGTAATCATGTTCGGTCAGTAGTATCCCAGCCTTCTTATGCCTCTCCAAGTTTTAGACCGGGCTGATGAGCTCCACACACTCCATCATGTGTTTCCCTCAGCATTTTATCTGCTTCTACTTTTGATATGCAGCGTAGCAGCAAACCATCATTTGATTTTCTGTACAAAGTTTGAAGTGTACGATCAAAGTAGAATCTCGGAGCCTTCCTCTTTATTGAGGCGGCCTCCTTCGAATCCTCTGGTAGTATCCCATGTAGGGCATAATCTATAAATGGAAATCACCAATCACGGGATTCCAGAGTCAAGCCTGTCTGGTACACCTCTTCGGCTTGAGACACAGTGTCTGGGTGGAGGAGTTCCCTGCTACTAATAGTGATACTTTTAGCTTCACCTGGCGGGATCGCCAATATTGCAGCTAACGCAGCAAGAGCATCTGCATAGACGTTCTGATTCCGGGATATATGATATATATAAAATTATTCAAAATAGCCTGCTAGCTCAATAGCTAGCTGATGCTAGGGGATGAGGGCTTCATGTTTGACTTCATACTCACCCGTCATCTGATTGACGATGAGCTTAGAGTCTCCATATGCCTCTAGATAGTTCACCCCCAGTTGCAGAGCTATTTTTAAGCCGATAATGAGCGCATTATATTCCGCCACATTATTCGTACACGGTTCTGGCCATGAGTAACCGTTAGGCAATATATGCTTATGTGGGGATATTAGCACAACCTCCACTCTAGCAGCAGATCGTCTGGTAGCACCATCAAAGAACATTTGCCATGGTTGTTCTTTGTTAACTGTGTTGACCTCTGACGTCTGTTTGGATCTGGACCAAATTGGATGGTCTGCAAGAAAATCGGCGATCGCCTGTCCCTTCATGGCTTTTTGAGGGACAAAATATATATATGGCGATAGTAATAATGCCCATTTCACCAATCGACCGTTTAAGGATCCTGGTTTTGTCATCAAGATCTTCAAGGGGTTAACCCGTGATATGACATGAATTGTTTGCCCTGAAAGATAGTGTCGCATTTTTTGAACAGCGAACACTAGGGCAAAACATTCTTTTTCAATCGGGGATACCGACGCTCGGCTCCGATCATTGTCCTGCTTAAATAATAGAGGGCGTGTTCATGGCCGTGCTCATTATACTGAGCAAGCAATGCTCCTAACGCATCATCCATGGCCCTTACATATATAAGAAATGGTTGCCCAGGGGCCGGTGCCATAAGAACAGGAGGTTTAGTGAGATATTCTTTGAGATAGTCAAACGCCTGTTGACATGCCTTATCCCATACGAAAGAAACCCCTTTTTTCATGAGTCTGGAGAACGGCTGGCACCGCCCTGATAGATTGGAGATGAAGCGCCGGATATAGGCTAACTTTCCTTGCAACCCTCTTAATTCCCTAAGATTGCGGGGCGGTGGCATTTCACTAATCGCTTTCACCTTTTCGGGGTCAAGGAAAATTCCTTTTGAAGTTATTATGAACCCAAGGAATTTACTGCTGGACACCCCTATAAAAGACTTAGTGGGATTCATGTTTAAGTGATGTTTTAGCATAAGATCGAAAACCGCTCTTAAATCATGAAGATGATCTTCTTTGTTCTTACTGCAGCAACAATTATTCATCACAGCAGATACTGTTGTCATAAACTGCTCGCAATGACAAACAGAATCAGATTGAACTTGATTTATGCCTCTTTTCTTGGTTAAGTATTCTCTGAGGTCAGTGGCCTTAAATATGGAATTGTGGGGCCCATTCATCTGTTGAGAGGGTCCAGGAGCCCACTGAAGCTTCTTGAGGTCACTGGTGTCCAGTTCTGGTCCATTAGTGTGACGATCAGCGCTGATTTTGTATTCGGGTAGATTTGTGCGGAGCTAAGAGATAGCTCCACATTTTGCGTCGCGGGGCTGAGAAATAGCCTCACGTTTTGGAATGCTAGCCTCGCGTTTTACGCTGGGCTTGACGTTTTTGCATAAGTTTATCTTCTGGAATCTTAACCTCGCGTGGAAGAAAATTCTTGAATGCTGGCTTACTCTTGCGATTAACGCAAGTCATAACTTCGCGATTTTTGCGATTAACGCAAATTTGCCAATCATCTTCGCGATTTATGCAAAGATAAAGAAGCTTGTGATTAACGCAATTTTCACCGTCTTTGTGATTAACGCTAAGATCAGTTTTAGCCTCGTGTGGAGAACACCATCACACGCTGGCTCTATCAATATTTTATCCTCGCGATTAACGCGAGCATTTTTTGTTTCAAGTCCAGATACAACAGCCTTGCGTGGAGAATCACACACTGGCTTGTCCTTGCGATTTAACGCAAATTTTTGTTGTCTTTGCGATTAACGCTAAGATCAGCCCTCCTTGCGTGGAGAATCACCATCACACGCTGGCTCTATCAATATTTTATCCTCGCGATTAACGCGAGCTTTTATGGTTTCAATTTCAGATACAATAACCTTGCGTAGAGAATCACACGCTGGCTTGTCCTTGCGATTAACGCAAATTTTACTGTCTTTGCGATTAACGCTAAGATCAGTTTTAGCCTCGCGTGGAGAATCACCATCACACGCTGGCTCTAAGGGAAGTTTATCCTTGCGTTTTACGCGAGCGTCAGAAATCTTGCGTTTATCGCAAGTTGTACTGGCTTCGTGTTTATCGCTAAGCTCAGTAGTAGCCTCGCGTGGAGAATCACACGCTGGCTTTAAGGAGATTATATCCTCGCGATTAATCGTGAGTGTCAAAAATCTTGCATTTATCGCAAGTTGCACTGGCTTCGCATTTATCGCTAAGCTCAGTAGTAGCCTCGCGTGGAGAATCACACGCTGGCTGTAAGGAATTTTTATTCTCGCGTTTCTCGCGAGTATCAGAAATTTTGCGACTAGGGCAGATCTTACTGGCTTTGCGTTTCTCACTAAGCTCGGTAATAGCCTAGCGCGGATTATCACATGCTGGCTTTTCCTTGCGATTAACGCAAGTTATTGTTTCGCGTTTAACGCGATAATGACTGGTCTCGCGATTAGCGCGAGCCAGTTTGCGAGGGACCATAGCCTCGCGTTCTTTAGCCTCGCGTCCAAGGCGGGCTTTGAGGGCTTTTCGCCTCGCTCTTCGATTCCTATTTCGGAGTTGGGTTCTGATCAATCCAGTTCCTAGGTCTTCTTCGGCAGTAAGGAGGTCATCATCTGCTAGGATTTCCTTTCCAAACACCGGCTCTATGGCCGCGGTCTCCACGGATCCCCGTTTCTCGGTGGATTCCTTTTTATCCGTTGCTCGGGTATGGGAGCGCACGCGACGATAGTGTCATATATCGTTCAGGTCACCTGATGATCCAGAGGAGAGGTACTCCTCGTACTTCTGCTGGTCGATTTCAACGATGGGCATATCTACATCGGATCCGATCAAATCGACGTCAGATTGCGCCACAATCTCTTTATCAGTGAAAGAAATGGCTCCCACTGTGGTCGCCAGTTTGTTCGCCGCAAAAGTTTTACTTCCTTCCATTGAATACAACTTAGATTACAATGCAAGTGAACAAGAGAAAAGAGAACAAACGAGAGGATTTTATATGTCAATCGCTTTTACAAAATATTGTGGGATCTGTGGCGATGGGATCTATAGTAGTTCCTTTGGACTATCGGGCGTC